>JAOWBW010000813.1:0-553746 GCA_026119855.1 Campanula takesimana | reverse complement strand
GGTAGTCCTAGGTAGTTGTTGCACCACTACCTGACAATTGTCTTTGTTGCAGAAAGGACTAACGGCAAACAATTTAAACTGATGGACAAACCGACATTCCTACAGAAACTCCAAGTTAACTTAGAGTTATTTTTTGACATGACATAACAACATCCTTATACTGTCAATAAGGGAATGTTTGTCTAAGGAATAAATGACATCTCTTTAATTCTTCAATAACTGCTCTGCGGTTTCACCAAGCATAGGGCGGTTTGAAGAATGGTCTTGATGTGCGGTTTCATCAAACATGCAAACTGCGGTTTGATGAGAATTGAAGAGCTCCATGCTGGCATTCTTAAAATGATGGCTTGAAGCACTAAACCGCTAATGATACAACCGAACAATACTCAGCCTTGAAAACAAAAAATCTAGAAATGGACTTATCTAAAAATTGAAGTAGAACTTCATTACATGCGGTCCTAAAGTCCATAAAAAGACACGTGGAATGGATCAATCAAATTAAGGTGGGTGCACTAACAATGAATCCTAACAATCTCCCCCTATTTGATTGATGCCATTACCACACTATGATAATAGCAAAACATTGTACTTGGTAAGAACATGTCAAATAAATTCATGAAATTGCATGTCCCAAGTCAATGCACACACTATGCTAGATCATAGATTTCTAATCTATCAAAAATAAAGGAAATGAATAAGAGATAGAAAAGAAATACATTCAGATGCATAAAGAATGATATGATTTTGAGGATCAGAAATGCATGTTTAAACTGAATGTTTAAAACACAATGCACTTAAAGTATTTTCATGATGAATGTAGTGCATGAGGTTTTAAGAAATACAAGCATTGTTTCACAAACAAGCAGTTTGAATAAACAAAGTTTTGGAAACAGAATGCTATGCAGTCATTCTCATTATAATTCAATCATAAAGGATAGTAACTTACAATGTATGAATTACAAGAGATACCAAAAAGAAAGACTAAGAAAAGAGGTCTAGTCTACTTCATCTGCAACAGAACCCCTTGCAGCAGCAGCATCATCTGCGGTTTGGTTCTGAACGGTTTGAGCATCTTGAGCAGCTTGTTCTTGTGCAATTTGAACATTAACAGCGGGAGCGGTTTGATCAACATTTCTAGAACCGGATCCACGGGTGGTTTCAAAAACAAAGTCAGCTGCACGAAGCCGAACTTCAGTCGGTTCATCAATCTTCAATTCAATTGCAGCGGTTTGTTTGACAAGTTTCCCGGTTCTATGAAGTATAAGCTCAGAAGAATCAAGCGCATGCTGGGCCAGAATATCCAGTTCTCAACAACAGATTGAAGTGAAGCATCAACGGCTTGAAACTTTAAGTTGCAAAGATCATTGTTGGTTCTGACAAGATCTTGAAGGGCCAGTTGATTTTCCAAGATTAAGTTCAGTCTCTCATCTAGCTGTTGTTGGCTTGACCTATCTCAAATCTCTCATTTACTCTCTCCCCTTAATGGCATCAAGATCAGATTGAATGGTGAGGAGATGAGTGTCAAACCGAGAAGTGGCGGTTTGTTGATGAAATTGAATATTTCTAACCGCATCTATCAAATCGGCGGTTGAAAGCATGAAGAGGTAGAATTGGATAGGAAGGAATTGAAGAGGGCGGTTCATCAGAAGGAGTATAGGGAGGGATGTGCTCATCACTGGAATTATCATCATCAGAAATTTGGATGGCATCATCAGATTGATGGGAGGAAGAAGGCATCTTGGCTTTACCTTTCAACAGAATGTGTGCCTCTTCTAAGGTTTCACCCATAGAGATCCTAAGGGCGGTTTCAAGCTCAATGGGATCAAAGAGGGGAAAAGAATGAATAGGGATAATTGCAGTTTGAGGAGGTGAAGAAGGAAGAAGAGGAAATCTCAAATAATCATCATTTAAAAGAATGGAAGGTGAAGGCACAAATCTCCAATTCAACATAGGAGGATAGGCTCTAGCAGTTAATTGTAGAAAGAATTGACTAGCAAGAGTGGGATCCATGAGTACCTGATCGGCAATCTCACCCATCACTTTGTCTGCAACTGAAAGAATTAAGTGTTCAACTGCGGCTTCCATCTCATCCTTGGGAAAGATAGCAAAAGGGTTAGGGCGGCCAGCCTTCAAGAATCTAGCTTCGGCTTTGGCGGCGGCACGAGCATGGGCTCCAGCCCTTCTTTCCCTAGAGGTTTCAGTTTTGAACCGCTTCAAATATTTTGCTAAGTCAGCAGCATTCTTTCGTTTCTTTGTCTTCGGTTTAATGAATGAAACCGATGTCTGTGGAGATAGCTGAACTGGCGGCTGAGAGAGAGGTTGAGCTTGAGTAATAGCCAGCGGTTGAACTGAAGGAAGAGGCAGTGGTTGAACCGACACAGAAGTAGATGGCAAAACCGGAGTTGGAGCATAAGGTAAATCAGGAGATGAAGAGGGAGTATGCTCAGGTGAATCAAAGTCCAACTTTCTTTAAGTGAAGGAGGAGAGACCTCAACCATCATTGGGTCAATGCCTGCCTTCCTCATCTCAGCTCTTTCTCTTAGCTCTCTTGCAAAAGCTCCTTCAAGAGGTGAGTGATCTCTTTTGTAGTCAGCCTCACTGAAGTCAATAGCGCCTGGTGGCCTTGACTGCCAATGCTCTACATAATCACTTTTCTTCACCAACTTCCTCTTCTTCTTTGGCGGTTGAACCTCAAGAACTTCAACATCTTGCTCAGGTTCACCAAGTGCCTCAGACATATCAGTCTGCTCAGGCAATGCTGCAGCCTCAAACTCATTGGTTTGCTCAGGCTGAACCACAATGGTAGATACAGCGGTTTGTTCAACTAGAACCGCATCCTCAGACACTTCGGTCTGCTCAGGATCGGTTTGAGAGGAAGTTTAAGGTTTGGGAAGGCTTGAAAATTTCAGCCAACTGTTCTTCAGAGAATTGAACAGATGGCGGTTTAGAAGTGGAAGGTTTAGGAGGAGAAGGGATAGGAAGAAAAAGATGAGGTGAGGGGATAAGTTCTGGAATGGATTTTGCCTTGGCGGCTTTAAGAGAGGAGGCATCCTTAGCAAAATTTAAGGATTTCTCCACATTTTGATGTACTGGAGAGAGGGGTTTAACTTGAGGTTGGAATAGAGGGTTTAGAAGGCGGTTTGAAAGAGTAGGAGATAGTCTGATGGGGAGAAAAGAGGTGAACAAGATGAAGGTTTAGATGACGGTTTGGATAAGGGTTTGGAAGGCGGTTTGGATAGGTTTGCTTTTGTAATAACCGAAGGGATTTGAGCAGTTCCCTTTCTTTTCCTTGGAGCGGCGGTTTCCTTGGGACGAGCCGCAGGTATAGACCGAGCTGCAGGCTCCCCCTCAACCGCAGGCTCCCCCTCAGCCTGTACCGCGGTTTGAGCTAAATGACTTAACCCCAGTCGGTTTAGAGTGGCAGTTTGACCTTCATTTCTTAGCAGCGTAGCATGGGCCTGATCAGCAATGGCACCAGCATACGGTTTCCCTGATTTGTTGAGCCGAGCTTCAGGAAATGGGCCACGTTTGGCTTCAGGAAGAGGGTCCTCATTCCAAACAGTTTGAGCAAACGCCATCCAAAGGTTGTTCTGAAGGTATCAAGTCTTGACAGTCCAAAGATAGATTTTTCACTAGGATCCAACCAATAGTCCTTGTGTTCAGTAGAGAACTTGAAAATGGCAGTATCTTGATGCAAGAACTTTGTCAGCAACCTGCAATGAGTTCTGACCTTGGATTTTCCAGCGGCTTTAGCAGCATGGAGGCGGTTTAGAGCATTTATAATCTCCTTCATCACAACCTTGGGCCAGTGCAGTTTCTTCCCTTTAAGAATGGCCACACAGTAAGCATACTGTTCACTTGTAAAGTTGTTGTGGTTTCCATTCTTGCACATAACTCCAGAATCTACCAGTTCACAAAGATGAGCCATCACCTCTCCAAAGTCCTTTTTGGAGGAATTCTTGGTGGAGAAAGAGTTAACTCCAATCAGCTCCATTGTAGTATTGCTTAGAAGTTCCGGTTTTATCCCATAACTCCAGAGTTCTCAAGACCAGCTAGAACTGCAATCTTGGAAGCGGTTAGGATCACTTCTTTGCCACAGACGGTGGACTTGATAGCATCTTCAAATTTAATTTCACCGGATTCCAGATCCCTTATCGGTTCTCCTCTTACATCTAGTAATTCAGCCTTCGTGGAGATCCCATTCTCAAAGAATTCGGCGCAGATAATAGTAACAAACTGCGGTTCATCCATAAGAAACAGAGGTAGCAGTTTAGCATCATTCAACAGTTTGAGGAGCTTCCTTCCAACTGCATCTTGTTTAAGTTCATTCTCAAGAATCCTAGAACCGGGAACAAAGTTTGAGGGATCCTGAAAGACATTCTTAGTTAGAAATAATTTAAAGAATGATAGTTTGAATCCTTAAGCAAACCGCGGTTTGATTAAGTACTACAAACTATAACAAGGAATCCTAACAATGAAAACAGGCGGTTCAAGGAGAGTAAGGGTAAAAATGTAAAAACAAAGAATGAAGGAATAGTGAAGGCAAAATGGATCAAAGAGGGAAAATTTTGAAAAGAGTTTGAATGCATGAAGAACACGAAGAACAGAGTATGAATATGCAAAACAAAATCTTAACCAAAATATGGAAAAATTATATCAAAATGATCACAGAGAGTAGATTCTAACAAAGTTCTAAATAAACTAAGACAAATAACAACACATGAACCCAGAATCTGCAAAATTTCGCAAGAACACCAAATAACCCCAAAATTGATTTTGCTCAAAATTGAACACAAATCTTAAAACAAAGTAATCAATCAGTGTATATAAGTAAATGCGAACACAAACCAACCAAGAAATTGAAGAAAAAGCATAAAATGATCAAAGGAAGATGAACAAGCTTTTAAGCTTCAACAATGGCGGATAAGTGAGATATACTGAGTTAGGGTTCAGAATTTCATACCATATCAGGCTTCGATGGTTTGGATGATGTAGAAGAAGAAGCAAGATCAATTGATTTCTTTGGTGCCATAGAAAATTTTGTTTAAGTAAGAAATTTAGTGAGAACAGAGAGAGAGAAGGATGAATGCGTACAGAGGAGAGAGAGGGGTTTTTGCTAAAAAGAGTAAGAAGGTAAAAAGATAAATTGAAAAATGGTTTGTCTTTTATACTCAATTAACCACCTCGGGTAGTGGAGCGGGCATGACGGCTAAGGAAACTCAACCGTCAGTGTACCTGTCGATTCACATTTAATGCGGCAGAGATAATTGCAAAAAGGTCCTTAATGAATGAAGTGACATAAAGTAGGGACTAAAATGCAATTTCATACCTGAGCAGTTTTGCGTAAACCGACTTACCTTTTCCTTATTATCGGTTTTGGTGAAACCGATATCTTTCAGATCTATATTCGGTTTCAGTAGAGAAAACCGAAACCTTGCTTTGACAATTCGGTTTGGATAAAACTGAAATTGTTCTACTTGACTTTTCGGTTTGAGTGGAATCTTTAGCCGAACCATCTTGTTGCGGTTTTGTCTATTGAACCGCAAACTATTTGCATTTTCTTAATAGAGACAAAATACTTGACAAATATTATTAGAACAAGAATAAATAGGCATGAATTATATTAAGTAAGTTCCAGCATACCCATTTCTCCTCGTAGATGAAAGAACCTAGAATTTTCGAGCGGTTTGGTGAGAATATCTGCAATTTGATCGTCGGTTCCCACCTTTGCTAGGAAAATGTTCTTCTTTTCAACATGATCTTTGAGGAAATGATATCTTATGTCAATGTGCTTGGTTTTTGAGTGTTGTACTGGATTGTTGGAGATTGATATAGCTGCAGTACTATCACAGTAGATAGGGCAGTTTTTCTCAAATACTTCATAGTCTTCCAACTGCTGTTTCATCCAGAGAATTTGAGAGCAACAGCTTCCAGCCGCAATGTATTCAGCTTCAGCGGTTGAGACTGAAACCGATGCTTGTTTCTTGCTGGACCATGATACAAGCCGGGTTCCAAGGAACTGACAAGTACCACTTGTGCTCTTTCTGCTTATCTTACATGCTGCAAAGTCAGCATCTGAATAACCTAATAGATCAAATGAAGATTCTTGGAGTACCAAAGTCCAAGGTTAACAGATCCACATAAATATCTAATAATTCTTTTAACAGCAATAAGATGAGATTCTCTAGGGTCAGCTTGAAATCTAGCACAAACACAAACACTGAACATGATATCTGGCCTACTAGCAGTTAAGTAAAGTAAAGAACCAATCATACCTCGGTAGAGAGTCTGATCAACTTTCTTACCTCGTTCATCTTGATCCAAACTGCAGGCCTTTTGCATTGGGGTATCAACTGGCTTAGCGGTTTCAAGCCCAAATTTCTTGATCAAATCTTTGGTATATTTGGCTTGGTTGATAAAAATTCCATTATGACATTGCTTGATTTGGAGTCCAAGAAAGAATGTCAACTCTCCCATCATACTCATCTCAAATTTACCTTTCATAAGCTTCTCAAACTTAACACACATAGTCTCATTAGTAGAACCGAAAATAATATCATCAACATATATTTGAACTAATAATGAATGACCTTTGTGTTTAGCAATAAATAGGGTTGTATCAATTTTACCTCTAGAGAAGCCTTGTTCAATAAGAAATTTAGATAGAGTGTCATACCATGCTCTTGGAGCTTGTTTGAGTCCATACAAGGCCTTCTTGAGCTTGAAGACATGATTGGGATATTTGTTGTCTTCAAATCCTGGCGGTTGAGCTACATAAACTTCTTCTTGTAGTTCACCATTCAGAAATGCACTCTTCACATCCATTTGATATAACTTGAATTTCTTGAAGGAGGCATAGGCCAGGAACAATCTAATGGCTTCAAGTCTGGCTACAGGTGCAAAGGTTTCATCATAATCAATCCCTTCTTCTTGCCTATAACCTTGAGCAACCAACCTTGCTTTGTTTCTTGTAATGGTACCATTTTCATCCATCTTATTTCTGTATACCCATTTTGTTCCAATTACAGTGTGATCTCTGGGCCTTGGAACTAGAGTCCAAACTCTGCATCTTTCAAACTGATTAAGCTCTTCTTGCATTGCAGCTACCCAACTTGGATCACTTAGAGCTTCATCTACCTTCTTCGGTTCCATCTGAGATATCAGTGCGGTTGAGAACAAACTGTGGTTATCTCTATGTGTTAAGCTTCCTCTTGTTTGAATACCAGAACTGATAGGACCTATAACATTAGTTGTTGGATGGTCTCTATGCTCATTGATTTCTGGAGGGAGGTCATCATGAACCACTATTTCTTGAAGATTTTCCAGAGGAGGCTCTTCTTGATATTCATTGAAATCTTCATTGAAGGTGATGTTGGGAACTGGATCAACGGTTTGAATGGGATCAGAAGAATGCGGTTCTACAGCAACACCTTCGGTTTGATTTGGAGCGGCTGGAGAACCTGATGGAGCGGTTTGAGTAGGTTGGTCATTTGCGGTTGCACGATTAAGGTAAGATGTACCTGTCTCAAAACCACTGAAATCATCAGCAACATTTGGAGCCATATGTGGCTCAAGAAGATTATGTTCATCAAATGTAACATGGACTGACTCTACAATTTTTAAAGATGTCTTATTGAAACAACGAAAAGCTTTGGAGTGTTTTGAATAACCAACAAAAATACCTTCATCGGCCTTAGCATCAAATTTACCTCGATACTCTTTGCCATTGTACAAGATGTAGCACTTGCATCCAAATATCTTGAAGAAGGCAATGTTGGGTGATCTGCCTCTCCACAATTCATAAGGAGTCTTATTGTGAACTTTGATGATTAGGGAGCGGTTCTGGGTGAAACATGCGGTATTGATGGCTTCGGCCCAGAAGTATTTGGGAAGCTTTGCTTCTGCAATCATTGTCTTCCCGGCTTCAATCAAAGTCCTGTTCTTTCTTTCTACAACTCCATTCTGTTGTGGAACCCCAGCGGCAGAGAAGTTATGATCAATTCCATGATCATCACAATATTGAACAACACCATTGTTTGTAAATTCGGTTCCATTATCTGAACGCACGGCAACAATGTCATCCAATTTTTGAGTTTGGAGCTGTCTAAAGAGAGCGGTTACGATGCCATAAGTATCATCTTTAGAGGCCATCATTTCCACCCATGTATATCTTGAATAATCATCAACCACCACAAGTGTATAGCGGTTTCCTCCAATACTGGCGGTTGGGACAGGTCCAAATAAATCCATGTGCAGCAATTGCAAACAGCGGTTCGTTGAAGGTGCGGTTTTACTAGGAAATGACTGTTTGGGCTGCTTTCCAAGCTGGCATGCTTTGCACTTTTCATCATGATGGTCAGCCACTTTGGGTAGTCCTTTTACTAGACCATCCCTGTGCAGTTTTGCTAGATACTTGAAGTTCAAGTGGCTGAGCCGCTTATGCCATAACCAGCTGCTTTCACTTATGTTTTTGGCTACAAAACAGAGGTCAGTAATAGAAACAATATTACTCAAATCTATCATATAAACATCACCTGTTCTGTTGCCAGTCAGTAGAGTGACTTCAGAGGAAGCATCTTTGATATAACAGTTAGTTGATGTGAAGATGCAGTTCATTCCTTTGTCACAAAACTGAGATATGGAGAGAAGGTTGTGCTTGAGTCCTTCTACTAATGACACATTTTCAATAGTCACCTTTCCTCGTTTGATTGCTCCATATCCTACTGTTTCTCCTTTCTTGTTGTTACCAAACACTACTGGGGGACCTTTCATTTGGATGAAACTGCAGAGTAGTTCGGAATCTCCAGTCATGTGTCGTGAGCATCCACTATCCAAATACCAGAGATCCTTCTTCTTCTTCGCGGTTCCAGCCATAAAACATGAAATCTGAAAAATAAACATGAAAGGTTTTGGTCCCCCTTATTCCTTGGGTCCTAGGGTTAGCAGCTTTTGGGACCCACACTTGTTTGACCTTAGGATTTTACGTCCCTTGGCATTGGGTGTGAATCTTAAAAGACAATGACCAGCACTATGACCAAAATCAGCACAAATAGCACAATGAATAAATCCAGGTTTTGGTTGCGGTTTTACAAACCCTTTACTGACCTTCGGTTTCTCATGTTTTACTGGGTCAGCGGTTTTGGCTTTAACAAAGATTACCTTCTTGAGCTCAACCTTCCTCTTAGGTGCGGCTTTAGGGAAAATGATAGGAATTTCCTTAAACCGACTAGGAGCGGTTTCATCACTCAATACTTCCTTGGTTGCCTCAGCCGCTATGGATTTCTCTTTCCACTTTGAATCTCTCCCAGTCTGGTTTTTAGGGTACTCAAAGAAATAATTTTGCCTTTTAATTTCTTGTTTTGAGCCCTTTTTACCAGCATGATTAACCTTAGGAATTTCTTTGTTTGTTCAGTAGGTTTCACACCACCTTCGGCACAGAGACAAGGACACTTACACCCATCATCGGTTTTAAACCCCAATCCACTTTTATCCGAAGTAGGAATTTGTGAATTTAGGATTTGTTCCACAGTGACACCAGACTTGGTCCATACATCGGTCACTTTTTGGAGGTCATCCCTTTGTACGGTAAGATCATGGATTTGGGTGAGAAGTACCTCGGTTCTGTCCTTCAGATAGCGGTTTTCATCCACAATAGTAGATACCCCAGCAATTTGGAGCTTGAGATTTTCAATTCCTCCTTGTGGGATTTACATACACGTTGGGATTCTTCAAGTTCCGCAGCCATTAGTTTATATGCCTTTTTAAGTACAGTGTGTTGTTGACATATAATGTTTGCACGTTCTAGTACCTGATCATCATGACTTTGGTCTGCTTGAACCTCGGGAGTGTAGTTTGGTGTTGTAGGAGCTCTGCTTGATCTAGCCTCAGGAGTCTTAGGTGAAACTGACTTCATTTGTTGTTTTGGCAGTGGAAGGCTTTCGTCAATTTCAATTCTTTCTTCAAATCCCATGAGACAGAGATTAGCAGTTTCTTCATCATCACTTTCATCTGAGTCTGAACCCATCCATGTCAGCGGTTGATCTCCTTGGTCAGCTACCATTCCTCTTCTTTTCACGAACTTCTTGTTGAATGGTTTCTTTGCTGGCGCGGCTTCATAGCGCGGTTTAGGACAACTTGACGCAAAGTGACCTGGTTGTCTGCAGTTATAACAAACCAAGTCTTCCCTTGTCTTGGGATCTGCAGTTTTGTTGAATCTGGTTGGAGGGACAAACTTTGCTGGGCCTTTGGATGGAAATTGAGATCTATTATTTTTCCTGAACTTGGTGTATCTCTTCACATACAAAGCAAATTCTTCATCATCCATTTCATCAAAATCAACTTGAGTAGAACTTGAGGATTGTGATCCTACACTCTGAGCATAAGAACTTTGAGGAGGAGTGTAGGATTGATGAGACTGCTGATAAGATTGATAAGATTGAGGATATGGTTGATGTGATTGAGGATAGGATTGTTGAGACTGCTGGTAATATTCAGAAGGTGCGGTTTGAGGATTATATCTAGGAACATTTTGGTCAGGAGGAGCGGTTTGCAAGTGGAGGTGAGGAGCGGTTTGATGATGGTCTGGATTGTAGACAGGAGATGAGGTATTGTTGAATGCAGCTAGAGAGAGGGTCTTAAATCTGCTTTCGGTTTCATGGACCTCTTCAAGCTTAAATTCAAAAACCTTCAGCATGGCATACAAGTGTCGAAGATCAAGAGCTTCCAAGTCCTTGTTGTCTTCAATGTTAGTAGTTTTGATCAGCCATTTGCTACCAAGTGCTTGCATGAATCTCATGTTCAAATCTGTATTAGAATAGACATGTCCAAGAGAAAAACAAACGTTAACAATATCAATAAACCTCTCATAGAATTGTCTAAGAGATTCCTTAGGATCTTTAACAAAATAGTCAAAGAGTCTTCTCTGTTGATAGAGGCGGTTCTTCTTGGTATCTGAATCTCCTTCCAGAAAATCAACTATAGCATCCCAGGTAGCCTTTGCGGTTTTGCAGTGAAGCACCTTAGAATGAGTCCTCAGGTCAATAGCTGACACTAGCATGGACATAGCTCTTCCATCAAAATCCACATTGATGCGGTCTGCATCAGTCCATTCACTTTCTAATTTCTTAACTTCAGCTTCTTCTCCTGCGGTTCCTGCACGTGGATTAGCTTTCATAGGGACATATGGTCCATCAGTAACCGCGGTCCACAGTCTACGATCACATGAAATCATGTGTTTCATCATCCTATCTTTCCAAAAAATAAAACTATCTTCATCCAGAATCGGTAAGTGATTCGAATTGGATGTTTGCATCATATGGGTGTTTGTGTTTGCCATTGGATCAGCACCCAAGCGGTTAAGCTTGTAAAAACAAGTTTGGTGGATACGCTCTGATACCACTTGTTGGTCCCAGAGGGCAACAAGGGTATAGAACCGCTAGAGGGGGGGGGGTGAATAGCGGTCCGAAACTTTTTCGAAATACCCTTAAAATCAACCGAGTACTTATCAGTTTGGCCAACTGCGGTTCAAGGCACAAGAACCGAACTGATAAAATGCACAGCGGAGTTTACGGTTTGGCCAAATAGGTTAGTTAAAGAGTTTGGAAGTTTGACTCGGGTTGAGAAAACACTATGATGCAACAGAATAGTTAAACTTAAAGTTTAAAGGAAAACACAATTCATCTTTCAAGTCATTTCGTATATGGAAACAAGTTCAAGACCACAAACAAGAAAGATAAATATCAAGACAGAAAATAAAGATCAAACACACAAATTGAAGAGGTTCGTTCTTAAATGAACTACGTCCTCTACCTAGATGGTTAGTCTAGGATTTTCTAATAGCTATAAGACTTGTATTAATTTAGAGGAGGTTTTACAAGATAAATCTAAACTCTAAACAATGAGTCTAACCTAAGCTATAATAACAACCGGTGTTTTCGAAGTATATAATCTATATGATCATATAAATCGGGTGTGTGTGTGAAAAGAAATCAAATGCTCTAAGTATCTAAATGATGGTGGAGCAAATAGAATTCTTTCTGTGTAAAGGCTAAGTATGAGTGGTTGTTAGGCTTGAAGCTTTGATGAAGAACTGGGTTTGCAATGGAGATGGTTGAAGATATGAATATCTGGGTTTAACTCTTCAAAGCAAACTTGAATACTTGGGAATGAATCTCTTGAAGCTCAGCAACCTTCATTGTTGAATAATGAAGGCTATTTATAGGCAGAGCACCCTTGTGACCGTTGGGTAAAGATTTGAATCAAATCTGAAGGGTACAGTGCTCTCGAAATCCCATTGGTTGAGCTGTCATTTTCGTCCTTGGTTTTGTCTTGTAGTCCTAGGTAGTTGTTGCACCACTACCTGACAATTGTCCTTTGTTGCAGAAAGGACTAACGGTAAACAATTTAAACTGATGGACAAACCGACATTCCTTGCAGAAACTCCAAGTTAACTTAGAGTTATTTTGACATGACATAACAACATCCTTATACTGTCAATAAGGGAATGTTTGTCTAAGGAATAAATGACATCTCTTTAATTCTTCAATAACTGCTCTGCGGTTTCACCAAGCATAGGGCGGTTTGAAGAATGGTCTTGATGTGCGGTTTTATCAAACATGCAAACTGCGGTTTGATGAGAATTGAAGAGCTCCATGCTGGCATTCTTAAAATGATGGCTTGAAGCACTAAACCGCTAATGATACAACCGAACAATACTCAGCCTTGAAAACAAAAAATCTAGAAATGGACTTATCTAAAAATTGAAGTAGAACTTCATTACATGCGGTCCTAAAGTCCATAAAAAGATACGTGGAATGGATCAATCAAATTAAGGTGGGTGCACTAACAATGAATCCTAACACCTACACTAGCAGCAAATGTAAACCAATATAGACTTACCTAAGTTTCTTCGAAGAAAGAAGCCGGATACACCAATTTGACCGATGGAGTGAAGTTTGAGTCGTAGTTGTAGTCTGAGTCGTCCGTTAAGGAACAAGATGAGAAATCGTTAGCCACCATTGATTCAATTCGGAGGGTAAATTAGGGTTTCAGAAGAATTGGGGGGTTTTGGAATTATCGGTATTTACAGAGTACAGGAAGGAACAATGGAGTGAAAAAAATTGAAACGACAAAGATTTGATCGATTTAGGTTTTTGTTTTAGGGATTTTGATGGAGGGTAGGGGAAGAGGAGGATTTAGAAGGTTGAGATGAAAAGAAGGGAGAAAGAAGAGAGAGGAACGGAGGAGACGACGACGATGACCGGTAGAGACGATCGGAGGAGACGGCGGTGAATCGGAGGAGACGACGACGAGAGGAACTGAAGAACATGTTGAATGAAGAACGGGTTTGATTTTTTTTGGGAGAGGCGTGTTGGATTTTTTTGGGGAGAGAAATCCCTAACATTAACTATAGTGTGTGGGTTGGTTAGAGTTAGATTAGTTTAGTTAATTAATGTGTATTACAACAGCTAAATAATTATGTTTAGATTTGTTAAGTATTGGTTTTTTTGGTAATTATCATACATAGGTGAGGGTATATTTGTCAAAAGTACATGCCATTTTAGGTAATAAAGCAAGTAGGAACCTTAGGCTGGGACGGACCAAAAAAGAAAGTAGGAACCTTAGGTTGGGAAGGAGGGAGTACTATTAATAGTAATAGTTAACCCATATAATTACTAATATGATTAACTAATAGTATTAGCTAAGAATGAGAATATCAAAAGTCATTACATTTTAAGATGATGTTGATGTGGCTTCTCCAAATTCAAGATTTTACTAAAACATGTACACATGTCAAACCGACAACTCTTCTCACCAACTTTAATATATATATATATATATATATATATAGATTTGGGACAATGAAGAAGGAGTGAGAAAGTGGGGTGGGGAATTGTAGGTTAATTGGTGTTGTGAGTATAAAAGTAAAGTAAGAGAGATAATGAGTGGGAGGAATAATAAAGATTCTTTGTTATTTTAGGATAGTGTGACTTATCAATGGAACGCCCAAAATGGAAATTTGTGTGCATAGTTATGAGACGGAGGGAGTAGGGAGTAACTATTGAATTTCAACCAATAATTTATACTCCATCACGCTAATTTATGTTTTTGACATCAATACAAATGGATTTTGAAGTAACTATTGAATTTCAACCAATAATATATACTCCATCACGTGTGTCTAATTTAAGTTTGTAACATCAATACAAATGAATTTTGACCAAACATTGATCTCAATCCAATCATCCTTATGAAATTTTAATAGTTGTTATTGATAAATCATTAATAACAATTTTTAGAATTTTATTCTATTCATTAGATTAACACCAATGTATAATATATGATCAAAATATAATTTATCAATAATAATTTTTAAAGTTTTAATATAATCATTAATTTGACACCTTAACACTGATCATGTAAAGTCTTATATCTCTAGCACCCATACGACATAAAAGCCCATGCAAAAAAATGGGCTCAAGGAATAGTTTTATTTTTCTTCCTGGGCGAACTCAAAAGCGTACTAAAAGTCCCTAAATTCTAGGTAATTTGAAGGCAAATTGTACCATATTACCACAGAAGTTTACACAATATTGTAATATGAGACTTATTATTTCAAAAGTTGCAATTTAATATACTACTAGTACTATGCCAGTGCCAGACGGCACGGTGCTGGTATGAAATGGTGACAGTATGAAACGGTGTCAGTAAGAAACGGTGAAATTATAGAATAGTAGTGATAGTAGAAACGATAACACGCAGGATAAGCATAAAAATATTGGATGAATGGCACGAATTAGCATGGAGAGTGTTATTATGTCTTAAAAAATGAATCAAACAAAGGATTAATCCTTCTACTTGTTTGACAACCCAGTGTACCATGTTTGGAGTTAACTATGTTTCCCACTCCAGTCCACAATATACAGATGTTACAAAGGCCCTGAAAAATTCACTATATAGAACTTTCATTGAGTATGCAAAACTAACAGCATATCCATATTTAAGGGGACAACTGAACTTGAAAGTCTATTTACCTTTAAAAAAATACTCCCTCCGTCCCACCTAACTTGAGACTTATTTTCATTTTGGTTCGTCCCACTTCAATTGAGACTTCCCAAAATGGTAATTTTTTTTATAATTTTATATTCAATCTACCTCACCCACTCATTCTCCACCACACAATTCATTCAACCAACCTAATTTTAACCCCACTCATTCTCTCTCTTCATTTTCTACCACACATTTTCATTATTTTATTCGTTTTCCTTAGTTATTGTGCTCACCTCTTAGGTTTCAAGTGAGGTGGGACGGAGGGAGTATCTATTACAGTGAAGAAGTAATAGTAAAATTCAACTCTCAAAACCAAAGTTCAATAGTAGCAATTACACATCGGACAAAATAAAAAGGATATGATCTTTTACAAATAATTTTTTTGCAGCAAAAGGCTTAATACATAAACTTAGAAGTCCATAAAAATCTTCACTTAACAATTAAAACTTACGGATCTAACTGATTAAGCGTCTCAAACAATAAAAACTAAACCGACTATAATTTAATACTGCATAATAGATTAGGACGCACCACACTGCATACTTCTCAGGTCAATGATAAAAAAATGTAATAAAAAAATCATTTCTTAACTAATTACCCTCTTCGTCCCAAAATGAATTTCCAAATGTACTTTTGATGAAGAGCGAATTTGGACATTCATTTTGGGAGAAAGGAGTACAAAGTACTGAAAAGTGTTGCTAAGGCAGAGTAGAACAATACCAAAGACAACCTTAATTCAAGTGCACCAACATAGCAAGTTCGAGAAATAGTCTCCGGTGAGACCTGTATAGACATCATTTACCCAATAGTTACATATGAACATCATTTACCCAATAGTTACATATGAATATATAACACTCTTACATATACAAAGCTGCATTTTTAAACAGTTTGAAACATGAAACAGAGCCATTAACACCATCAAACAGGAAGGTTATTAATCAAATACCATCAAATATCTACTATTAGAGGTCATCAATATGGACTTTATGAAATATCAAGAAACACATAAATATTCTGGAAAACCAAATCACTTTATTAATGTGTAGAGAACCTCTATTTATACAATTGAGAATCACTAGTAAACTAGGAAAGTAAATAATAGACTTAGAATAGAAAACAACTACTTGAAGAACAAGACAAAGACTTGTAGTCCAAGTCAATAAGTCGGTTGATGAGAAGGTTCTAGTGTAACTCTATTACGCCCCCGCAAGATGGACGACCGAAGGACAAGACCAATCTTGGAGAGTAAATTGAGAAATCTGGCTTTAGGTAGTGGTTTGGTTAAAGCATCAGCTAATTGATCATCTCCAGAAACGTGAGAAATCCGGAGACGACGTTGTTGAACCTGTTCACGGACAAAATGGTAATCCAAGGCAAGATGCTTCATGCGAGAATGAAAACGAGGATTAGCCGATAAATATGTAGCACCAAGATTATCACAATAAATAACAGGAGAATCGACTAACGAAACCCGAAGCTCATGCAAAAGATTTTGAACCCAGTTAACCTCTGCAGCCGTGGCTGCTACTGCTCTATATTCGGCCTCAGTCGAAGATCTAGCAATGGTCCGTTGCTTGCGAGAACTCCAAGAAATGAGGTTGGAACCAAGATAAACCAAATACCCATTGGTGGAAACATAATCCATCCTATCTCCAGCCCAATCTGCATCAGTGAATGCATGGAGAATTTCGACGAAGAAGCAAGCCATGAGAACTTGTGCCCACGAGATAACGGAGAACACGCTTGAGTGCAGCGAAGTGATCCTCCGTGGGTTGATGCATAAACTGAGATAATTTATTGACAGCAAAAGATACATCACATCTAGTGAGAGAGATACTGTAGTGTACCAACAATTTGGCGGTACACAGACGGATTCAGAAGAGGGGTCCCAGTCCGAGTACTAAGGAGAGGATCCGGAACCAATGGTGTAGGTACAGGTTTAGCATCATAAACTGAGATAATTTATTGACAGCAAAAGATACATCACATCTAGTGAGAGAGATACTGTAGTGTACCAACAATTTGGCGGTACTCAGACGGATTCAGAAGAGGGGTCCCAGTCCGAGTACTAAGGAGAGGATCCGGAACCAATGGTGTAGGTACAGGTTTAGCATCGTCCATTTTGGTGCGTTGTAACAAGTCCTGAACATACTTATGCTGACTTAAAAACAATCCATCCGGATGAGGAAGGACCTCCACACCAAGGAAGTAGGACAGATCACCTAGATCCTTGAGGGAAAAACGAGTGGAAAATGTCGAAATAAAAGATTCCAGCAAGGATATAGCAGACCCAGTAATTATGATATCATCAACATAAACCAACAAAAAAATAGTACCTTGAGAGTGCCGGCATATAAAGAGAGATGATTCAGAAACTGAGTTGATAAACCCGATAGATAGCAGATAAGATTTTAGTTCATTATACCACGCACGGGGAGCCTGTTTTAAACCATAAAGAGCTTGTCGCAGTTTACAAACATGATTGGGGCGTGAAGGATCAACAAAGCCCGGAGGTTGAACCATATAAACATCCTCAGTTAAGGAACCTTGAAGGAAAGCATTATTGATATCCACCTGCCGAAGGGACCATGACACGCCCCAAGTCCCGGGATCCCCTAATAGAACCTCGAACCTGGTGCGCGTAACTAACAAGGAATGAAAAACTAACAAGAAACTAGAAACTAACGGGAAACAGGAACAATACCTGCCTGTTAGAAACAAACTGACATGATATATATACTCAAGAGTAAGGAGCTAAGATAGCTCACAACGAGTTCTAGACCAAGATAATTAAAACCAAACAAGGTTACATACAGCGGAAGACATGCCTAGCAAATAAGCTGGCATCAAGAACTGTCTAGGGACAACAAATACTACCCCAATACAAGCCCAGAGTTTATTAACTCACACAAGATCGTCCTTACCAAAATATAAAAGGACACTAACTTCGAACAAGAATATCCTGCTGAGTAAGTTCCCAGCTAAGTCGAGCCTCACTGCGTACTATCCCCTGCTTTCCTGGGGGGGGAACAATTAAACAAATAAAGGGTGAGATAAATCTCAGTAAGCTATTAACATGCAACTATATGTCATGTTATCATTCAATACAAGTACATACTCAACTAAACATATATCAAGTAACAAGTATAGGAGAGGCTAAGCCAACCCAACAAGTAATCAAGCTCAAGAAAGGTTCAGGTAACAAGTAGTCAAGTAGTGTGAGAGGCTAGACCAGCTCACCAAGATGCACATAGGCCTATCACGCATTTTTACCTGAATCCATCCTTATTCCTCCCAAGAATACCATTTGTTGTCGATGCTTTTCTAGCTGAGGACAACCAAGAACAAGAACAAGAAACTGCTGTGCAGTATATAAGAAGACCTGGTAACCAGTGTCATCCACAAGAACAAGATCCACGAGGTGTTCAAGACAAGAGTTTAGCATTCACTTAGGTCAGGCTTATTGCTCCAACCAAGGAAGCTATGCCCTTACTATGGCCGGTAGTAAGGGGTCAATCGGAAATACATAGGGACCCGATTGTCACTTAAGCCCCAGCTCTCGCGACAAGCGTGAACCTATATACTTTCGAACAAGCAAGGAGAACCAGCTGGACTCACACAAGAATGCACAAGTAGATGTGTCCCATATTAGTGGACCAGTCTTTATGCACCATGTAATCATGTATCATGTGCTCACGAAAATATGCACCATGTAATCATGTATCATGTGCTCACGAGAATATAAGTACACGTACGCATTTATTGCGATTACAAACCAAGATAACAATGGCACATAAGGTGTCCATGTAACACGATCAATCCAAGTAAGAGTCCATTTATAACAGACTTCAATCAAGTAGTAGGGTATATCACTTTGTCACATGCCAAGTTTGCACGTACATATTCATATCACGTTTAACACATTAAAGTGTCTATCACGACCCTTACTATCAAGTAGAGACCAATATCTTAGACTCTAAACACGTAGTAGAATAGGTCATATTGTACCTAGACACAGTCATACTTCACGTATATGTATCGTTAATAATCGAATACATTTTCTAACACATATTGTGTTCTGTAGTTATTCTTATTAACTTAAATCGTAGTATTCACGATTATATGAATTATCTTCATATTACACTAGTCCTTATTTTCTTTAGGAACCCATTTCAAGACAAGATATCTTCTTTATTATTTATATACTTCATTGAGTATATACACGATTAAAACCAATCACTAACACTTTAGTGCTTATTCATAGCACTTCCAATATACACTTATCAAATTCAAATGTGTAGTACAGTTAATTATTCTCTATCTAATCCCATATACCAACTCTTTCGGTTATTCATACCATGTATCAAGAAATCCAGTAGTAACATTCTATCAAGTAAATATATACAAGATTTGCATATACACATCAAGAATCTTTCAAGTTTATTACCATATACATATATTGGTGTCAAGGCACGTACAAGATTTTATAATCTTATATTCAAGTCTTAATCCAATTATTTGGATGTTCAAGTCATGTACAAGATTTTATTGTCTTATACTTCAAGTTACTGTCTCATCTTAAGACATTCAAGACATTCAGGACATTCAAGACATTCAAGACATTCAGGACATTCAATACATATACAAGATTTTATCATCTTATATCCAAGTTCTAAATCCATTTCTTTGGATGGTTAAACATGTACAAGAGTTAATTATCTTATACTTCAAGTTAAAGCTAGGAAGATGAATTATACATCTTTCACGAATTATTTTCAAATCCTTTTCTTAGTACATTCAAGCTCAAGACATTAGTTGGTGCCCCTAAGGTACACAAACATTAACTTCAAGACACATAAAAGAGTTACTACTCTTATACTCAAGTTATCATTTAATTATGATTCAAGTCCACATTTCATTTGTTCACAAAGGGACTATTTTCAGTACTAGAGTGTTCTACAACACTCATCTAGGGTAGTACCCTAAACCTAAACCAAGAATACTTCAAGTTCAAATTAAGTAAATGAGCTATACCACTCATACTTACAAGTTCTTAATCCCCTATATAGGATATTCGAGCTCAAGATACTAATTTGGTGCTCTCAAGGTGCACAAACATAGGTTCCAAGACAAGCATAACACATAAGTGCTTGTTCATAGCACTTTCAAGACATATAAAAGAGTTCTTCCTTTTATACTCAAGTTCTCATTTTAATTTAATGAGTAATCATATTCAAGACTCACTTCTGATACCCCTAAGGTGTCACAACACTTGCTAGGACATCTTATCTTAAGGCTATATGCCTTAACAAGGGATAAGCTTTCAATTTAATTTAGATTTAAAACACTTTAGTTGAAACAGGGGACCGGGCGGGCGCTCAAGGAGGACCGGGCGGGCGCTCATCCAAACATTTCTGAAACCCAAATCTTCTGGCCAAATGGGCGGGCGCCTGGTCACTAACCGGGCGGGGGCCTGGTCCAATTTTTAGCAAACACCCATTTCTTTCCCAGGCTTAGAAATCCCCGTCCCAAGCGTAGGAGTATACTTTTACTAACCCTTAGGCAATACCCAAGACACTATTTCAAGCTCAATTCATTTCTTTTACCGTCCCATAAATAATAGGATAATTTCCTTTTATTCCAATTTAATATTTCACCGTCCCCAAAAATATAAGTACAATTTTATAATATACTACTATAAACATTTAGGGATACTTCCATTCATTTCCCCGTACCACAAATAATAGTACAATTTTTCTAATAATATTTAAATCAAGTTACTATTTTACCGTCTCACGAATAGGAGTATAATTTTCCTACTAATCTTTTGACAACCCAGGAGTATACCCTTTTCAAGTTTCTTCATACGCAGTATATTTATACTCCCTTCGTCCCAAATTTACAAGTACCACGAAAATTGCTCAAAACACAATTTTAACAAGAACAAGTAGCGGGAATAACATATATGCATGTTATTACAAGTAAGGGGGAGTCAATAGCTTACCTAGTCCGAAATCAAGTTGACCCAAATTAATTTCTGATCGGTCTGAAACGCTCTATTCAACGCCACGAATATTTATCCGGGACCAGAATCACGAACAGAGGAATAATTAAGCTCGAGGAGTCGAGAATAGGGTAAAACTGAACTCCCTTCTATGAAACAGAGAGAAACAACGAGAAAGTTTGAGAAATGAATTGCCTTTCTCAGGCAAACACACATTATATACTTGGGAACTTTCCAAGAATGACCCCTAGGCCCCTCAAGTTCTAACTTTGACAAAAAGGCCCCTAAACTTTCAACTTTGACATTTAACCACCTTAATTTTCTAAAGTAGTTAAATAATTAACTCAAATAAAATAGCATCTAAATATGCTAGTCAAGAATTTAACAAGCAAGTCAAGAATTTAACAAATAAGTCAAATATTTAACGAGATTAAGGATGGGCGTTACATCCTCCCCACCTTAAAGAAAATTCGTCCTCGAATTTTACTGATCAAGATTATAACATATATAATCAACAAATAGAACTCAAGAGCATCAAGACTATACACATATACTCACAATATTCCATGCAATCAAGATGTATCAATTATAACATCGAAACACATAAAGTCAAGCAGACTCGATTAGTCAATCCACTATATTGGTGAAACTTGACATATCCACTAAAAATAATAGAACTGGTCATATCCTCCAGATCACTGTAATGCTAGTCAAATCCACTAGGCAATCTCAAATACTGAAGTCGTGGTCATCCATCATTTCAATATTTAAAAATTGACTTTACGTATATCAATCCATCAAGACAATCCATCAAAAGATGTAGCTCTCGGTGTCAAATAGTTAACAATGGAGCTGCCTTCGAAATTCATTCATGAATCTCTAACAAGACCAAGAAATCTCAAGAACACACGTACCTTGGTTGTTTCCACTTATAGGTCAACACAGATACTCACTTCAGACATCCACTACAAGGTAGATATATCCTCTATCAAGAAATTCTCAAGTTGAATCTTCAACTCGTTTAACTCAATCGAGGTCAAGAACATTAATCCAGGTGTCAGCACTGTATTTGCACTGTAACCACTCAAGATAACCCAGGTTCTCATCAAGTAACATGCACTACTCAGTAGGAATTCCACTGTCAATCGCATAGGTTAAATACCCAGTACAATCTCAAGAACCCTTTCTAGACTTTCAATGTAGAACATAAAGGTTATGCATAAATCTATCATGCTCACATATATAATCAAGCATACTAGCATAGTAATATTTACCATCTTGTGTGGCAAACAAGAATGACCTAACACATAGAAAGTCAAGTCATGACACGTATCACATCAATGTCCCATACCGGTGACACGACCAAATTAACATAGAACGTATAGGGTGTTATCACCCACACTTCTATCAAGCTCTTATACATAACGATATCAAGCATGTAGTCTCTTACTAGAGAATACACTTCCACGTAATTCACGAGATAAGGACAAGCATGCATATATAGCACGAAACAATGTCCACTAGACAAGATAGATACGCCTAAGTCTTTAAAGACTCGCGCTCTCGATTCTCAAACCATCTAATCCAATTGGATCAACACTATCAACACCAGTCCTATGACTGGTATAACAACAAGTAACGAAGCACTCGGCGTCAAAAACACACCCAAGACTAACCCAACCTAGGCCATAGACCCTATCCAGGCTTAGAGCTAAACCATAGCTCTGATACCAAACTGACACGCCCCAAGTCCCGGGATCCCCTAATAGAACCTCGAACCTGGTGCGCGTAACTAACAAGGAATGAAAAACTAACAAGAAACTAGAAACTAACGGGAAACAGGAACAATACCTGTTAGAAACAAACTGACATGATATATATACTCAAGAGTAAGGAGCTAATATAGCTCACAACGAGTTCTAGACCAAGATAATTAAAACCAAACAAGGTTACATACAGCGGAAGACATGCCTAGCAAATAAGCTGGCATCAAGAACTGTCTAGGGACAACAAATACTACCCCAATACAAGCCCAGAGTTTATTAACTCACACAAGATTGTCCTTACCAAAATATAAAAGGACACTAACTTCGAACAAGAATATCCTGCTGAGTAAGTTCCCAGCTAAGTCGAGCCTCACTGCGTACTATCCCCTGCTTTCCTGGGGGGGGGGGAACAATTAAACAAATAAAGGGTGAGATAAATCTCAGTAAGCTATTAACATGCAACTATATGTCATGTTATCATGCAATACAAGTACATACTCAACTAAACATATATCAAGTAACAAGTATAGGAGAGGCTAAGCCAACCCAACAAGTAATCAAGCTCAAGAAAGGTTCAGGTAACAAGTAGTCAAGTAGTGTGAGAGGCTAGACCAGCTCACCAAGATGCACATAGGCCTATCACGCATTTTTACCTGAATCATTCCTTATTCCTCCCAAGAATACCATTTGTTGTCGATGCTTTTCTAGCTGAGGACAACCAAGAACAAGAACAAGAAACTGCTGTGCAGTATATAAGAAGACCTGGTAACCAGTGTCATCCACAAGAACAAGATCCACGAGGTGTTCAAGACAAGAGTTTAGCATTCACTTAGGTCAGGCTTATTGCTCCAACCAAGGAAGCTATGCCCTTACTATGGCCGGTAGTAAGGGTTCAATCGGAAATACATAGGGACCCGATTGTCGCTTAAGCCCCAGCTCTCGCGACAAGCGTGAACCTATATACTTTCGAACAAGCAAGGAGAACCAGCTGGACTCACACAAGAATGCACAAGTAGATGTTTACTTGAACTACGAGAATAGAACTAAGTCCCATATTAGTGGACCAGTCTTTATGCACCATGTAATCATGTATCATGTGCTCACGAAAATATGCACCATGTAATCATGTATCATGTGCTCACGAGAATATAAGTACACGTACGCATTTATTGCGATTACAAACCAAGATAACAATGGCACATAAGGTGTCCATGTAACACGATCAATCCAAGTAAGAGTCCATTTATAACAGACTTCAATCAAGTAGTAGGGTATATCACTTTGTCACATGCCAAGTTTGCACGTACATATTCATATCACGTTTAACACATTAAAGTGTCTATCACGACCTTTACTATCAAGTAGAGCCCAATACCTTAGACTCTAAACACGTAGTAGAATAGGTCACATTGTACCTAGACACAGTCATACTTCACGTATATGTATCGTTAATAATCGAATACATTTTCTAACACATATTGTGTTCTGTAGTTATTCTTATTAACTTAAATCGTAGTATTCACGATTATATGAATTATCTTCGTATTACACTAGTCCCTATTTTCTTTAGGAACCCATTTCAAGACAAGATATCTTCTTTATTCTTTATATACTTCATTGAGTATATACACGATTAAAACCAATCACTAACACTTTAGTGCTTATTCATAGCACTTCCAATATACACTTATCAAATTCAAATGTGTAGTACAGTTAATTATTCTCTATCTAATCCCATATCCCAACTCTTTCGGTTATTCATACCATGTATCAAGAAATCCAGTCGTAACATTCTATCAAGTAAATATATACAAGATTTGCATATACACATCAAGAATCTTTCAAGTTTATTACCATATACATATATTGGTGTCAAGGCACGTACAAGATTTTATAATCTTATATTCAAGTCTTAATCCAATTATTTGGATGTTCAAGTCATGTACAAGATTTTATTGTCTTATACTTCAAGTTACTGTCTCATCTTAAGACATTCAAGACATTCAGGACATTCAAGACATTCAAGACATTCAGGACATTCAATACATATACAAGATTTTATCATCTTATATCCAAGTTCTCAATCCATTTCTTTGGATGGTTAAACATGTACAAGAGTTAATTATCTTATACTTCAAGTTAAAGCTAGGAAGATGAATTATACATCTTTCACGAATTATTTTCAAATCCTTTTCTTAGTACATTCAAGCTCAAGACATTAGTTGGTGCCCCTAAGGTACACAAACATTAACTTCAAGACACATAAAAGAGTTACTACTCTTATACTCAAGTTATCATTTAATTATGATTCAAGTCCACATTTCATTTGTTCACAAAGGGACTATTTTCAGTACTAGAGTGTTCTACAACACTCATCTAGGGTAGTACCCTAAACCTAAACCAAGAATACTTCAAGTTCAAATTAAGTAAATGAGCTATACCACTCATACTTACAAGTTCTTAATCCCCTATATAGGATATTCGAGCTCAAGATACTAATTTGGTGCTCTCAAGGTGCACAAACATAGGTTCCAAGACAAGCATAACACATAAGTGCTTGTTCATAGCACTTTCAAGACATATAAAAGAGTTCTTCCTTTTATACTCAAGTTCTCATTTTAATTTAATGAGTAATCATATTCAAGACTCACTTCTGATACCCCTAAGGTGTCACAACACTTGCTAGGACATCTTATCTTAAGGCTATATGCCTTAACAAGGGATAAGCTTTCAATTTAATTTAGATTTAAAACACTTTAGTTGAAACAGGGGACCGGGCGGGCGCTCAAGGAGGACCGGGCGGGCGCTCATCCAAACATTTCTGAAACCCAAATCTTCTGGCCAAATGGGCGGGCGCCTGGTCACTAACCGGGCGGGGGCCTGGTCCAATTTTTAGCAAACACCCATTTCTTTCCCAGGCTTAGAAATCCCCGTCCCAAGCGTAGGAGTATACTTTTACTAACCCTTAGGCAATACCCAAGACACTATTTCAAGCTCAATTCATTTCTTTTACCGTCCCATAAATAATAGGATAATTTCCTTTTATTCCAATTTAATATTTCACCGTCCCCAAAAATATAAGTACAATTTTATAATATACTACTATAAACATTTAGGGATACTTCCATTCATTTCCCCGTACCACAAATAATAGTACAATTTTTCTAATAATATTTAAATCAAGTTACTATTTTACCGTCTCACGAATAGGAGTATAATTTTCCTACTAATCTTTTGACAACCCAGGAGTATACCCTTTTCAAGTTTCTTCATACGCAGTATATTTATACTCCCTTCGTCCCAAATTTACAAGTACCACGAAAATTGCTCAAAACACAATTTTAACAAGAACAAGTAGCGGGAATAACATATATGCATGTTATTACAAGTAAGGGGGAGTCAATAGCTTACCTAGTCCGAAATCAAGTTGACCCAAATTAATTTCTGATCGGTCTGAAACGCTCTATTCAACGCCACGAATATTTATCCGGGACCAGAATCACGAACAGAGGAATAATTAAGCTCGAGGAGTCGAGAATAGGGTAAAACTGAACTCCCTTCTATGAAACAGAGAGAAACAACGAGAAAGTTTGAGAAATGAATTGCCTTTCTCAGGCAAACACACATTATATACTTGGGAACTTTCCAAGAATGACCCCTAGGCCCCTCAAGTTCTAACTTTGACAAAAAGGCCCCTAAACTTTCAACTTTGACATTTAACCACCTTAATTTTCTAAAGTAGTTAAATAATTAACTCAAATAAAATAGCATCTAAATATGCTAGTCAAGAATTTAACAAGCAAGTCAAGAATTTAACAAATAAGTCAAATATTTAACGAGATTAAGGATGGGCGTTACAGACCAACCATTTGTAATGGCCAAGGACAAGACAGTGCGAATGGTAGAAGGTTTTACAACAGGACTGAAGGTCTCCGAGTAGTCAATGCCTGCACGTTGGTGAAAACCTTTGGCAACAAGACGTGCTTTGTGCCGATCAATGGTGTCATCCGGATTGTATTTGGTCTGAAAAACCCACTTGCAACCAATGGGAGTGTGAGAAGAGGAAGGAGGTACCAGATCCCATGTATGATTCTTGAGCAGTGCATCAAATTCGGACTGCATGGCAGTACGCCAGAGTGGTAGTTTGAGAGCCTGAGAATAAGTAGTTGGCTCGGGGGAGGGGGTGGTTAGAGAGGCTTGGAGGTTAAGTTTCTGAATAGGTTTTCGGATGTTGTTGCGAAGACGAGTGACAGGGCCTAGGTGCAGCGGAGGTGGTTCTGAGAGCTGAGGGTCAGGCGTACTGGCAACAGGAGAGCAGTCAGTTGAGTTGGATGATGAACCACCCGAACTGGATGAAGAGGAGATGGGTCCGGTCAGGCTTATTTGAGGTCCGGTCGGGCTTGTTGGTGTTGGGGGGGAACTGTGAGGAAGAGGAGGATCGGGTGTGGTAGGAAGGGTTGGTGTTGGAGTGAAATTGGAGGGGAGAACAGGAACACGAAGTGCATTCGTCGATAGAGGGTGATGATGGTTGGGTAGTTGTGGTGGAGTACGGGAATTCATGTTCAATGAATTTAACATGACGGGATACAAAGATTTTGTTGGTGGAAGGCTCTAAACAGTAGTACGCACTTTGCGTGGGAGAATACCCAACAAAGACACAAGGGGAGGACTTTGGATCAAGTTTATGTGAGGTGTAAGGTTTGAGCCATGGGTAACACAGACACCCAAAACTACAGAGTTTGAGGTAGTTTGGAGGTTTGCCAAAAAGCGTGGAGTATGGGGATTGGAGATGAAGTGTGGGTGTTAGCATGCGGTTAATTAAATAATAGGCAGTGACAAAGGCAAGGGGCCAAAAAGTGCGAGGCATATGGGAGTGAGTGAGGAGCGCAATACCAGTTTTGACAATGTGTCGATGTCGACGCTCAGAGTAACCATTATGTTCTGGAGTGTGGGGAGGGGAGGTGAGGTGAGAGATGCCAAAGGATGTGAGAAGAGGACGAAGGCCAATATACTCACCACCATTATCACTGAAGATAGTGATGATGGAGCGATTGAAATATTTTTCCACCAGATTTTTGAAGTTTTTGAAAACAGGAACGGCATCATTTTTGTGTTTGAGGGGATACAACCACGTATATTTGGAGAAGTGGTCAACAAAGATGATATAGTATTTGTACCCATCAAACGAAAACAAGGGTGAAGTCCAAACATCACTATAAAGAACATCAAGGGGACCTTGAGAAGTAATGGTAGTATCAAAGAATGGTAATTTATGACTTTTATTGCAATCGCAAGAATTACAGTTAAAAGGAGAAGAACTAGGAATGTTTAAATTAAATCTAGAGCTAATATGTCTAAGAATCTGAGACGACGGGTGGCCAAGACGATGATGCCAGTTGAGAGTGGAGATGGATGTGGTGACATGAACATCAGGAGAGGTCGGATGCCATTCATAAACGCCGGAGTTAGGGGTTCCTTGGAAGAGGGTAGTACCTGTGCGATTGTCCTTCACATGAAAAGAATCAGATGAGAAGGTGGAAGCATTATTATCAAGACAAAATTTATGAATGGAAAGAATGTTACGAGAGATAGTAGGAACATGAAGAACATGGTTTAATTGTAATTTAGTAGTAGGAGTAAGGAGAGAAAGAGAACCAATGTTTGATATTGGAAGCCCGGAGCCATCACCAATTAATAATTCCTCCGTGCCATCATAGGGTGCATGAAGAGAAAGGTTACGAAGGTCATTTGTAGCATGGTGTGTCGCACCACTGTCCAGAAGCCATCCAGGAGTTGTGGGGGGAATGGGTAGTGGCGGCATAAGCATTTGGGAGTGAGGGAGAGGCCCCTCGGTTGGGGTGTGGCGGACGAGTACCAGTGTTGGACGAGAAAGGGGTGTTGGGCGGGGGGCTGGGAAAAGTGACCTGGGGGTAAAGTTGTTTAAAGGCGATACATTGGTTAAGGAAGTGACCATCAAGGCGGCACCATTGACATTTACCTTTGTAGTTTTGCCGAGGACGATTGGGGTTAGAGTTTGAATAACTAGGGTTAGGGTTTTGGTAGGAAAAATTAGGAGATGGAGTATACTGTTTGGTTTGGTTGTTGCGGTTATGTAGCTTAGCGGTATAGGCTACGGTTGCTGGAAAAGTGGGATGGGAGTTGGAGCGTTGTTTGAGGGATAATTCTTTGGTGATTAGTTTCTCGTGAAGCTCATCAAAGGAGATGGGTGTGTCACGACTCTGAACAGCATGAACGACACTATCATAGTCAGGATCCTGAAATTGGTCAAGAACTTTATCGGTGAGGTCATCAGGGTCAAGTGGGCGGCCTAACGAAGCAAGTTGATCTGCACATAGTTTCAGATCATGCATATAATCAGTGATAGAGCGAGAGCCCTTGGTGATGGTGCGTAATCGGTCTTTGATTTGTTTTAGGTGGCCTTTGGATGGGTTTGCATAGGTTTTGGCAAGGGTGGCCCAAGCTTCATGGGTGGTGTTGGGTATGCTTATTTCTTAACCCTCCCAATTATGTTAGAATTGATTGATACCATCACCTAAGTATTTTGTGGACTTTAGGATCTTATGTAAGAAGTTTTATAACTTCTATTTTTTAGCTAAGTCCAATTTTATAGAATAGGCTTAGCGGTTAGGGCTTGCTTGGAATTGAGGTTTCATTTACTGAAGACCAAGTATAATGCGCAGGACATTTCGTGCGCAGCACATTTCACGCACATAGCATTACCTGCTCAGTCTCCGCGCACATAGCATTACTTGCTTATTCTCCGCGCGCATAGCATTACTTGCTCATTCTCTATACGCATGGCTTTTATGAGCAGAGCAGATTAACTTGGTCCTTATGCTTATCTTTCAACAACCTCATATTCTTGAAGCTTGGAGTGAAAAGGAATGATCTAAGCAAGACTGTGGTCTCTGCGCAGGACTTCCTTGCGCAGGACATCACTGCGCAGGTCTCCTCTACGCAGCATTCAACCTTGCACAGTTTTCAATGCATTCAGATCACCTAACTTGGAAAGCGCTTAGAAGATGCACGCTTATTAAAGTGCTGAGGTGTGCAGAAACGACAAAGCAAGCACACTCAGCAGATCCAACGGTGGAGACGCGCTCAAGAGAAATATTTCAAATGAAGACAGCTGTCAACCTTCTAGAAGAAGCTTTTGAATTTGGTCTTCATGCTCAGTCTCCAACGGCTCTAAAACACCTGCGCACCAATCATATTGTGCCAGGTCATCAACTTTGATCAGAGCTCCAACGGCTATAAAGGACACCTGCGCACCAATCATATTGTGCCAGCTCATCGTCCTTGCTCAGAGCATCAACGGCTAGTTTTAAGCTCTCTGCTATAAATAGCCTGCTCATCTTCATTTCCAAGTTGCTTGAGTTCTTGCTTCCAAAAGAAACTTTGAAGATTTGAAGATTGCTTGCTCATTTCCAGAATTCTCAAGATCAACCTTCATACCTTCATACTCAACCAAGCCCAGATCCTATAAGCCTTGTATCACCAGAATTCTTCATGCTCTTCATCTCATAGATTCATAGAGCCCAGAATTTCTGAACACACACACACCTCTTGAAGCTTTGATTATTTCGATCATACTTCTTGAGATACACCGGTTTAGTCTAGGATTTGCTCTTCATAGATTATAGATCTTTGAGTTAGTTTGTTCTACATTGCTGTATCTTGTAACTCTCTCATATAATAAGATCTCCATTAGAAAATCCAAGACTAACCATCTTGGTAGAGGACGTAGATCTTTCATTGATCGAACCTCTCCAAATAGCTTGTTCATTATTCTCGCTATTTACTTCCTGCTTAATCATATCTGAATTCCTGCTTTGTTTGATCTTTCAGATTGCTATACTTTGCTGCTGTGTTTGTTATTGCTTATTGCCTTGGAACATTTTATCCAACTCTTTAAGCCAAAACTTAGCGCGTGCGTTTTTACTCTGCGCAGTATACCCTGCGCAGTGTTGCTTTAAATTTCCGCTGTGCATATCACACTCTCTCTGCGCGCTATACTTAGCTTATTTGAGAATTGTACGCATAAGCCATTGATTTGCAAAAAGGGTTTGAAAAGAATTTTAAAACGCTATTCACCCCCCCTCTAGCATTTTTCATACCCTTGTTGCCCCTCTGGGACCAACAAGTGGTATCAGAGCAAACACCTTCATAAAACTTGTTTTGTTTTTCAAGCTTAACAGCTTGGGTGCCGATTCAAGATGGCTTCAAAATCTTGGGCAATGGCTAACTATTCACATGTTCCAGTGCTAAATGAAGATCACTTCGAAATCTGGAAGCACTGCATGCTCACTCATTTTTCTTCTATCGACGAGATCCTCCACGACATCGTTCTTGAAGGACCCTACATTCCTATGAAGGCTAATCCTGATGCTGCTACAAACAAGGAGAATCCTACCATCAAGAAGAACAAGGAGGAATGGACTGATGAAGAAAAGAAATGGGTTGGCTATGATGGAAGAGCAAGGAACATTATTCTTAGCACTCTAGACCTCTCCACGCACAATCAAATTGTGAGCGGTGGAACTGCAAAGGATCTATGGGATGCTATTGAAGGCTATGTGAATGGTGACAAAGTAAGCAAGGAAAACAAAAGATTTGTGGTGCAAAGAAAATTCAACTGCTTCATGAGAAAGGATGGTGAAACCTTGAGACAAACTTATGATCGCTTCTGTGCTGTTGTAAACTCTTGTAAATCTCTTGGAACTACCTTCACCAATAAAGAAGTAAATTCTCAATTCTTAGATGCGCTAGGTTCCAGATATGTGCACAAGGCAAGTCATCTGGAAGATTCTGGATTTTTAGATACTTGGCCTCTGCGCAGCTTATACGCCAACTTAAAAGTGTATGAGCTTAAGCTTGATCGAATTGATGAAACTGAAGGAAAAGGAAAAGCAATTTCAATGATTGCTCAAAGAGAACCTGCGCCTGCTCAAACCTCAGACAAAGTCTCCACTTCTTCTCTGCTTGAAATGGATGATGATGATTTCGCTATGTTTGTTAAGCGATTCCAAAAATTCAGGAAATTCTCAAAACCTGATCCTCAAGTAAAGCTCCAGCTAAATTCTCTCGTGGCAGAGACTCAAAGGAAGAAGATGACTTGGTTTGCTACAACTGTAGAAAGCCTGGTCATTTTGCATCAAAATGCCCTACGTCAAGATTTGAGTACATAAAGAAGAATACTGCGCAGAGATTTTCAAAGCAGCGCGGAATGGTTGCTGAAGAAGACCCTGCTGAGAAGCAACTCAAGACCTGGATAGAGACTGACACTGAAGACAGTGATGATGATGACTCTGAGGATGGACTGCTCTGCTTAGTGGCCAATGCCGATGCTGATAGCGATTCAGACAATGATCCCAAAATGGACACAAAGGCTGCGCCAAGTACTATTCAGAAGAAAGGTCCCACCATCATAGAACTGGCAGAAATGGGACATCTAACTCCAACCAGACAGAATGGCAAGTACTTATTTGCCAGAGCAGACCTAACGAAGAAATTTGTTGCTGCGCCAATACGCAAAGAATCTCTTGAAATTCCTGCTGAAATTGTAATAGAAAAGGATGACTCTGCTGCTGAGCGCGAGTCTATTTTTCAGCAAGCTGAAAAGGTAATCAAAAGATTCAATTCTATGAAAGAAGCAGTGGACTTATCAATTGGAGAAATTTCACAGCTTAAGACGGAGAAAACTCTTTTAAAATCTGAGATCACCCTCCTTAAGGAGCAGATTAAGAGCATGACTCCTCTTACTGAAAAGAACCGTTTTCTTACAGATCAAAATGCGCTATATAAAGTAAGAAACGAAGAATTGGCTGCTCAAGTAGCTGATCTCACAAAGATCACTGATGAGTGGACCAAATCTCGTGTCACTATGGATCAAATTCTAGAATCCCAAAAAGCTAGTGGAGATAAGGAAGGCTTGGGATTCTCAACTAGTGACAACTTTAAATGCGCCGTTTGCTCTGAAAGAGAAAAGGATTTTACACCCCAACAAACTATTGAAATTCCTAAAGCAAAACATTCTGCTTCAATGGGTAAAGGACAGGAGAAAGTCCAGAGACTAAATTTCCATTATGTCTACCCAAAGAAGCAAACTGGAAAAGCCAAGGGTAAGGCTAAAGTTGAACCTGCGCATGACAACTCATATTCTGACTATGGTTGCGCTTCAACCTCGAATGTCAAAACTGCGCAAAAGGGTCATGCGCATGAAAGCCATGCGCCCCAACGCCAGATGCGTATTCTTAAGAAAAGCGCACCCAAACCTCAGAAAATGATATTTGTCAAAGCAAGTTCATCTGCTCTAGTAAAGAATGCTGCGCCAAAGAAAAGTAAAGAGTTTATAAAAACCCAATCTATAAGTGGCTTTCATCATTGTGTTGTGTGTGATGGTTTAGGTCACAAGGCTGCAGAATGCCTTTTGCGATTTGCTCCTAATGCCAAGGGACGTAAAAATCCTAAGGTCAGACAGGAGTGGGTTGTCAAAAGTTGCTAACCCTAGGACCCAAGAATAAAGGGGACCTGCGTTCTTAATGTCTATCTTTCAGGTCTCCTGCTTTACTGCGCACTCTTCACAACCTAAAGCGCATATATGGTACCTCGACAGTGGATGCTCTAGACACATGACTGGAGATGTCACTGCTCTTGAAGATGTGCATGAAGGAAGAGGTCCCTCTGTAACTTTTGGAGATAACAACAAAGGGCACATAGTTGGATATGGAAGAATCAGAAAAGATAAAGTGTGCATTGAGAAAGTTGCACTCGTAGAAGGACTCAAGCACAACCTGCTATCCATATCTCAATTCTGCGACAAAGGTTTGGAATGTCATTTCACTGCTACGCACTGCTACATCAAAGATGGCATATCCGGACTAACTTTGCTCACAGGGACTCGTAAGACTAATGTTTACATTATTGATCTTACTGCTATAAATTCTATCACTAATCTCTGTTTTGTAGCAAAGAATGTTAGTGAAAGCAGCTGGCTATGGCATAAGCGCTTAAGTCATTTGAACTTCAAATATTTGGCCAAGCTTGGAAGGGAAAATCTTGTCAAAGGACTTCCCAAAGTAGCTGACCATCATGATAGAAAATGCGCAGCATGCCAGCTCGGTAAACAACCTAAGCAGTCTTTCTCCAGCAAGATTGCTTCCTCAACTTCCAAATGTTTACAACTGCTACACATGGATCTGTTTGGACCGGTCACCACCGCAAGCATTGGAGGAAACAAATATACCTTAGTCGTGGTGGATGACTACTCAAGATACACATGGGTAGAAATGATGATATCCAAAGATGACTGCTATGATATCTTGACTGCGCTATTTCGAAAGCTCCAAACTCAAAAGGAAGACGACATCGTGAGCGTGAGATCAGACAACGGAACTGAATTCAAGAATAACGGTGTTGCTCAATACTGCGATGACCATGGAATTGATCACAATTTCTCTGCTGCTGGAGTTCCTCAACAAAATGGCGTTGTGGAAAGAAAGAATCGCACGTTGATTGAGGCAGGAAAAACAATGATAGCAGAAGCTAAGCTTCCAAAGTATTTATGGGGAGAATCTGTCAACACTGCTTGCTTTACTCAGAATAGATCCCTCATCAACAAAGCCTACAACAAGACTCCATATGAGCTATGGAGAGGAAGAGCGCCCAACATTGCTTTCTTCAAGATTTTTGGCTGCAAATGTTATATCCTCTACAATGGCAAAGATCATAGAGGTAAATTCGACGCCAAAGCAGATGAAGGTATTTTCGTTGGGTATGCCAAACATTCTAAAGCTTTTCGTGTTTTTAATAGAACTACTCTAGTAATTGTAGAATCTGTACATGTTACTTTTGATGAGCATTCTCTTCTTGAGCCACATTTGGCTCCAAATGATTCTGATGATTCTGCTGAGAATGAGACAGGTACGCAGCCTCAAACTGCACCTGCGCAGAATGTTAATCAAGAAAATCAAAACCAGAATCAAGCAAGTCCATCGCATGCGCATACACCTGATGCTGCGCCAGAAGTGACGACTCCTGATGCGCAAACTCCTCCTCCTGCGCATGATGTTTTCTCCGCTTCAGCAAATCACTTTCGATGACCTTGATGCTGGAGCAAATGATGTACCCGTTGAAGATCTTCGTATTCCTACCACTCAACCTAACTTACCTCCCGAGGTTCGTGAAGTTAGAGATCATCCAACTTCAAACATCATTGGTGATCTCAATGTAGGGGTTCGTACTAGGAGAGCATCAAACTTTGATGATGAATATCACTCCTTTATCTCACAAATCGAACCAAAGAAGATTGATGAAGCGCTCCAAGATTCAAGCTGGGTTACTGCTATGCAAGAAGAGCTTAACCAATTTGAGCGCTGCAAGGTTTGGACTTTGGTACCCAGACCCCATAACCAAGGAGTTATCGGTACAAAATGGGTATTCAGAAACAAGATGGATGAGAATGGAAGCATCACCAGAAACAAAGCAAGGCTGGTTGCGCAAGGCTATAGGCAAGAGGAAGGAATCGACTACGACGAAACATTTGCGCCGGTAGCAAGACTTGAAGCTATAAGAATTTTCTTAGCTTATGCGTCTCACAAGAAATTCAAGCTTTATCAAATGGATGTGAAAAGCGCATTTCTCAACGGCGAACTCCAAGAGACGGTCTACGTAGCACAACCTCCCGGTTTCGAAGATAGCAAATTTCCAAATCACGTCTTCAAACTTCAAAAAGCTTTGTATGGACTTAAGCAAGCTCCAAGAGCATGGTACGATACCCTATCGAAATTCCTGCTAGAGAAAGGCTTTAAGCGCGGTAAAATCGACACAACTCTTTTTATTGCTAAGTATAATGATCATTCTTTACTTGTTCAAATTTATGTCGATGATATTATATTTGGTTCTACTAATGAGTTACTTTGTAAGCGCTTCGAGAAGCTCATGAAAAGCAAGTTTGAAATGAGCATGATGGGAGAACTCACATTCTTCCTCGGGCTTCAAATCAAACAATTGAATGATGGCATCTTCATAAATCAAGCCAAGTACACAAGGGACTTAATCAAGAAATTTGGACTTGAAAATGCTAAAGCATACGACACTCCAATGGCCACTGGCAATAAGCTTGACAAAGACTTAAAAGGTAAGAAAGTTGATCAAACTTTATATCGAGGTATGATTGGCTCTCTTCTTTATCTTACTGCAAGTAGGCCAGATATTATGTTTAGTGTTTGTGTCTGTGCGCGCTATCAAGCGGACCCTAGAGAAGCGCACTTAGCTGCTGTTAAACGCATTATTCGTTATCTTTCTGGAACTGTTAACCTTGGACTTTGGTACACCAAAGATTCGAATTTCGATTTGCTAGGTTATTCAGACGCAGACTACGCAGCATGCACTATTGACAGGAAGAGCACAAGTGGAACTTGTCATTTCCTTGGAAATCGACTTGTTGCGTGGACAAGCAAGAAGCAAGCTGCTGTGTCCATCTCCACTACAGAAGCTGAATACATTGCTGCTGGAAGCTGCTGCTGCCAAATCCTATGGATGAAGCAACAATTGGTGGACTATGGAATTCATGAAACAAACTGCCCAATTTTCTGCGATAATATGTCCACCACAGCTGTCTCCAATAATCCTGTCATGCATTCAAAGACAAAGCACATCGACATCAAATATCATTTTCTCAAGGACCACGTGGAAAAAGGAAATATTCACTTAGAGCACGTGGGCACAGACAATCAAATTGCTGATATCCTCACAAAGGCTCTTGACGCAAAGAGATTTGCTTTCTTGAGAGGAGAAATGGGTATGCTTGAACTTAGCTAATTGTCCATATGATTTGTCAATACTAATGATCTTGTGTTTACTTGAAAATTCTCTAAGATAGGAAATGCCTCATGCGCCTGCGCATATGAAGCGCACAAGATGTTGCGCACAAGGCAAAATATTTATGAGTTTTTGAAGAAACTCTGCGCATTATATTGATGCGCATGAACCTCACGCCCATACCCCATGGACCTCAGTATATCATTCTTCCGGTGTCTGCTCCCTTAGATCCCTCAAGTGGTCACTGTGCAGGCAAAGATTCAAGAGCAACTGGATGCGCAGGATGCTAGGCTCGATGCGCAGGCCAGTATGCTATAAGGCATTGATTGTGCCATTAAGGGGGAGAGTTATCTAACAAAGGCAAAAAGGGAGAGAACAAAGGCATTAAGGGGGAGAGAGATTAAGGGGGAGAGTAATCTATCAAAGGCAAAAAGTTCCGATTTGATGCTCGAGCTTCAAATAATTGAAGCTCTGTGCAAAGCAATTTGGGAATCTACAAGATGAAGTACGCAGAGCTCTCTCTCAAAGGTGAACTCTAAACTTATAATGCATCATTGCTCTTCCCAAAACCTTGTTCAATTCAAACTTTTTGTTTGTGGAACAATGAACGCATTATTTCAAACTTCATGCGCATATACTTAACTGCTCATATTTTCTGTGCATGATGTTTTAAACATTCAGTTTAAACGCATACCAATCCTAAACTCATATTATCTGTATGCACTGAATGATATTTATGTCTTTCCCATATTGTAAGTTATATCTTTTTGGTTAGACTAGAAATCTATAACATTGGCTAGTGTGTGCATTGACTTGAGGCATGATTTACCATTTTTATTTCTATGGACATGTTATTATCAAGTACAATGAATTGCCTTTGTTATAGTAGGTAATGGCATCAATCATTTAGGGGGAGATTGTTGGGTATGCTTACTTCTTAACCCTCCCAATTATGTTAGAATTGATTGATACCATCACCTAAGTATTTTGTGGATTTTAGGATCTTATGTAAGAAGTTTTATAACTTCTATTTTTTAGCTAAGTCCAATTTTATAGAATAGGCTTAGCGGTTAGGGCTTGCTTGGAATTGAGGTTTCATTTACTGAAGACCAAGTATAATGCGCAGGACATTTCGTGCGCAGCACATTTCACGCACATAGCATTACCTGCTCAGTCTCCGCGCACATAGCATTACTTGCTTATTCTCCGCGCGCATAGCATCACTTGCTCATTCTCTATACGCATGGCTTTTATGAGCAGAGCAGATTAACTTGGTCCTTATGCTTATCTTTCAACAACCTCATATTCTTGAAGCTTGGAGTGAAAAGGAATGATCTAAGCAAGACTGTGGTCTCTGCGCAGGACTTCCTTGCGCAGGACATCACTGCGCAGGTCTCCTCTGCGCAGCATTCAACCTTGCACAGTTTTCAATGCATTCAGATCACCTAACTTGGAAAGCGCTTAGAAGATGCACGCTTATTAAAGTGCTGAGGTGTGCAGAAACGACAAAGCAAGCACACTCAGCAGATCCAACGGTGGAGACGCGCTCAAGAGAAATATTTCAAATGAAGACAGCTGTCAACCTTCTAGAAGAAGCTTTTGAATTTGGTCTTCATGCTCAGTCTCCAACGGCTCTAAAACACCTGCGCACCAATCATATTGTGCCAGGTCATCAACTTTGATCAGAGCTCCAACGGCTATAAAGGACACCTGCGCACCAATCATATTGTGCCAGCTCATCGTCCTTGCTCAGAGCATCAACGGCTAGTTTTAAGCTCTCTGCTATAAATAGCCTGCTCATCTTCATTTCCAAGTTGCTTGAGTTCTTGCTTCCAAAAGAAACTTTGAAGATTTGAAGATTGCTTGCTCATTTCCAGAATTCTCAAGATCAACCTTCATACCTTCATACTCAACCAAGCCCAGATCCTATAAGCCTTGTATCACCAGAATTCTTCATGCTCTTCATCTCATAGATTCATAGAGCCCAGAATTTCTGAACACACACACACCTCTTGAAGCTTTGATTATTTCGATCATACTTCTTGAGATACACCGGTTTAGTCTAGGATTTGCTCTTCATAGATTATAGATCTTTGAGTTAGTTTGTTCTACATTGCTGTATCTTGTAACTCTCTCATATAATAAGATCTCCATTAGAAAATCCAAGACTAACCATCTTGGTAGAGGACGTAGATCTTTCATTGATCGAACCTCTCCAAATAGCTTGTTCATTATTCTCGCTATTTACTTCCTGCTTAATCATATCTGAATTCCTGCTTTGTTTGATCTTTCAGATTGCTATACTTTGCTGCTGTGTTTGTTATTGCTTATTGCCTTGGAACATTTTATCCAACTCTTTAAGCCAAAACTTAGCGCGTGCGTTTTTACTCTGCGCAGTATACCCTGCGCAGTGTTGCTTTAAATTTCCGCTGTGCATATCACACTCTCTCTGCGCGCTATACTTAGCTTATTTGAGAACTGTGCGCATAAGCCATTGATTTGCAAAAAGGGTTTGAAAAGAATTTTAAAATGCTATTCACCCCCCCCCTCTAGCATTTTTCATACCCTTGTTGCCCCTCTGGGACCAACAGGTGGTCTTACATTAGGAGATGAGTGGGACAAGGGGAGCAGTTAGGGATCCGGCTAAAGCACTCAGGATTAGTTTGTCTTGGCGGAACCAGGTGTTGTAGGCAGGATTGGGAGAAGTAGTCTGGTGGGTTGCGGCTTTGGGGGTGGTGTCGGCTGCAGGAGTAGTAGTTGTAGCGGTTGTTGTGGTGATATGTTCGGGAGGTGCGGCAAAACTTCCATCAAGGTAAGGATATAATGCATAACCTAGAAGGGAGGCTTCAACTTGAGTCTTCCAGGCGATGTAGTTTGTGGGGGTTAATTTTAGGATGTGAGAGAGGGAGATAATGATGAGGGGCTTGGATGGTTCATCCGGGTTGGAGAGCTGGCTGAATTCGGCCATGAGTTGCTGGAATTTTTTTTGGGAGGGATCGGTTATGCGCTCGATACCATATGAACTTTATGAAATATCAAGAAACACATAAATATTCTGGAAAACCAACTCACTTTATTAATGTGTAGAGAACCCTATTTATACAATTGAGAATCACTAGTAAACTAGGAAAGTAAATAATAGACTTAGAATAGAAAACAACTACTTGAAGAACAAGACAAAGACTTGTAGTCCAAGTCAATAAGTCGGTTGATGAGAAGGTTCTAGTGTAACTCTATTAATCAACCATCAACCATATGTGAAATCTTTCCCAGATAGTAAAGCCAATGCAAGTTGTATCATTTCCAAAAGAAGACACCACTTTTAAAGCCTAAAATTTAAGCTGATATGATAAAGAGAAGTAATAAAACATTTAAGATCAGAGTATACCTCCGTTTGAACCATCCCAATCCGTTGTGAAGGGAAGTGTGGTGAATTTTGAAAATCATGAATGAAACGGAACAGTAAACAATATTGTCGCCTACTACTTTCCCTGTCCCGAAGTAAGTATCATCAGTCAATTGCCAAAAAGAAAAAAAAAATGGGGCCGGGTGAGGCTGGGATGGATGGAAGTGTACCAAAAAAAAGTTCCATTAATGCAGCAACTTCCGCATAAAGTCATAAGATTTCTTACTCTTTTGTGTACAAATTTAAAGATTTCAACTCAGTTAAATGTCTTGGTTTGGGAAGGGAAGTGTGGTGAATTTTGAAAATCATAAATGAAACGGAACAGTAAACAAAATTGTCACCTACTACTTTCCCTGTCCTGAAGTAAGTATCATCAGTCAATTGCCAAAAAGAAAAAAAAAACTGGGGTCAGGTGAGGCTGGGATGGATGGAAGTGTACCAAAAAAAAGCTTAATTAACGTGTATGGCCGAAGTTTAAAAAATGAAATGGAAAAAAAAAAGAAAAAAGTAAATGTTCATAGAACATTTAACTTATTTACATGTGAGCTCATATTCTCGATTTTTTTTTCAAATAATAGCTTTGGGGAATTTTATGTACCAAAGTACCACCCAAATTCAACTATGTACCAAAATGACATCCTTTTATGAAATCGGCACTGGTAATGACGATTTTAAGCTGAAAACGGCAATACCAGTGCCGTTTTTACGCTTGACTAAAATCCTCATTTTGACTTCTTCGCCGGCTTGGTTTTGGGTGGGTTTTGGGTTGGTTTTGGGTGGGTTAATTAAGTGGAGGGATTAGTTAATTAAGCCTAAGAACGAGGGGGAGACAGGCGCTGACAAAAAAAAAAAAAAGAAGGTAAAAGCGTCACTAGTAGTAACGTTTTCTACACAGGTTTTGAATAATTCCAAAAACGTTATTACAAATGACGCTTTTAGTTCTACATACACTGCCCACTCTCCTTTCCTCTCAATTTTTTCAACTGTCTTCTTCTCTCACACATTTCATTCATACCCAACCAAGCGCTGCTCAAGTGCTGAAAAAAATTACAAATTTCTCTAATTGAAGATTCAAAGCATTTAAGGTATGTTTTAATCTTTCTTATATGTTTTAATTTGTTTAATACTCCATTTGTCCCAGAATGATAGTCCTCCTATTTTTATGGGTTTTACGAAGGAACTTTGAGTAATATCAATTTTTAGATTCACATTAACATAATTATAAGTAGCATTTATAACTGCTCAAAGTTCCTTCGTAGTAACAACGAAAAAATGGGGACTATCTTTCTGGCACGGAGGGAGTATAATTAAATTTAGAGTTATTAGATGTTTTTTTGTATATGCATTGTTAATAAGTTAGGATTTTGACAGTCGAATTCATTTGTTTAGGAGTAAATATGAGTGGAGTTCCACTAATTTTCATGTGCTACTGGGGAGGAGATGATGAACACCCGTTTGAAGGTACTCATTTTGAACAGGGGCCGAAATGTGCACTTAAAGCAAAAACTCGATGGAGGTACAAAAAATTGATTAAGAAGTTATATAAGAAAATTGGGGTAGATCGAACCAATGTTAAGTTGAAAGTTATTTGTAGATATCCTCATCTGGTCGGCAATGGGTTTGCAAATTACATTCCGTTTCCAGTCGAGAATGATATGGGTATGGAAGTCATGTTTGATGTTTCTGCTCAATTAGGTGGGATGGGTAGCTTGCAGTTGTATGTTGTCATGAATTTTGTTGATAATGTACCTTCTAATGAGTTTGAAACAGGAGAGGAGCCGATACAAAATGAGTATTTTCATGACATGGATAACTTTCAGATGGGTTCTTCAAGTTACTACCCTAAGAGAGATGTTGATGAGTTTGAAACACGTGTGGAAGAGGAAGAGGAAATGGAAGTGGGGGAGGAAGAAGAGGTAGAGGAACGTGAAGATGATGATGATATAGATTATGAAGCTCATTTCCTTGAAAATGAAGAGGGTGATTCTGGATATGAAGATTGTGCGAGTCCAACTGATGTTAGCGACAATGAGGGTGATGATGGGGAAGGTGATGATTTGGGAGCACACATGATTACTTTTAATGAGCCGCAGAATCAACTGTATGATAGAGGAGACTATCAGTTTTACCGCGATATTGGGGAAGGATCGGAGATTTATGATGATAGTCAATATAAGTTTTCAGAATGGGATGCGGAGAAAGATGAAATCGCCAAAGGTATTCGCTTCTCAAAGAAGATTGAAGTGCAGTATGAAATAAAGAAGTATCATATTAAGAAAAATCTGCGGTTCAGGGTGAAAAGGAGCACAACGCGAAAGTGGACTATTGAGTGTTTGGTGAAAGAGTTTCCATGCAATTTCTATGTGAATGTGAGCATGAAGAATGGTGGGTATTGGGAAGTAACTAAGTACAACGGTCCACATTCTTGCTTGGCATCAGATGTTACCGGAGATCATCCCAACTTAGATGCTCAGTTTATAGGACGAGAAGTTATGGAATTCATCAAGGCTGATCCTGAGTACAAGATTGCGCTTGTTAAGGCAACAATAAAAGCAATGCATGGTAAGGATATTTCATATCGGAAGGCATGGTGTGGCAAACAAAAAGCCATCGCTCAAGCATTTGGGGACTGGGAAGAGTCTTACAAAAAGTTGCCACGTTTGTTAGGAGCTATTCAAAAGTGGAACCCTGGCACCATTGTGGAGTATTCTAATCGTCCTCATGTTGGTCCTCCAGGGGCGTTTGACTGTGTGTTTTGGGCATTTGGCCCTTGTTTGGAAGCATTCTCTCATTGTCGTCCTGTCATTTCTGTTGATGGCACTTTCTTGCATGGAAGATATAAAGGGGTAATACTTATTGCTATGGGTGCTGATGCAAATGATAGTTTACTTCCACTTGCTTTTGCTATTGTTGAAAAAGAGGACCATCCAAACTGGTATTGGTTCTTACATCTTGTTATCAAACATGTTATTAGGGGTCGAGAAGTTTGTTTGATATCTGATCGTCATAGTGGCATCCTTGCCACGGTTGGAGATAATTCATGGCCACGAACTGTTGTGCACAGGTGGTGCATGTTGCATTTGCGAGCAAATTTCCTTTATGCTCACAAGGGTGTAGGCTTGAAAGATCTTTTTTGGCGTGCTGTTAGCGCCACCCAGGACAGGAAGATGAAAAATTTTATGGCTCAGATTCGTATAATCAATCCCGAGGCAATTAAATGGTTTGAGTTGTTGGATGCGAGAAAGTGGTCATTGGCGCATGATTCTGGATATAGGTACGGCATTAAGACTACCAATTTGTCCGAAGTTTTTAATGGTGTCATGAAAGGAGCACGGGGGATGCCTATTTCAGGAATTGTTGAGACTGCCTTCTATAGGTGTGTGGAATACTTTCAGAATAGACTCTCAGGATCAATAAGGGCATTAGGGGGGTATCCTGGTAACCCCAACATAAATGCGAGACTACAGTTCAGTCAAAGGGTTCAACTTAAATATGACTTCAACTTGAAGAAGGCTGGCTATCATCATGTTATAAGGTTTAACAATACGTCAATGGGGGTTTATCAAGTGACAACTGGAAAACGCGGTGAAAGAGGTGGAAGGGTTCAAGTCGTGGAGTTGGGTCCTCGAACATGCACTTGTGGCAAATGGGTGCAATATCATTACCCTTGTTCGCATGCTCTTGCGTGCTTCAAAGCCCAACATGTCGATGGTTTGAATTTCATTGATTCCTTTTACAGTCTTGAGGCGTACTACAATACATGGAGGGGCACTTTTAATCCGATCCATGACGAGGATTATTGGGATGTAGATGGTCGTGTCCCAAGTTTTTATCCTAACCCGATGCACCGACGTGATAAGAAGCAAGGAAGACCTAAATCAAGGCGGATTAGAAATAGGATGGATTGGCAGGTGGAGAAAAGGAAGTTTCGTTGCGGGATATGCAAGGGAGAAGGTCACACTAAAAGAAGGTGTCCAACTATTAGGGAGCAGAATTAAATGTAATTTTCTAGTACTTGTAATATGTTTGTTTAACTATTCGTGAAGTAATGTTTTATTTGAACTTTGAACTTGTAATATGTTTAGGTATTATGTTTAACTATTCGTGAATGTTATTTTATTTGTTAAACTTAAATTACTAAGTGTTGTTATTTTAATTGAACCTGTAATATATATATTTACTTGTGAATGTTATTTTATTAAGTGTTTGATAGAATTATGTGGAATATTGGTTTTTTACTTGATAAAAAATAACATGTCCAACAAATACTTCATTAATCATCGCAAACACTTATTGACCACATCCCGGTCACGTAGGAAAATATTACATAAATAAAAATATTCAGTGACCACATCCCGGTCACATGGGAAAATATTACATAAATAAAAATATTCAGTGACCACATCCCGGTCACATAGGAAATCCAACATAAATCCAAATATTTCACGTCCAACAAATTAACTTAACAATCCTTTGGGAATACCTTAAAAACATTGGAAAGTGTAATGTTAAGGACTTTTTTTGAGCGTGAGACGGCGAAGACAACAACCTAATAGATCAACAAAACAAAACATTTAGAACAAAACGTTAAGGAAAATATCCTTAAGGAGTGCAATGTTAAGGAAAATATTTCATACCTGCTTAAGAATCAGAACAGCACCAACACCTATGTCACTTCCATACTCACTTTCCTTAACCACTTTGTCACCAATGGTAGCTTCAATTGTATCCGTAGGATCCTTCAAAGTCACAAAAAGAGAGCCAGAATCACTTCGTGTGCACTCCTTGACAACAACAACCTAATAGACAAAAAAAATAACGACCAATTATTTTTAAATATTAACCTTAACTATAAATAATGTTTATATTATACCTGTTCCACCCTGTCATATTTATCGCATTTCTCCTTGATCATTTTCAACGGATAATATGTACCCTCTGCAGTGAGATAGTCCATTGCAGATAGCCAAGGTTTGCGCTGGAAATGATCATCCTCCACCGGCTCTTCAAGCTTTCTCCTTATGGCCTCTTGGGTCGACTGGGGGGGGGGTCCTTGAGAGGCGTGAGCTTTTCCAGAGCGATGCCGACGCATGGCGGAATGTGCGACACCGGCGGGACCAGGTATAATATGAGGCGGTGGAGATTCTAACTCTCGTTCGATTTGAGAGAGATTAGATTGCGGATTAGAGGGTTGACCAGGATGACCAGGAAAAGGTTGTCGTCCAAGATACCAATGGGGGAGTGATGGATCCATTTTGACAATTATAAATCTTGTTTTGAGAGAGATGAATTAATTTTGAGAGAGATGGATGAATTAGTTTTGAGGTCACCGAGCCTTTTAAAGGGAAAGTATTCTGAATAAAAACGGTATCAGCAGTACCGTTTTTGACAGTTTTGATAAAATCGGGCTTAGTAGTGCCGTTTTTGACAGTTCTGATAAAAACGGTATCAGTAGTACCGTTTTTGACAGCTCTGATACATCTATTTTTGGGACTGATGTCTAGTCTTTTCGATGTACCTGTCTCAAAATTCATGAAATCTAGAAAGTGATGGTTACAGATCATTTTTTTTTTACCCTCAGATTTATACCCACAAAAGATCCATTTTATTCATAGACATAAAAATACTACATCAATCCAAATATATAGTGACCACATCCCGGTCACATAGGAAATCCATCAGGGATATGCAGACGGGGTGTAAGTGTTAGGAGGATTACGTGTCCTTTCACCTCTCCTACGTAAAAGGTTAGAAAAAACACGACCCATTCGTGATGTGGAAGTTTGATGTGATGACGATGCTCCACCCTGAGTGGGGTCTATATGAGTCGTACCACTACCAAAAGATGGAAACTCCGGAAACGACGTCGGAGGTAGACCAAAGCTTCGCCTTCGATAATCACTATCTGGAGGAGGAGTTGGAGTATAATCCATTTGAAAGCTTCGCCTTCCAGTCCCACTCCCAGAAGCATGTGATGTAGAACCCATCCATGGAGGTGGAGTATAATCCATCTGAGTGATACAACTCCGGGGAGGAATCCTAAAGGTGTTTGGATCCCCGGCATCGTCCTCCTCATTCTCTGCCTCCTCTCTATCCTCTTCCTCATCATGTAACCCCATATCCGGCTGTATCTCTGGATCTCCATGAACGTGTCGAGCATGTCTACGAACCCGATTTCGCCTTTGTGGCACCCCTTGGACACGATCTGATGGTGGTGGTGGAGCTTCGGCGGCATCCAGTCGTTTCAGCTCATTAGTAGCTGCTAAGGATTCTGTGATGAAACGACGAGTAAGAAGTAGGTGTTCTGAGGCTGGGCCGTTTAGGCCTCCCATAGCTATGGCATTCTCATTGGATTGGTATGCGCGCTGAAGGTTTTGAATCTGTCGAAATCAATTAAAGATGATATAGTTATGACGATAAAATGGTAAAACAAAAAACTGGTAAAAGTGTTGTGTAGTATTTAGCTTACCAAACCCTCGTATCGACTACCATGTGCCGTGTACCCCTCCCCCTCTACATCATTTGGATGCTGGATCAATAACCGGGTAATCTGTCTGTACCATGACATATAGATATGGGTGTAATGTACATCCTCGACACCATACTGCCCAGCAACAACCATATGATTTCGGTTGTTCCACAATCCTATGTACTGTCCGTGGAAGACCACCCAATCAACCTCTGACCGACCTCGCCGATCAAGTGCATGCAGGTACGTACTCGTGTCACATGCCGCAGGTATAGGTTGTAACAACCCGAACTGCCTCATAACGCGATTTGGAAGGTGCCACTCAACCCTATCAAAACAAATAAGGGGCACCTTCGTTCTCCATATACCCTGTCCCTGCAAGCAATAATCTGGAACTTGGACACCTTCGTATGGCCGCCACACAACCTGACTCTCAGTCAGATACGCTAGTTGATCTCGGTATCCATGCAGGTTGTGCCCGGTAATATGTGTAAACGACAAGGGACCTTGCCACCTACATATGGAGCAATTGACATAAAAAGTAGTAAATAAAAAACCTCATAAATAAATAACATATTTTGTGCAGTTAGTGAAGTAATTTTAGAATACCTGCAACCATATGGCAAGAATTGACCATCTTGAAGTATGGCATCTCCCCGTGTCCTTCTTGGTCGTGTACACAACAACCTTTCCCAAGCCCAAAGCTGCAACCAATAAAGATAAAAATAACTGTCACGTACAACAAATATTTTATTCACTACTATAATACAGTATAATTAAATATAATTGACATACCTGTACTAGTGTTAAAAATCCAGCACAGCCTTTCGAATCGGGCTTCGTCGCTACACATAGCTCCCGATACAAAAAGGCTAAAACCGCACTACCCCAACTGTAATTCTTAATCGTGTCCACGTTTCTAAGCAGTGGGAGGTACATCAACTTAACCAAAGAATTGCTTGTATCCGGCATCAGATATGCCCCTAAGCATAGCAAAATATACGCCCGAGTATACATGTCAATCAAATCGGGGGAGGCATCCTGGGGAAGCGCTCCGAACAAAGGCAATTGTTCCATAATCCACTTAATCGACAATCTACCACCTTTCAAGTCTTCGGGTTGTGGTTGAATCCCAAGTAACTCTATGCATAACTGAATCCATTCGGGTTTTGTCTTGGTGGTTTCGGAACTTGTCACAGCTACCCCGTCTATAGGAAGGCCACATAACATGCCAACATCCTCCAGGGTGATTGTCATCTCCCCAACTGGCAAATGAAAAGTGTGGGTCTCTTGACGCCATCGCTCAATCAAAGCCTCTATCAAAGGCCAATCATATTTGAAATGGCCTAGGCTATATGCTCCGAAAAACCCCACATCTAACAGTTTTTGTTTTATCCTAATATCCAAATCCTTAGGCAGATCCGGACCACGCCTGCATCTAAGACTCTCAACGTCTTGTTGAGCCCAAATATAATGAGATCGGTGGGATGTCTGTAATGTAAGTACAGACATATCCAATGGCCCGGGATCAACGAAGGGTCTGTGTTCATGTTGGTCCATCTAAAACAAACAACAATACCATAGTTAAATTGCTAAATAAATTAACAAAAACAAATTTTAACTATATAATTAATCATCGTTTGATGCAACAAAATAAACGTGCGAATCCCGTTATATTTCTAACAGAAACGAGGCTTCTCCGTTAAATTTATAACAGAAACGTGCAAATCCCGTTAAATTTCTGACATTTTCAGTTAAGTTTTTGTCTTAAAGTGGCATTTTTTTTATCTTTCTAACAAATAAACACATCAATTTAACATATATTACCAAATTTAAAAAAATGAGGCTGATCCGTTAAATTTCTAACAAAAACTTGGCTACTCCGTTAAATTTATAACAAAAACGTGCGAATTCTGTTAAATTTATAACAGAAACGAGGCTGATCCGTTAATTTTTTAACAAAAACTTGGCTGCTCCGTTAAATTTATAACAAAAACGTGTGAATCCCGTTAATTTTCTGACATTACAGTTAACTTTTTGACCGAAAGTGGCATTTTTGTGATTTTTCTAACAAATAAATTAACCTAGTGTCAAATTACTTCAAAATCACAAAAACGTTACTACGAGTAACGACTTCAAAATCACAAAAACTTATTAAAACAAACTAATTAAAAAAAATGAATAATACTAACCTTATGATTTTAAAAACGTTACTACGAGTAACGACTTCACCAAAATTTTCGCAAATTTCTTCTTCACTTTCTCAGCTCAACAATGGAAGTTTTTTTTTTTTTTTTTCTAATTTTCGTGTGTGCTGTGTGAAGAAGGGAATGTGTGCTAGGGTTTAATAAAGGAAGGGAAGGAAGGGGTGGGTGGGTGGGTGACAGCCCTTTGCCAGAAAAAGTCAGTCAGAAAACGTTACTGTCAGTAACGCTTTCTTCTTCAGAAAACGTTAATGGCAATAACGTTTTCTTCTTTAATTTTTGTCTTTGTCGGCCACTGCAAGTGCTAACCCTAACCTCATCTTAATTAACCCTAAACCCCCCACCCAAAACCAACCCAAAACCAACCCGAAACCCACCCAAAACCAAGCCGAACCGGAGGAGTCAAAATGGGGATTTTGGTCAAGCTTAAAAACGGCACTGGTAGTGCCGTTTTCTTCCTAAAAACGTCTTTACCAGTGCCGATTTTACAAAAGGATGTCATTTTGGTACATAGTTGAATTTGGGTGGTACTTTGGTACATAAAATTTCCCAAAGCTATTATTTGAAAAAAAATTCCATATTCTCATCTTCAACTTCTTCATCTTGCTCTATGCATTGTTTTTGGATTACTCAATATAATGGCACCATTAAACATCATAAAGAAACACCAAATTAAACCCAAATTCTATTACGATCAACTATATTTGATAATATTAATATGTGAAAATCATCCACATTGAAATGAGACTAACATTACACTTTAACTCTATATTTTTCAAAGAGCAAAACCAATACATTGAACTTTTCCTCTGTATTTTTCAAAGAGCAAAAAAAGTTAACCCCTTTAGTATTCCAGTACTTGCCCATTACCTTTCAAAGTCTAGTCAGAAATAATTCCCTGTCAAAAATAATCTGAATAAGAAAGCAAACTTCAAGCTTCCTGTTGTTATTAAAATTGTCAAATATTAACCATTCAACAAAACACACTCCAGTCATTAATTAACAATACCTTCTTCCTTCACTTTAATAATTTCATTGTCCCTCAAAAGGACCTCTCCCCCAAATCCCAATTCTTCTGTTCTTATCCTAAATCTCTATCACATGTTATTCTTATCATTGACCCCATCTTTTTCATGTAATAAGGATTGAGCATCATTAGTATTCAACGAATAGTCTAATGCTCCTTAGCGTGCCACAAATTTCAGATAACCTAACAAAAGAGCAAAGTCATCAATCACAGAGAAAATAAATTCAACATCCCCAAGTTTGTCACCATTAGCCAACATTAGCCCTACATTGCTTCCAATAATGTATCCATTCCATCGATGTTATCACCTTTTTGAGGGTGGGGGGTGGGGAGGAGGAACACATGTCACAAAAAGAAAAATGGTTATATTCATGTTTTTTTATATACTGTGAACAAAGCGAAAAAAGAAGATTAGAGAGACTCACAAAATACGAAATAGAACGGCGCCTTAATCGTTCGACGACAGGGATTGAAACAAATCACAGCAAAACTAACACATATAACATCACTTAGAACCCCAAAACAAAGATCATTGGGGGGACAAAAGAAAAACAGAAGACAAAACAAATGTTGGGGGATAGGAAAATTGAATCTGTGTGTCGAGGAAAGAGTAAAATTTAGATGTGGAGAATTACCTTGCTCGACCTATGCCATGGCCGCTGTTATTTCAGAGTCGTTCTTCCTCCGTTTCTTAGTCTGCGTGTGATGAAGGGGGGGGGGGGGAAGAGGGTTTTGGTAACCGCCAAAGGAGAGCCGTTGGATTATTTTTTTCAGATTCAATCTGAGCCACTGAAAAAAATAAAAGAAAATTTGGAAAATTTGTGAGTTGTTGGATCGTGGCGGTTAAGAATCAATCTCAGCCGCTCTTTATGTATTTTTAGGAGGTGGTTATTCCCTATATGTTTTATAATATAGACTAGTATTGTCGCGCCCCAGACCCGTGGTCCTACTTGGCCCCACGCTCGGGACACGATTGGAAGACGTCATAAAACACTTTTAGAAAATTTTTCGAAATATACTTTCATAAAGTTTAACAAAATCCACACTCGAAGTTCAAAGACTTCCATTTAACTTTCAAACAAACTTTTTCACAAACGAAAGTACTTAGCCCGAAGGCTTACACACTCTTATACAAATGTACAATTACCACACTTTAACAAAATAAGTGATACACGGATAAAGTCTCGGGTACACTACCCCAAAGGTTATACATTTATATAATGTAACCTTTAAACCACACTTACTTTCCAAAATGGATTATCAACCCGACGTCCTCCCTTGTGACGTGACCTATCCCCTGGACTCGCCTTTACCTAAAACAGTAAACAAATAAAGGGTGAGAATGAATCTCAGTAAGCTACTAAAATGCAACTACGTTACATGCTGAAATGATACTCGTAATTGAACAATGTCAATAAACATTCATATAGCACATAACATGAGAGGAAAAGCCAACTCATCATACCACAAATAAAGCGGAAATAAACACTCATAAGTGGATACTGAGCCAAGGTTCTCGAATCAAACATATAGCCATCTGAGAGGTATCAACTGAGCAGCATCAAAGAGCTGAAGCCTGGATCCCGAAAACCAACCATAACCATAAGAACCAAAGTAACGACGGGGGGAATATGACACAAAGTCATAACCCAAATGCTCACCCAAGGGAGCGATTCATCCCATCCAAGGCCAATCTGGACTGGGGAAAATAGAAAAGGCAACAGTGGAAAACCTTATAGTGAACTTGGCTCGTGTGCCACTATAATTCTCCCACTACCTGACTCAAGGTACCAATGGAAAACATTATAGTGAACTTAACTTATGCCACTATAATTCTCCCACTGCCTGACTCAACAACAAGTAGCAGCTGGACTTTAAACACGAGCATAGTAATGAATACTTATTTAAACAACAACCGGGGGCAATGATTCCAAAGTAGGGAACCAAGCCAAACACATCACAAAGATGAACCAATCCAATTAACATTTAGTCCAATTCCACAACACATATGTTCACAAAGGAACCAATTTCAAACACTAGAGTGTTCCACAACAACCCTCTAGGTACTCTAGGATATCACCTAAGACCTAGACCAAGATTGAACTCTAAATCACTTGGATTGAAACAACTCAATCTTTTCAGCAGCCCTGGGCGGTCGCCCACACCAGCCTGTGCGGCCGCCCAAAATGCCCTGCTCCAAGACAAAACCCTTCCAGATAGATGGGCGGTCGCACGCCCTATTTGGGCGGCCGCCCAACACACTCGACAGGTCAAAATGCACTAAATTTTACTCCCTTCGTTTCACCGTCCCAAACGTAGGAGTATACTTTCAATAACATTATAACATTACTATCACTACCCAGAAGTGCGATACATGCCCAAGACACCGCTTTCAAGCCTAAACCATTGTTTTTCTTCACAGTATATTAATACTCCCTTTGTCCCAAAATTACATGTATCACAAATATTATCCAAATCACAAAAATAACAATCACAAGTATCAAATATAACATATATGACCATTTTAACATTTAAAAGGGGAATTAGTAACTTACGTATTCTGGGGAAAGTATAAATGAAATATATTTTGATCGGGTAGAAATGGCCTACTCAATGCCCTGAACATTTTTATATAATTAGATTTTAAAACGGAAAAGTAATTAAAAATATAGAAATTAAAATAGGATGAAACTTACCTTTTTCTTTCTTCTACTTGCACCAGAGAAATTTCAATTTTAGTGTGTGTGTGTGTGTGAATGTGGCGCAGAAAGGGAGAGGTGTGAGATAAGTATGAGGTGACTTTTAAAAGTTCCACTTTAACCCCTCTACTAATTCTTTAAACACTTAAAAAACCCATTTACTTATTTTTCACAAAGGACCCTAAAGTTTCAATTAACTAATTTATTCCTTTTTAACCAATTTACTACTAACAATTAGACTAACACATATGCTCAAACAATATATGCAATCAAGAAAATACTCTCTAACACATAAAATGCACACGTAATTTCTATTTTAAAATTCCCAAAATTATAAATTAAATAGGGACGGGTTTTGGGGTCGTTACAATCACTCCCCCTTAAAGAAAATTCGTCCCGAATTTTAGGGTAACTCACTAAACGAATCGAATAACCAGGGATATTTCCTTTCCATTTCCTCCCGAAGCTCCCAAGCAGATTCCTCCATATGATGATTTCTCCACACAATTCTAACAAGAGGAATACTTTTGTTTCTCAACTCTTGAACTTTGGTATCAATCACTCAAACTGGTTGCTCTATATAAAACATATCGGGTTCTAGATCCTCTTGTATCTCTGATAACATATGAAATGGATCATACAAATTTTTACGAAGCACGGAGATATGAAACACGTTATGAATTTACCCAAAGAAGATGGCAACGCAAAATAATACGCAAGATTTCCAACTCTTTCTATAACTTCAAAAGGCCCATTATGACTTTTCCATCGAATAGCCAATCTCAATAGGTAGAAAATGAGCGAATTTTGTCAATATATCCACGATTACACAAAATGCATCATGTTTCTTCAAGTACGCGGCAATCCTATTACAAAATCCATCACAATATGTTCCCATTTCTATTCAAGTATCTCTAGAGGTTGAAGTAAACCTGTGAGTTTTTTATGTTCAGCTTTAACCTGTTGACAAGTCAAACACTTTATTACATAATCCGCTATTTCCCGTTTCATATTATTCCATTAAAAATATTGTTTCAAATTCTGATACATCTTGGTACTCCCGGGATGAATACTATACTTGAACTCGTGACCCTCATCAAGAACTTGGCGTTTAATTCCATCAATATCTGGTACACATAGCCGCCCTCTATAAATTAATACTCCTTCAAGATTAAAAGAGAGATCTTTAGATTTTCTATCTTTGGTTTTATCCACTATCTTTCTCAACTCGAGGTCATTCTTCTGAGCATCTTTTATCCGTTGAATTAAGGTTAGCAATACTCTATTATTCGCAAACATACTCCATGTCTCAATTCATAAGAACACCAATCTCAAGCATCTTCCATTCTCGGACCATCCTCGAAACCATGTAAGATTTCTGACTAATAGTATCCGCGACTACGCTATCGGTTGCAACTCTTTCTGGGAGAAAAGATATCTCAACTCTTATGATTTGTAAAAATATCAAACTTTGTTCCATAAAGATAACGTTTCCACTTATGTAACGCAAAACAATCGCAACAAGTTCCATGTCATGGGTCGGATAGTTTTGTTCACAAGAAGTTAACTTCCTCGAAGCATCACTGTAACTAACCAAATCATCATTCCCATTAGGTAACGCAAGAATAGGTGCGGTGGTCAACTTCTTCTTTAATTCCTCAAAACCGACTTGATATTTTTCATCCCACATATATGGTACATTCTTTTAAGTCCACTAAGTGAATGGTGTAACAATCTTGGAAAACCCCTTAATAAATCTTCGATAATACTCCGCTAAACCCAGAAAATTTCGCAAATAACTGCTTCCATTGGAGTCCAGACAAAACCATTCGCAAATGTTGTTCATGTTCCTCTCGAGATTTAGAATAAACAAGGATATTACCGATAAAGACAACCACAAAGGTATCAAGATAAGGTTTGAAAACCCGATTCATCATATCCATAAGAACAACGGGAGCATTAGTTAACCCAAAAGGCATAACAAGAAACTCATATTAACCATATCTACCACGAAAAGCGGTCTTAAGAATGTCTTCAGAATGAATTTGCAACTGATGATACCTAATCCTCAAACCAAGCTTTGAAAAGATAACAGACCCTTGAAGTTGATCAAATAAATCATCAATATGAGGCAAAGGAGATATTTATTCTTTACAGTCATCTGATTCAACTTTCTATAGTCAATGCATAATTTCAAGGACCCATCTTTCTTCTTTATAAACAACACAGAAGCTCCCTACGGTGATACACTGGGTCAGATAAAACCACTATCAACTAACTCTTGCAATTGAACTTTCAAGTTTTTTAATTCAGCTGGAGCCATTCTATAAGGTGATTCAGATATCGGGGTAGTACCTAGAAGTAAATCAATGCAAAACTCGATTTCCCTATCGGGAGGCATAAAATACTCAGTTGAAAATATATCAAGAAACTCTATAACAATATGCACATCCTCTATTTCAAAAACCCTTTTTAATAGTATCAAGAACACTAGCCAAGAATCCCACACAACCACGGTGTAACAACTTTCTAGCCTTCATATAAGGAATAATACAAATCCCCCTACCTAGAAGAGTAGCCTCAAAAGTAAATTCAGGCACATCAGGAATAGAAAATATGACAATCCTTTTTATAACAATTAACTGAAGCATGATAATTATTTAACCAACCCATTCCCAAGATAATATAAAAATCTTGTAATGGCAAAACAACTAAATCAGCAAGTACAACATGCTCACGAATATGCACATCACAGGTAGGCAACATTCGATCAGCCCAACACTTCCCCATAGGGATGAACACCTCTAACACATAAAATAGAGACTTAGGAGACAAATGTAACTTTTTCCAAAAATTCACAGACACATATAAATGCAATGAGCCGAGGTTTATAAGTGCACGTGCCCTTAAACTAGACATAGAAATTATACCTCCAATCACGGCAGAAGAATCTAAAGCCCGTTGTTGATTAGTAGCAAAAACACAACCCTGCACCTTAGGCTTTCCCGAGGCATCTTTCTTCTGACCCTGTGATGATCCAACTCCACTCCCATATGATACATTCCTGGTCCTAGGACAATCTCTTTGAAAATGATCAACTGACCATAATTCAAACACTTACCCAACTTCTTCCAACACCTTTCTTCAGAGTGCCCTTCCTTTTGACAATAGTTACATATCCTTCTACTTTGATTTTCCGAAGTGTTACCTTAATTGTTGGCAATTGATTGCTCCTGAGGTTGTCCTCTGTTTTGTAATGATATTCCCTGACCTCCTCGATTGTCACCGTACTGTGGTTGAGGTCTTCATTGCTTTCCCGCACCTGATAGTTCAACTTTCCTCTTATTGTTCTTCAATATGGTGCTCCACTTGATAAACTCTATCAACTGCATCTTGAACATCCTGTAACTTGTGAAATACTAGTTGAGTTCGGATCACAGTTCTCAATCCTTTCACAAATCGCATTGCCTTCCTCTCCTCAGTTGCAACTAAATGAGTACAGTACCTGGATAACTCTGTGAATTTAGATGTATACTGAGCCACGGACATAACATTTTGCTCTAAGTTGAGAAACTCCATTTCTTTCCTGTCTTGATCCACCCGGGAAATAAAATGTTCCTTGAACTTGTTTTAGAAACTTGTCCCAAGTATATGGTACATGAGTCTCATCCCAACAAGTTTTCAAAGCCTTCCACCAGTACTCAGTAGCTCCACTCAGTTTATAAGTAGCAAACCTGATTTGATCTTCATCAAAACATCTCAGAACATCAAAGATCTTTTCCATCGATTCAATCCACCTTTTCACTTTAGCCACATCTGGTTCTCAATCATAGCCTATTGATTTCATCTTTAAGAACTGTTCTAGCCCATATCTCGGAGGTACTTGATCTTCTCCTTGTCTTTAATCATCTAAGGTTTTCATGGCTGCTTCAAACATTCCCTTGCCTTGAAGGCCCTGACTGATCTCCTTCTGTCCCAACCATTGTAAATAAGTACCTGCATAAGACTCTCAACGTTACTCACCCTATACACAACTACCCTCATAGGTCACTTAGTCATTCTAGACCATCTACAACCTAGCTCTGATACCAACTGTCGCGCCCCAGACCCGTGGTCCTACTTGGCCCCACGCTCGGGACACGATTGGAAGACGTCATAAAACACTTTTCGAAAAATTTTCGAAATATACTTTCATAAAGTTTAACAAAATCCACACTCGAAGTTCAAAGACTTCCATTTAACTTTCAAACAAACTTTTTCACAAACGAAAGTACTTAGCCCGAAGGCTTACACACTCTTATACAAATGTACAATTACCACACTTTAACAAAATAAGTGATACACGGATAAAGTCTCGGGTACACTACCCCAAAGGTTATACATTTATATAATGTAACCTTTAAACCACACTTACTTTCCAAAATGGATTATCAACCCGACGTCCTCCCTTGTGACGTGACCTATCCCCTGGACTCGCCTTTACCTAAAACAGTAAACAAATAAAGGGTGAGAATGAATCTCAGTAAGCTACTAAAATGCAACTACGTTACATGCTGAAATAATACTCGTAATTGAACAATGTCAATAAACATTCATATAGCACATAACATGAGAGGAAAAGCCAACTCATCATACCACAAATAAAGCGGAAATAAACACTCATAAGTGGATACTGAGCCAAGGTTCTCGAATCAAACATATAGCCATCTGAGAGGTATCAACTGAGCAGCATCAAAGAGCTGAAGCCTGGATCCCGAAAACCAACCATAACCATAAGAACCAAAGTAACGATGGGGGGAATATGACACAAAGTCATAACCCAAATGCTCACCCAAGGGAGCGATTCATCCCATCCAAGGCCAATCTGGACTGGGGAAAATAGAAAAGGCAACAGTGGAAAACCTTATAGTGAACTTGGCTCGTGTGCCACTATAATTCTCCCACTACCTGACTCAAGGTACCAATGGAAAACATTATAGTGAACTTAACTTATGCCACTATAATTCTCCCACTGCCTGACTCAACAACAAGTAGCAGCTGGACTTTAAACACGAGCATAGTAATGAATACTTATTTAAACAACAACCGGGGGCAATGATTCCAAAGTAGGGAACCAAGCCAAACACATCACAAAGATGAACCAATCCAATTAACATTTAGTCCAATTCCACAACACATATGTTCACAAAGGAACCAATTTCAAACACTAGAGTGTTCCACAACAACCCTCTAGGTACTCTAGGATATCACCTAAGACCTAGACCAAGATTGAACTCTAAATCACTTGGATTGAAACAACTCAATCTTTTCAGCAGCCCTGGGCGGTCGCCCACACCAGCCTGTGCGGCCGCCCAAAATGCCCTGCTCCAAGACAAAACCCTTCCAGATAGATGGGCGGTCGCACGCCCTATTTGGGCGGCCGCCCAACACACTCGACAGGCCAAAATGCACTAAATTTTACTCCCTTCGTTTTACCGTCCCAAACGTAGGAGTATACTTTCAATAACATTATAACATTACTATCACTACCCAGAAGTGCGATACATGCCCAAGACACCGCTTTCAAGCCTAAACCATTGTTTTTCTTCACAGTATATTAATACTCCCTTTGTCCCAAAATTACATGTATCACAAATATTATCCAAATCACAAAAATAACAATCACAAGTATCAATTATAACATATATGACCATTTTAACATTTAAAAGGGGAATTAGTAACTTACGTATTCTGGGGAAAGTATAAATGAAATATATTTTGATCGGGTAGAAATGGCCTACTCAATGCCCTGAACATTTTTATATAATTAGATTTTAAAACGGAAAAGTAATTAAAAATATAGAAATTAAAATAGGATGAAACTTACCTTTTTCTTTCTTCTACTTGCACCAGAGAAATTTCAATTTTAGTGTGTGTGTGTGTGTGTGTGTGAATGTGGCGCAGAGAGGGAGAGGTGTGAGATAAGTATGAGGTGATTTTTTAAAAGTTCCACTTTAACCCCTCTACTAATTCTTTAAACACTTAAACCCATTTACTTATTTTTCACAAAGGACCCTAAAGTTTCAATTAACTCATTTATTCCTTTTTAACCAATTTACTACTAACAATTAGACTAACACATATGCTCAAACAATATATGCAAATCAAGAAAATACTCTCTAACATATAAAATGCACACATAATTTCCATTTTAAAATTCCCAAAATTATAAATTAAATAGGGACGGGTTTTTGGGGTCGTTACAAGTATCATGCCCGTGCCGGATGGCACGGTGTCAGTATGGAGTCATTATAGCTAAAATGATGTATGTTCAAACAAACTTGTGGGTAAGTAGAAGTCTCAAAAAAACTACAAAAGTGCACAATGTATTGTTGGGAGATTGGAGAGAGAAGTTTGATTGTCTTAACACATTTAAACCACCACTACAAACACACATAAAAAAATATTTACACCTTAAAAGTACAAATAAACAGGGCAAATCTTATTAATATCACCAAAAATATAAATATCCTAGTTACATTTTACTAAGAAACAGTCTAAGAGGTGAGAACAAAAAATGAAAATGACAAAAGGGTACCTCAAAAAAGACAATGAAACATAAAACATGCCTCAATTTAAAACTATATTTGAGGAAAAATGGAAGCAAAAGTAGATGTGTTTAAACTCCAAATGAACTTCATAATTATATGCTTCAATTTAACTCATACTGTGTAGTCTAAACTAAATAAAACAGCAAATTATGTAAAAAGGGGTTATAATTGCAAGCCTCAAAATACCTCCAGAAGAAATAGAGGGTAAGACCAAGGCCTTTACGCCTTCTTCAACCCAAACAAACGCGCCCCACCACCACCACCACCCCCCGTGATCCCTATTCCGCTCCGCTCCCCTATAAAAATAATCAGGAGCACAACCTCTTTCATACTTTGGTTTCTCATGGAATATACTCTGTCCGTCCCAAAATGATCTTCTCATTTGCCATGTTTCATTGTCCCAAAATGTTCTTCTCATTTCTACAATTTAGGTTTTAAAAGTTCACAACCAAAACATGGCTAGTGAAGCAAGTGTTCATATCCTTTAAAAAGTTTGAATAGTCAAACAGGAAGATCATTTTGGGACGGAGGGAGTATAAATAAGTAGATGACTACATAGTTATGAACTTGATTTTGATTGATCAAACATAACAACTCAAATGCTATGAAGGGAAATAAGATCCCACAATACATAATACTGTACTTAATTACCAACAAAAACACACACAAACACATGCTCCAAAGCAGCGGCAGGACCTTCAGTTGAAATAAAATCCTATATACCAACAACCAGAGGAACTGAAAATATTGCAGTTTAGGTCTTGAACCCAAGAATTTGAAATTATCTTCAAGAAATTGAATTTATACAATAATGGCTCAAACATCAAATTTGAAGGCTGATACCTATCCCCTAATGAGCATCAGATTCACACAAAGAGCCACTAATATTATCCCATCATCCACACAGGTGTCACTCAAATTATTCACAGACTTTAGCCATTCAAATTTTAAGGGACTGCCCAAATTCTTACACGGCTCAGAGGATAATTCAGACCTACCAGATAAAACTTTAAACTAAAGCCAAATAGTTTGCTAAAAAAAAAAAAAAAAATACTTAACCTGCGCAAGAAAACTGGAGAGACGACAACCTCTTGGGAACGCCGAGAGCTAGAGTTTGAAATCGGCAATAGGGTTTGTCTAAGTCCATACAGCAAATCAATATGAATCAGAATTAGACTTGGTCTCCTTTATCATCTTCTCGACATCGGCCAAAACATCAGCCTTGGCGAATAGGCCGGAGGTTCCAACCTGGTCGCTGTAAGGATCCCGCCCCGTGACAAAGGAAACGAAGGGTTTTCGTTTCGAAGGGCGAAAAAAACCAAACACGGTTATCACGCAAAACATAACGGAGTCGCCATATTTGTTAATTATTTAACCCAATAAATGGAAAGGTTAGAGATTCTATTAGTTCGGAGGTCAGGTTACGTCTTGGGAAGAGTTTCACGTCACCCAAGCCGCTTCGGAAAAGTCCGAGTCTCCCTAATGTTGGTTAACAAAAGTGCATGTGTGTGTGTGTATTTAATGGAAAAGAGTTTGTTTTAACTTTTATTCAAAAATTTAACTGAAAAGGGGTCTTTTATTAAGAAAACAGGGATCAGAGGACAAAATGGACATTTTTCCCTCTAAGCCCAGAGTAGCCGTACGGCTCAAGATGTCTCTTCCTGGAATTTTACAGTTTGTTTAGAAACAGTCCAGTTCCAGGCAGAAACAGAGCATTCTGCTGAAACTGGACTTAAACAGTTCTGATTCCAGTTTTATTTCAACACAACAAACTTAAACAAAATCATTCCTATGCCTAATGATCATCAATTGAACCCCAAAACAAGTATTTAGGTGTGATCAAAGCAATCATTGGAGAAAATCACACAAAGGTGATGAACATGGCCAAATGAGACAAAATGACCATTTGATGATTAAAGATGGAAACTTTATCATCAAGATGACATTTTTATACATTATTAACCTCTTAGGGACCAAATTATTGCATAAAGATTCAATCTTTATGACCCAAAATGGGATTTCAAAGCTAAATCAAAAGGGTAAGATGATAAACACTAAGGTTTTATCATCCCACATGATTATCATTGCCAAATCAAAACAAAATCAACATAAAGATTTGGACTTTCACCACAAGAGTGGATCCTTAAGCCAAATACAACCTTGGGACAACATTATTTGACATAAAGATATGATCTTTATGACCCCAAAGGGGATTTTGAAGCTAGATCAATGTTTGGATGATAAAGATTGAAACTTTATCATCCAACTGACCATCCTTGCTACCAATGAACAACATAATCAACAAAAACATGTGCCTTTTTCATTAAAATAGATCATTAATTTGTTATAAGTAAGAAATTCAACAAACCATGATCATCCTTAGGTTAGAACCACTTTCACACAAAGTGTTAAGGACACCTTGAATCATCCATGGTTTGGACCATAATATATATATATATATATATATATATATATATATATTATATATATATATAGTGCTTGAAGGACAAGACTTGCAATAAGATTAAGATTAAAGTGCTTGAAGGACAAGACTTACAATGAAATTAAGTTGCTTGAATGGACAAGACTTGCAAGAATTAAGAGATGAACAACAATAATATGAACAAACAAAAGAGATAAGATGAAGAGAAGGATGGGGGAGAAGGTGGCTTCACCTATGTTTAGTTAGGCCAATCTTCCTTTCTCTTTCACTCTCAAAACACTCTCTGGAGCAATTTTAGCAGAGTAACTGTCGCGCCCCGACCCGTGGTCCTACTTGGCCCCACGTCCGGGACACGCACGGAAGACGTCATAAAACATTTTAGGAAAATTTTTCGAAATATACTTTCACAAAAAGTTCATATAACCAAACAACACTTACTAGACTTGACTACAAGTCACAAAACAAACTTTCACAAACAAGTACTTAGCCACTTGGCCACACACTTTACTTACTATTTACAAATCACCAACATAAACCCAAAAGAGGTGATACAACGATCAAGTTACGGGTACACTACCCACAAGGTTGTACATTTACATAATGTAGCCTTACACAACACTTCCCAAATGTCTTACCCAAAATTCTTTCTCGACGTCCTCCCTGTGATGTGACCTATCCCCTAGACTCCTTCTTATCTAAAACAGTAAACAAATAAGGGTGAGAATAAATCTCAGTAAGTTACTAAAATGCAACTACATTACATGCTTATATGATAAACATAAAGGAACAATGTCACAAATGATCATATAGCATATAGCACATAATATGAGAGGCTCCCTATCGCCAACCGTCCCATACCGGTTGGAAATAACGACCAACTCATCATACAACACATAGCGTAGGAGTAAACACTCCTACGAGGATACCAAGCCAATGTTTACCGAAATAACATGATCATCAGAGAAAACCATCTGAGAAACCATCTGAATAACCATCTGAGAAAACCATCTGTCTGAAACCATCTGAGCAGCATAAATAGCTGAAGCCAGGATCCCGAAAACCAAACCATATCCAACAGAGCCAAAGTAACAACGGGCAGCATCAATAGCTGAAACAGGTTCCGGAACCATATAACATAACAACAACAATAGTGGGAGAAAATGACACAAAGTCATACCCCTAAATGCTCACGCGAGGGAGCGAGTTCATCCCATCCAAGGCCAATCTGGACTGAGGAAATAGGTCCAGTGGAAAAGCCTTATAGTGCACTTAACTGATGCCACTACAATGCCTTCCACCTCCACTCGATAACATCCCAAACCTGGGAAATAGGACCAGTGGAAAAGCCTTATAGTGAACTTGGCTAGTGTGCCACTATAATGCTTTCCACCTCCACTCGATAACACACAAAACCAGCTGGACTTTCAACAAAGAGCACAGTAATAAATACTTGCTAAAACAACAACCAGGGCATGATTCCATAGAAGGAAACCACACAAGCTCATCATAGAGAAGTAAACACGTTTTCACAATAATGTGCACAATCGTGACATTAGTCACCACACAATCCATCTACACAATCACATTAAGTCAAACCCGATCACAAAGGACCAATTCTATCATTTGATACCTCATAACAATTATCTAGGCATCCTAGGACATCGCCTAAGACCTAGCCCAATACTTAACGAAAAACAAACAAGTTGTTAAAACTCAGACTGCTCGGCCGCTCTACTTACTTGACTCGGCCGAGCGGATCGGTCGAGTCCTTTACTTTGATCGGCCGCTCTCCTAGAACTCAACATTCGACAATAAGGGGATCGGCCGCTCTAATTTACTGACTCGGCCGCTCCACTGCAGAATGGCCAATTCCCAGGAAAAATCTAACAAAGTTCACTTTCATTACCAAGTTGTTACCCAATCCTAAAGCACAACAACATCATTATAACTTCACAACACTACCATACCAACCTCATTTAGCATATACCCATAATAATAAAAGTTATTACTACTCCCTCCGTCCCAAATTTACAAGTATAATAAAAGTTATTACTACTCCCTCCGTCCCAAATTTACAAGTATAATAAAAGTTATTACTACTCCCTCCGTCAAATTTACAAGTATAATAAAAGTTATTACTACTCCCTCCGTCCTAAATTTACAAGTATAATAAAAGTTATTACTACTCCCTCCGTCCCAAATTTACAAGTATAATAAAAGTATACCAGAACATCATTTCACCACATATTAAGCATATATAGCATGATTATGACCATTTTAACACTTAAAGGGGGGATTAGTAACTTACCTATTTTTCGGAAACGAGTCAAGAAAATTATATTGTTCGGTAGATAAGATCTAATCAACTCCCTGAACATTTATATATAATTAGATTTGAAAATGGAGTAGTAAATTAAAATAGGGAAAATAAATAAGAACAACTTACCTAGCTTCTTTCTCTTCACAACAATGGAGGTTTAGAAATTTTAGGAAAGTTTGGTAAATGAGTATGGGGAGGACACGCTGGGGAAGGGAGGAATGAAGAGGTCACCTAAAAGATCTTCACCCAAAATCACAAATAAATCACTCTAGTTCAACCTTTAACAATTAAACCCCTCAAATCACATTTTCAATAAAGCCCCCATAATTTCCCACTAACAACTTAACTCCCCAAATAAACTTTACTACTAACATTTTAACTAACACAAATAATTAAATAAAATGTGCAAGTCATATAATATGATGCAACACATAAAATGCACACATAATTTTAAATTAAATTTCACAAAAATATAAAATAAATATAAAATGAATAACACGAATTTTGGGGTCGTTACAGTAACACTAACAATAATCATTTCCCCCCTGGAATGATCAGCAAGGGGTTCAATTTATAGGGGCTGATAGCGCCCAAAGTAGCCGTACGGCTCATGCTGGCGACCTTTTGGATTTTTCAATCTTTTAATTCCAGAACAGTCCATGTGTCCATATTTTGTCCTAGTGAGGTCTTGGCCTATCAGTTTATCCCTGAATGGTGCCTAGAATTCCTCTAAGTTGGTCAAATTCAGATTGGGATACTTACAGAGCCCCTCGGCAACGTCGCTTTTGAAGAAAGCGGGGTTGTCTATAAACGCATCCCAATCTGATGGGAGGACGGCAAAGGCCGATTTGATTCCAATAGCTGGACCTAGAGGTATAGAATTCCTACGTATCCCTTTTGTGGGGAATCAAGCCTAACGTAGTTCGAAAGAGGGGTGAGAGATTTTGAGGCTACTCAAACCTATAGACGGCCGTCGAGGTCGGGTGGGGAACTCGGGCATGACTCTTATCTGGTCAGGGGCAAAGATCCGGGAATGACACTCATTCGGTCAGAGGCAAAGATTCGGGCGTGACACTCATTTGGTCAGAGGCAAGGACTTGGGCATGACACTCGTTCGGTCAGAGGCAAGGACTTTGGCGTGACACTCATTCGGTCAGAGGCAAGGACTTGGGCATGACACTCATTCGGTCAGAGGCAAGGACTTGGGCGTGACACCCGTTCGGTCAGAGGCAAGGACTTTGGCGTGACACTCATTCGGTCAGAGGCAAGGACTCGGGCGTGACACTCATTCGGTCAGAGGCAAAGACTCGGGTATGACACTCATTCGGTCAGAGGAAAAGACTCGGGCATGACACTCGTTCGGTCAGAGGCAAAGACTCGGTCATGAAACTCATTCGGTCAGAGGCAAGGACTTGGGCGTGACACTCATTCGGTCAGAGGCAAAGACTCAGGCGTGACACTCATTCGGTCAGAGGCAAAGACTCGGGCATGACACTCGTTCGGTCAGAGGCAAAGACTCGGGCATGACACTCGTTTGGTAAGAGGCAAAGACTCGGGCATGACACTCGTTCGGTCAGAGGCAAAGACTCGGGCATGACACTTGTTCGGTCAGAGGCAAGGCAAGGACTCGGGCATGACACTCATTCGGTCAGAGGCAAGGACTTGGGCATGACACTCATTTGGTCAGAGGCAAGGGATTCGATCAACCTGGCTCTATGGGAGAGGGTTGACTACAAGACTGGTCTTACGTCATCTTCAACTTGCCGGGAGAACAACGGATTTAACTCTCACTTGGTCAATCCTAACACTACTAGAATCATATAATTTCTCAACGGAAATATGGCAACGACCATGGTTCGTTGCCAATAGCAACGAACAAAGTAAATATGGCAACGACCAAGTCGTTTCTATTTTTTTAGTAAAATGACAACGACCTATGTGTAATTTGGCAACGACTTGGTCGTTGCTAATTTTTTTAGGTGAATGGCAACGACCTGGTCGTTGCTAAAATTTAAAATGGGGACGGACATAAAATTGGCAACGACTTGGTCCCCCAAATGTGAGCAAAAAATTTGAAATTTGAGCGGGAATTCAAATTTCAAAAATAGTTAATAGTTAATTAATAATTAAATGAATTTAATTTTTTAATTATTAATTAAAATTAATATAAAATATAAATTAAATAATCAGTGAACTTAAATAAATTAGGTATTAATATACTATATACTTTTTATATAATAATAATATTAAATTAATAGGTATTAAATATAAAATTAATCGTTCATTTATATAATATAACATAATATTAAATTAAAACAAGTTAGTTACTTCGAAAAATATTATTTCATAATATCATAGTTAATTAGATAATCTGTATTGTTTAATTAATAATATAATATTATATTTAAAAGTGGCGGCTACGGTAGTAATGGTGGTATTGTCGTAGTTGGTGGGGTTTATGTTGATTGTGGTAGTGGGATGGTAGTGAAGTGCTTATGGCATTGGCGGTAGTAATACGTAAGTGGTAGTGATTGTGGTTGAGTGGTGGTGATTAGGAATGACCAAACCGGCCCGGAACCGGAAAACCGGACTGGAACCGGACCGGAGAAGCTCGGAACCGGAGCGAACCGGCGAGTTAACCGGAACCGGAGTAACCGGAACCGGTGTAACCAATGGCCGGTTAAGGTTCACATAAAAGGCGGACCGGAACCGGACTGACGTTTCCATTAAAAAAATAAAAATTCCTCGTTTTTCAATAAATTTAACATGTTTATTCATTATTGTATGATAAATAAAAAAATACCTTGTTTTTCAATAAATTTTAACCTGTTTATTAATTATTGTATGATAAAAAAAATAAAAATAAATATAGTGCGGAACCGGACCGGAACCGTACCGGAACTGGATTGTGATGACCGGAACCGGTGTAACCAATGGCCGGTTAAGGTTCACATAAATGGCGAACCGGAACCGGAACCGGCGTTGGTCATCCCTAGTGGTGATGGTAGTGGTGTTTCTTTAGTGATAGTGGTTATGATGGTAAAGACGACGATTGGCTGAAGTGGCGGTGGTGGTGATTAATAGTAAGTGTTTTAGCCGGCGGTGGTGATGGTAGCAGTGTTGTTGTTGGTGGCAGTGGTGTTGATGGTTATGATGGGATGGTAGTAAAGCAGTAGTTATGGCTGTGTGATGGTTAGTTGTGAATATTGTGCCGATAATGGAGGTAACGAAGTGGTGATGAATGTGGTGATTAGTAGTAGTGTTGTGTTAGTTGTGTGGGTAGTGAAGTGATTGTGATGATAATGGTGATGGTGGTGGTAAAGATGACGATGACGGCCAACTGGTGGTGCCTGTGTTAGAAAGTGCTGAAGTATTATTATTAAATATTTTTATTATTATTAGTATGATTATTATAATTATCATTATTAATGTTATTTACTTATTATCAAATTGTACTATTAAATACGTAATCTAAAATTATTTGTATTTTTTTAATAATTAATACTATGGGCACAAAAAAGTAATAAAAACATGTTCACAAAATCTTAGGTGTAATCATGATTGATGTTTTTAATTAGAGTGTGGCGGGTCCATTATCGACGCAACCAATAAAGTATCACAACTCATCTGTGTGCAAGATTTTGCGACTTTATTTTGTGTCCCTAGCATTACTCTTTTTTTATTGCTATTGTTATTTAATCATGACCGTAATTGTAGTTATATTTTAATTATCATGATTATCATTTAAATACTTTTTATGAGATAAAATATTATTATATAGATAATGATAATTTGTTTTGAAATACATAAATAATGATAATAAATTATACAAATGACAATAGTAATAAATATGTGTCACCTATTTATTGGCTTCTCCAAATTCACAAGGATCTCCACTATACACCTCAACCCACATCTCAACCATTCATTTTATAACAATCAAAGGCTATTAATTGCCCAACCCATCACCACTCCCAAACAAACAACACCACTCTCTCTCTCTCTCTCTCTCTCATTTCACGTCTCTCTCTCCTTTTTCATCTCTTCATCTTCTTCCTCACTCCCATTTCTCCATTTATTTCACTCCGGCCACCCCATCCCTCCATAGCCATTGCCGCAGCCTCCTGTCCATCATCTATACAAGCCATCGCCTCTTCTTCATCAATAGGTAGTCTCTCTCTCTTTCTTTTTCATCTCCCCCCCCCTCTCTCTCTCTCTCTTCGGATTACAAGGAACAACAACTTCCTATAACTCTCTCTTTCCAACTTATTCAGGTTCTAGATCTTAGATCTAGTTGGGTTTGTGTGTGTGTTTGTGTATGTTTTAGATCTAAGAGTGTTTTTTTTTCCTGGGTTAGATCTAATGATGTTTATGTTTTCATGTGTGTTAGATCTACCAAATTTGTTTGAACTGAGGAGTATATTGATGGTGGTTAATGGTGGTGGTGACTGGTGGAAGGTGACGGTGACTGGCGGTGGAAGGTGATTGATGATGAAGAAAATGGTGGTCTGCGGTAGCAGGTTGAAGGTGGGCAGATGGCGTTGGTGGTGGGCTGTTGATGGTGGTGGTGAGCGACGGTGGTGGGCGACGGATGGTGGTGGGGGCTGGAGAATTATGAGCTTGTAATCTTGTTTTGGGGAGTAAAATTAATGGATTAGTTCTATAAATAAAAAAATAGTTCATGTTAATAAATAAAATTAATCATAAAAGTTACTAAACAATAATAATTCTTTATTTGCTCCAAAAAAATATTTATTCTGTAATTATATATTTAAATATATAATTACGGAATGTTCTTTTTTAATTGAAAAATAAAAAATTGGCAACGGACTTTTTAAAATTTGGCAACGACTTAGTCGTTGCTATTTTTAAAAGTTCCCAAGGGATTGGTCGTTGCAATTTGTTGTCACCTGACAACACAAAATGGCAACGATCAAAATGGCAACGACTTATTTTAAATTGGCAACGACTTTTCCGTTGCTATTTGGCAACGACCACGTTTGGTACCGGTTAGCGACCAGAGAATGGGGACGACCAAAGTCGTTACCATTTACCAATTTAGCAACGAATTTGGCAAAATGGCAACGGATCTGTCCGTTTCAAATTTCTATTTTTCTAGTAGTGTAAAGGTTTGGCCAACTTGGATCTATGGGAGAGGGTTGACTACAAGACTGGTCTTACGTCATCTTTGACTACCGGGAGAACAACGGATTTGACTCTCACTTGGTCAAAGTTGGGGTTTGACACTCTTTTGGTCAATCGGGTCAACATGGGCTTACGTCAAGGACCGCCTTTCGCATTCAATTTTACTCTCAATGGGTCAAAATCAGGGTTTGACTCTCATTTGGTCAGAGTTGGGGTTTGACACTCTTTTGGTCAACCAAAGTCAACATGGGCTTACGTCAAGGACCGCCTTTCGCATTCAATTTGGCGCTCAATGGGTCAAAATCAGGGTTTGACTCTCATTTGGTCAGAGTTGGGGTTTGACACTCTTTTGGTCAACCAAAGTCAACATGGGCTTACGTCAAGGACCGCCTAAGAATTTCTTCTCTAGATATTTTCTCGAGATGGGTCATTCGGGTGACCTAGATTTTGGTTCACATGGGGCCACTCGGGGGGACTTAACTCTAATTTCAAAATGGTCGCTCGGGGGACCTAACTCTTATCTCAAAATGGCCGCTCGGGGGACCTAACTCTTATCTCAAGACGGTCGCTCGGGGGATCTAATTTTCATCTCATAATGGTCGCTCGGGGGACCTAATACTTTTCTCAAGACCGTCGCTCGGGGACCTAATTTTCATCTCACAACGGTCGCTCGGGGGACCTAATTTTCGTCTCACAACGGTCGCTCGGGGGACCTAATACTTATCTCACAACGGTCGCTTGGGGGACCTAATTTTCGTCTCACAACGGTCGCTCGGGGGACCTAATTCTCATCTTTGCTGGGCTTACGTCAGGGACGGCCAATTTTGGGCATTTAACTGGGCTTACGTCAGGGACGGCCAATTTTGACAACAAATTTTTAATTACGTCAGGGACGGTCAATTTTCTTGGACATTCAATTTGACTCTCAATGAGTCAAAGTCGGGGCTTGACTCTCTTTTGGTCAACCGAAGGGATTTTCTCGACACTCATTTGGTCGAAGTCGGGATTTGACTCTCTTTTGGTCAACCTATACCAAATAATTTTTAACTGGGCTTACGTCAGGGACGGCCAATTTTGACAACAAATTTTTAACTGGGCTTACGTCAGGGACGGCCAATTTTAACAACAAATTTTTAACTGGGCTTACGTCAGGGACGGCCAATTTTCTTGGACATTCAATTTGACTCTCAATGAGTCAAAGTCGGGGCTTGACTCTCTTTTGGTCAACCTATACCAAATAATTTTTAACTGGGCTTACGTCAGGGACGGCCAATTTTGGACATTTAACTGGGCTTACGTCAGGAACGGCCAATTTTATTTTAATTCGGGAACCTAATTAATTCTCTAGGTTCAAAGCAAATTGCATGAGCCCCAAAAGGGCACTTTTGGGTATCCTCCTAGGGGAATTTCTGATCACATGGGCCAGTGGCAATACTGTAATTTCAGGGACAACCCAAACTATCCATACAGATGGAGAAGGCGTCCCCTTATTTTTAAACATAACAGCCATACGGATGGTCTCTTCATCCTTTCAAAACACAGACGAAATCGGAGAGAGGGAGGGGCGGTTTTTTCGCTTTTCTTCACCAAATCTCTCTGAATTTCTTCCTCAATTCAACCGAAATTCATCCATGGATGCTCGGGCGCGACGGGGCTACCCTAGGGGAGGAGATAGGAGGCTTAACATGGTCCGAAACTTTCGGGGTTACAACATTACAAATCTCCCACCGTGCATTTGTGCCATGACCGGGTGGTAAGTGTCCTTAAACCCTCTTATGTCAAATTTGAACAATTCCATGCATTTCCTAGTCCTAGGGTTCATGTTTATGCAACTTGGGCATTTTGTGCTTCTTGGTGCATTTTTGTGTAATTGGTACTATTATGATGGAATTGGGATTGTTAAGATTGTGGTTATGTGTTCGTTTTCTCGATGGGTCATGCCTAGCTATACTTTCCGAAGTCAAAGTATGTTACCCGTAATTTGTGCATAAAGGACTTGTACCTTAGGTGCGACTAGCCATTTTGACATATTTATGTTCACGCTAGCACTTCCTGAGGTGGTTTCTTGCATTTTCGGGGGAATTGACCTTAATGGTGAGGACGGGCCTCATTATTTTTAAATCCTAAAAACGACCACTTTTGCGAAATGACTACGCAATTTTGAAAAAGGGGTGGGAAAAACTTATTCTTTCGAAACACGACCCTTCAAATGTATTCGCAATTTAAAAGGGGGACGGAAAAACTTTCTTTTTCAAAACAACCTTTCAAATGTACTTGCAATTTGAAAAGGGGACGGAAAACTTTCTTTTCAAAACAACCTTTCAAATGTATTTGCAATTTGAAAAGGGGACGGTACATTATAATGACTTTAAGGTTAGCATTTATCATGTGTGCATTGGTATTTTAAACCTGTGTTATTCGTACCTTTGCTGTGTTTACCTGCAGGATGGTGAGCCCAAATCCCGTGGGTCTCCAGACATTTGCTTTTTTGTGTGGGAGGCTATACCCGCTGCTGTGGGTGATAGGCCCGGTCCGCGAGAGTGGGTGGAGCGTACTGGCCTGGTGCCGTTCATCGAGGCGGTGGGTCGTTTGGTTAACACCAATAGGAGCTCTGGGCTTATTACTTCCTTGGGCGAACACTGGTGGGATACGACCCACACCTTCCATCTGAGCTGGGGAGAGGTGACCGTGACTCCCGCAGACTTCTCTGCCATTACTGGGCTTTCTTTTGATGGGCGTGCAGTCCTTTGGACCGACATGCTTACTATTGCGGACATCGAGGCGCTCATCGATTTCTCGGGCCCCGCTAAGGTCTTGGGCATCCTGGTTCAAGAGGTGGATCGGGCTATTTGGGGTATGATCCCGGGGTACCTAGCAGGTCGGTTTTCTGCTGAGCAGCTCGGACGAGCTTATGTATGGCTTCTCTTGGGTAACACCATCTTTGCCAACGCCGACACCACATGCATGTTCCCCCTGTTGGGTTCTTTGACCACTCCCGAGACCATTCGGGACATTGCTTGGGGAGAGGCTGGGTTGGCCGAGCTATATATGGAGCTCGACAAATTCAGCCGGAAGGCGAGCCGGTCCCTGGCCTGCTTCCAGTTTGTTTTGGAGGTACATTTCCTTCCTTTTTCCATTTTCTGTTTTCTCCTTCTCACTCTCCCACTTTTCTCCTTCTTATCCTTCTTTTTTGTCTTTCCCATTTCTAATACCTTTTTTTGCTTTCTCTTCAGGCATGGTATTATGAGTTTTTCGGGGAATATCCTTGGAGGCAAACTGTTGACCCGGCTGCTACTTTTCCAGCTATGGTCTGTTGGACTAGGGAGGCCCGAGAGAAAAGGGGTTCCAAGGGAAGGCTCACCGTCCACTATCCCGAGGCCAGAGGAGTATTGAGGGGCCCAATGCCCGGGGGGCTCAATTTGTTTCCATGGGAGTGGTATGAGAACCGGGGAGAGCTTCATGTTGACTTGGGCAAAGCTCTCCGGGTGACCAGGGAGAGGAGGTTGTTGGTAGGCTTTCGGGGAGAGGCCTTTTACCTAGGGGAGAGAGTCCTATGGCAGCATGGGCTAGGACTTCAGCTGAGGGCTCCGGTGGACCCGCCTGATACCATGTTCGTGGCTGATCGAGGGGACGACCCATATCTGATGGGGGTGGCCGCGACCCATTTTATCACCGATGAGCTTTATGGGCGTTTTGTGGCTCGGAGACTGAGATCGCCACAGGTGGTGGCTTCTGGGGTGGCCCCTCCGGTGTGGCAGGACTACACTTATCTCTTTTCAGACTGTCGGGTTCACATGGTGGCGACGTCCCTTGGGGGAGAGGGGGCCCCACCCGCAGGTGCGCTCGAGGGTGTGGTATGCATCCCACTCACTTTTCTCGTATTATTTTCACACTGTCATTTTCCATTCACTGAGCATCCCTATTTCTGTGTGCAGGTGGCCGCACGCGCTTTGCTGGGGAGACCTTCCCTCATGAAACGGGCCAAAAGGTGGCTCAAGAAGTTCGTAGGTCGCTCTTCCAAAGGGCCTCGGACCGAATACAGCTTTGCGCCTGGCCGGCATTCAGTGGGCGTTGAGGAGAGACCTCGTAGACGGGCTTCGAGCGTAGAGCTGCCTCCCTCCTATGTGCGCGCCATTCCCTGGGTGCCGCTGACTTGGCCTCTTTTCGGGATTCTTTCTGGGATTCTGGCACTCACGAGATGGCCCCGGACCCATTCGCCCATTTGGCCTTAGAGCGTGTGGACCCTGCACCGGCCAGACATCCGGGTCCTTTTTCCCAGATTCCTTCCTCCTTTTTCCCAGGTCAGTCTTATTCGGGTAAAGGATCGAGTGTGGCGGAATCTCTCTTCTTCTTTGTCCCCAGCCAGTATCAGCCTCGCCCTCTGGCTCCTTTAGACCAGGCTTTTCTTCCTCCCGAGGATCCTTATCCAGACTCAGACTAGGATGTACCTATGTTAAACAATTTTTCTTTCTTTCTTGTTTTATTTTAAGAACAACGTGTGTAAAAAAAAAAACTTATTATCTTTGAAAAGCTTTGTTTTGTAAATTCATCTTTTATGCATAGCTTGGGCCTCGAGAGGGCTTTTATCGTCATTTCTGGGACATTAGGAATTCCCGGGACACGTTTGGCCTTGATTGTGTGGATTTTGACGCATATCGGACATGCTTTTGCACAAGTGAAAGTGAGTTTCATTCGCGGGAAAATCAACCGGCAGAGGATGTTGACATGAAAAATTTAAGGGAAACAAAGCATTAGCGCGTTGACCTTTTTTACCACAATTTTGAGATTTGAACAGACTCTTTCCGGGGGCAGTATTGTGGACCAGGACCTAGACTTACTCCAAACATGACTTCTCACGGATCCTCTCATTATGCCACGGTGGCTCGCTAGCCCCATTTCATTATCGGTTGAAAATGGACCCCTAAGCCCATGTCTCCTTTTCTCCACAGAGCGTTTTTTGTTCCCGCGTACCTCCTCAAGCCCCATTCCTTTTGAGAGACAATCCTTACGAGGGTGACTCGACCCTTCCAGTTACCAACGGTCTAACCTTTTCTTTCCTAGGAGTGATCCGATTGACTCATGACACGGACTCGAGCAACCTGGACACATGGAAAACAGACATAGGCATTTTGCGGGAGTGATTCCCTTTCGTACGGAAGGAAGTCTATGGAGAGCAACTTATTGTTTGGCTCTTTCCTATGATGTAGAAGAGAAGACTTGTCGAGACATTTGAATCTCCATTAGTTAGCATTATTAAAGTGATTGCCTTGAACGGGCCATGTTCATTAAGTCAATACCATCACAAGCAATTGACTTTAATGAGAATTCATGTTGTGACTAACCGAGATTAAGATCTGACCAATGGCAAGGTTAGGACGTGTTTGGGTATCGGCTTTTGTCTGGGGGGAAAAAATCGGTCATCAATGAGACCAATGGAGAGGCATGTGGCTATTCTGGGAAGGCCATGGCTTGGTAATCCTCTTTCTTGTTGTGACCAGACCCGAAGGTTGCCTACGTTCCCCTCATTTTGAGGAGTTCAGGTCGTCGTAGTTCGGCCTTGGACTGTCTTTCTACGGGTTGGCACATCCCTACCAGGGTATTGTTGCCTTGTCGATGTAGACTCTTCCACTTTGTGGTGAATTTCCTTGGAGCGGGCCCCCTGGTGTGATCCTTCTTTCGGTGTGGACCCCCCCCCCCCTTTTTTTATGGGGTGGACCCTTTGGTGGACTTCGTCCTCGTATTCACTTCTCTTTCTTCCTTTTTTTTTTTTTTTTTTTTTTTTTTTATCTCGGGGTGCCTTTCATGGATGATCCTTGAGGTGAAACTTCATCATCTTGATCTTTTCTCGCCACTGCTGGGGCATTTTGTGGTCCTTTGGGATTTCATCGGGGTATAGTGTATGAAGGGAAAGAACCTTGCCATTGGTGTTATCTTTATGCCAATTGATCACCTCATCCATTATCGTTAAAATTAGTTGCTTATTTTTTGCATTTACTATCTGTACTTGGCCCGTTCATCCTTGATGAATCGTTATTAACTATTATGCATTAAGGAGTCAATTCATCATCTTGGGGATGTAGCAATCACTTATTGCTGCTAACCAAAGTGATTTCAAGAGTTAAAACATTTTTCAAATAATGTCTCAAGTCTAGGAAGAATAGAAGAGAAATAGCTTGGAACAACTCGTTTTTTTTTTTACAAACTCAAGGGACTGACTCGACTATTAATTGACTAAACCATGACTAGTAAAACTTACCACGCAGGGTTTTTAGGGAAAATAACAATAAAACATTGTCCACAACGTACTTTTGAAAGACTCTCTAGAACCTATGAGACCGGACCACTCCTAATCATCTTCCTTCCTTTTTTTTTCGCCTTGACCTCAAACCCACTCGTCACCCACCTTCGAGATGATCCCTTCATCAATGAGGCCTTGTATATGATTCCTTAGGGTTATGCAACCATCTGTGGAGTGGCCTGGGCTCTGGTGGTATTTGCAATGCTTGTTCTGATCCCGGTGTGCCGCGGGTGGTTCTGTCCATATCACGTGCCGGCTAAGCAGCTCAATCTTCTTGATTTTGAGCAAACGCTCCAACATTTGGTCTCTTGGCATTCCTAGCTCATGAAACCATTTGTAGTGGGCTTCTTTGCCTTGTCGGTGGAAGGCACCTACGGAACTTGCGGGATCCCCGTGGGAAACTGCAACAGGCCTGAGTTGGTCGCGGGGTACTTGCTTGCTTTGGGCAAAAATGTTGGAGACGCTTCTGAGAGGTGATGACTTTCCTAAGGACTTTCTGATTCCCTCAATTTCCTTTACAATCTCATGAAGGCATTCTCGGGTGTTTCTCGATTTTATCCTTTCCATCTCATCAGTCAGCTCCACTCGGCTATACAAGAGTTCGTACTGGCAGTCGTACCTCTCTTCGATGTCTCTTCTGAGCTTCCTTCCTCCTCTTTCCCACAACTCCTCAACTCTCTCGTGAAGGATTTCCTTGATCTCTTCACGAAGCTGTTGGACCATGTTTATTGCCCCATTACGGGTAGCTTCGGACTTCTGGAGTTGGTCCATCATCGTGCCGACCATTTTTTCCAAAAGCTTGACTCTCCCTTCCAAGCGGGATTGGGCATCCAATCTGATGTCTTGCTCGGTTGTTTGGGCTTGGGTTTCCATTTATTCCTATGACACAGGAGATTTAATAGGCCATGAGGGTACTTCGAGAGGATTCACGAAAGAGCCATGTTTTAGGGTAAGAGAGACCCGACACACACGAATCTTTGACTCAGGGAGAGGATGGTGTTTGACTCAAAGTTTAGGGATGGACCTAAGCCATGCATTTCGATGAATTCATTTCTTTCTTTTATTTTTCTTAAAAAACCAAAGGATGTTTATTCACACGGACAAGGGTTAGAACACAGTTTAAAAACATACATTGACCTTTAACGCAAAATCCTGCTCTATTCGGGACAAGCCCCTGACCCTAGTTGGTTGGAAAAGATTTCTCTTCTTTTTCGCAACTATTCTAAGTCCTATATCAGTGGAGGCCATCACTACGTCTATAGACCCCTCGTTTTTCACCTGTATTGCACACTCCCAAGGACGGACTATCCCGGGCGAGGGTCCTATAGGGCAAGCGGCTTCCACCGATCGAAAGAAATGATCCTAAGGTCTAGTGCGTCGCAAGGTTCCCGATGTGCAGGTCATCCTAATCATGATTAAGCCCCAGTCGGGATCGAGATTGTTCCGAAGGCTGCACTGATATTCCGACATGACCCCATTTTGAATGAGGTGTCTTAATCCTCGACCATGAGTTTAAGGATGATTAACATGACTCGTTCATTAGGGCTTAACGGCACGGTGTTACCCTATCTTTAGCACATGACATTTGTTAATTGTGGTCATCATTAACACACGAGTTAAAGGCGGGTTAGGCTACGCTTGCATTACATCAAGGAGTCGTAACCCGGGCATTAACTTGGCCACAATTGACAATGGCAACGTGAACTAGACCAAAAACCAACCAAAGTCACGGTATTTGTGTGTCACGGACATGTGTGGTTGACTCGGCTCGGAAGGGGAGGTGGAATGGACCCGTGCGCGCTCGAAGGGAACAAGAGCGCCAATCGAGCTGTATCTGGCATCCATCCCAGGTTTAAAGGGTATTTGGAACGTGCAAGGTCAAGTGCGTGTTGTGTGAAGTCAATTCTATATTCCCCTTTTGAGTCAAAATAGAGATTTTTATTTTGTTTTTCAACATGATGAGCATGGCATAATCAAGATATGAACAAGTATGAACAAGCATGGAGTAAACAATTTATACACAATAAGTCAAAGAATACAAACAAAGACCAAAACTTGTATATGTACCAAGTTGCGCACAACCAAGGATTTTGAATCAAACATTTTGCAAAAGAACAATTTTCTCATTGAAACCATTTGTACAAAGCAAGTTGTGCACAACGAGAAGAGTTAAGAAATTTTTACAGAGAAGGGGTATGCACAATGAGATTTTGGAAACCATTTTTATTGACAAAAGATCATGCATAACCAAGTTTTGGCCAAAAGAATAAAGGTAATGTGCACAAGTAAGACTGTAAATTTGGAACCTGGACAAGCAGAAGCAGAAGGGCATTCAGAATGTTGCCGCCCTGCACAAAATTGTTAATTTGCAACATTCTGACCCTTTTACCAAACTAGCCGTACGGCTAGAACCATGGGGTTGAGATTTTTCTCAGTTCTGCAATTTCTGATCATCATACTCTAGCTTATTGCATTTCCAGAACATATGTACTCAAAACTGTTCAAACAGAAACAACAAACACACACAAATATGCACAAAGTCAACTAACGGAAACGGGAGTTTGACCCACACAAAAGTGCCTTCAAAGCTTCTAAAGAGAAGTTTGCAAGCACTTTATGTCCCCAGCGGAGTCGCCACTGTAAAGATCCCGCCCCGTGACGAAGGAAACGAAGGGTTTTCGTTTCGAAGGGCGAAAAAAACCAAACACGGTTATCACGCAAAACATAACGGAGTCGCCACATTTGTTAATTATTTAACCCAACAAATGGAAAGGTTAGAGATTCTATTAGTTCATAGGTCAGGTTACGTCTTGGGAAGAGTTTCACGTCACCCAAGCCGCCTCAGACAAGTCCGAGTCTCCCTAATGTTGGTTAACAAAAGTGCATGCGTGTGTGTGTATTTAACGGAAAAGAGTCTGTTTTAACTTTTATTCAAAAATTTAACTGAAAAGGGGTCTTTTATTAAGAAAACAGGGATCAAAGGCCAAAATAGACATTTTGCCCTCTGATCCCAGAGTAGCCGTATGGCTCAAGATGTCTCTTCCTGGAATTTTACAGTTTGTTCAGAAACAGTCAAGTTCTAGGCAGAAACAGAGCATTCTGCTGAAATTGGACTTAAACAGTTCTGATTCCAGTTTTATTTCAACACAACAAACTTAAACAAAATCATTCCTATGCCTAATGATCATCAATTGAACCCCAAAACAAGTATTTAGGTGTGATCAAAGCAATCATTGGAGAAAATCACACAAAGGTGATGAACATGGCCAAATGAGACAAAATGACCATTTGATTATTAAAGATGAAAACTTTATCATCAAGATGACATTTTTATACAGTATTAACCTCTTAGGGACTAAATTATTGCATAAAGATTCAATCTTTATGACACAAAATGGGATTTCAAAGCTAAATCAAAAGGGTAAGATGATAAACACTAAGGTTTTATCATCCCACATGATTATCATTGCCAAATCAAAACAAAATCAACATAAAGATTTGGACTTTCACTACAAGAGTGGATCCTTAAGCCAAATAGAACCTTGGGACAACATTATTTGACATAAAATTTTTATCTTTATGACCCCAAAGGGGATTTTGAAGCTAGATCAATGTTTGGATGATAAAGATTGAAACTTTATCATCCAAGTTATCATCCAAGTGACCATCCTTGCTACCAATGAACAATATAATCAACCAAAACATGTGCCTTTTTCATTAAAATAGATCATTAATTTGTTATAAGTAAAAAATTCAACAAACCATGATCATCCTTAGGTTAGAACCACTTTCACACAAAGTGTGAAGGGCACCTTGAATCATCCATGGTTTGGACCATAATGTATAACAATATATAAATATATATATATATATATATATATATATATATATATATATATATATATATATATAGCGCTTGAAGGACAAGACTTGAAATAAGATTAAGATTAAAGTGCTTGAAGGACAAGAATTGCAATGAAATTAAGTTGCTTGAATGGACAAGACTTGCAAGAATTAAGAGATGAACAACAATAATATGAACAAACAAAAGAGATAAGATGAAGAGAAGGATGGGGAAAAGGTGACTTCACCTATGTTTAGTTAGGCCAATCTTCCTTTCTCTTTCACTCTCAAAACACTCTCTGGAGCAATTTTAGCAGAGTAACACTAACAATAATCGTTCCCCCCTGGAATGATCAGCAAGGGGTTCAATTTATAGGGGCTGATAGCGCCCAAAGTAGCCGTACGGCTCATGCTGGCGACCTTCTGGATTTTTCAATCTTTTAATTCCAGAACAGTCCCTGTGTCCATATTTTGTCCTAGTGAGGTCTTGGCCTATCAGTTTATCCCTGAATGGAGCCTAGAATTCCTCTAAGTTGGTCAAATTCAGATTGGGGTACTTACAGTCGCCGAAGAAATACTTTGCGCAACCCAGTCTGACGCGAAAAGGAAAAGAATTGGAAACCACCAATATATGATGGACATTAACATTAACACAATTATACATCAGTCATGAAGAACCAAGTCAGAACCTCTTAAACTTGAATTTGTCAAAAATTACCACATACTCCCTCCGTCTCACAACAACTTATAACTAATGATTTGTACTATTTTACTTAAAATGGTCAACTTAATTGTAATTTGACCAAACCTTTATAAAAAATTTGATGAACTTAATGAAAATCTAAAAATTGTTATTGATTCACTATTAAAAAGCTACAAATAACAATTTTTTGATTTTTAATTAAAATCATCAAAAATTTAATAATGTAATGGTCAAAATGTAATTAAGTTGACCATTTTAGTTAAAATGGTGCAAGTTGTTATGGGACGGAGGAGGTACTATTTTTAGAATTTTTTTTTTATAGGACACGCAGGTTACAATTTGGTGGAGGACTGGGACTGAAATGCAACCCCTGACTCTCTCCCGCCTGCGGGAAGCATGGGCTACATGAGCACAACTACAAATTGATAAGCCGGGCATTCCCGGCCCACCAAGCGAACCCGGTGCTTTCTTGTTCACTACTTGCTGTTTACTACATATCTTTTACTTTTGGAATTTATGATTTGAAGCTCTGATCATAAGCACACTGTATTTGAGCAAAGAACTGCTTTTCGATTGCTAAATTAGTACAGTACTTCCTTAGGGCTAAATGTCAAGTAGTAGAATTTTAGATCATGCAGACACCAAGATCAAGCGAATAGAACTCAAAAAACGCATACAACTCTCATTATTAGAATACTTTCTAAGCAACCAACGATGTACTAAAACTGTGGGAAAGAACAATCGAACCTGGCATACGAAGGAGCCAGTAGAGGGAGATTGTTGCCAAGATGCGAGGGTAGCCGGTTTACCGGTGGAGCCACCGGTGGTTGGGTTCCAGGCAAGTCCCCAAACCCTATCTGTATGCCCTTCCAGCCGTTGAATCTCCCTAAGCTCCATACTTAATTTCTTCAACTAAACTCATCGCACCAATTGCAAACACGCACGTGATTTTGGAATGGAAATTGAGGGGTTTGAACGTTGATGATGGTGCCACCAAGAGAGTACGGTGAGGTCGTTGCAATGAACTGTAAACCCCTGAGAGCGTCAAAGCACGGCAGCGAGTTGCCAGAGACAGAGAGATTCGTGAGGTCTGCGTCGTGGAGAGGGGGCGACAGCCAAAAAGCGGCAAGCAAAAGGGAAGAAGGACAATGTGGAAACCGCTCACTAAGAGCCGTCGGATTGAAGTGAAGGATCAATAATCCAACGACTAAAATTTAATAGGAAAATGATTGTTAAATTATAGCCCTTAGATCGTGGCGGTTACGGGTTAATCCTGACCGCTCTTTATGTATTTTAAGGAGGTGGTTAAATTCTATGTGTTTTATAATATAGATATTCACACTATCCAGTGCAATTGTGGACGGTTGTTAAAGATAATGGACGCTAGTTAACTGTAGCTAGCGAAACTGACGGAAAGATTAACGAGCATTTTTGAAATTCGCATTGACCACCTCTAAGGCTAGACATTACTTTTACTTGACACTTATGCCAAAAGTTTGTTGGTGTAGTCAGTGGCGAAGCCAGAATTTTTTAGGAAGGGGGTCAAGATTTTTTATACGATAACTATTATAACTAAGGAATCTGAAAGTGGTATATAAGGGGGTCAAAATATTTATTTAGTGCAAAATTTTCTCAAAAATAAAGAGATCAAAATGTGTAAATTCATTATTTTTAGTAATAAAAAATTACTTCTTAAAAAATTAATAGTGCTAAAATTGACAAGTTCCAAAATTGAAGGGGTCGGATGACCCCCTTGGCCATAGCCTAGCCTCGCCACTGGGTGTAGTAATATAAGGGTTAAAGCGTTGAACACCAAACTATTAACTATAAATAATTTTCTTATTATTAACGGGTAAAATTTAAAATTGTTAACCCTTAAACACTTTCTTATTATGTAATCGACAATGAAGTCTTCCTTCTCCACTTCTCCGCTGCCACCATTAAAGAAGTTTCTCCCACCGCCCCGCCCCCATAATATTGGCTTAACAACCTCCACCTCTGTAGACTGTCCGACATCGCCCATTAATTCCAAAAAAATAATTATTGCCACTTCTTTCAATGTACCCAAAATTTAAAATAATTTATCCCCTATATCTCTCCAATTCTATACAATTGGTTCCTCCATCATATTTCGTATGTTTTGAAACGTTAAATCATGCTACATACAATTCAAGTAAAGTATGAGGGGGGTAAAATTGTTATCAAAATAAAAAATAGTGCAACATAACACAAATAGTACAATGGTTGGTTGAGTATAATCGATAAACTGGTCACACCGAACATTCCTTTGTATGTCGAGTAGATCTCATCTAGCTCTTTGCTTTTATAGGCGGTGCTACTGGTGCATGTTGTAGTTCATTCGGATCCAAATGTTAGTCCTTCGACGATAAATTCTTCAAAACTCTTGCTTTCCTCTAAGCATCTATTTCTAAATTGACACTCCGCATCATTCATTTTTTTTCTTTCCAAAACTATTTGAAAGTTTTATCTTGGCAAAAACATGTATGTTATTTGCTGTACATCATATATAGACTTGCGAAACAATTTCACACTCCAAAAGTTTATGCATTACAACGATTAAGGAGATCATCATGATTGTCCTAACTCTACACCGACAATCTCTATTCTTGTCTTAAATTTACTCAGAGTTCGTATAATACAATGTCCACAAGTAGATGATGTAAAACACATAATAATAGGCGCCAACATTTGGTGTCTAAGAATTAGCTTTACCCCCTATTAAACAACACTTGAACTGCACATATCATGATTTAATAATTTAAACTAGTGAATAGCCCGTCGAAAATCGACGGGAATAATAAAACTAATTAATTAAAAAAAAATCTGTTGCAAAAAATGTTCATACCGAAAGAGAAAGTTAATGTTAAAAGTAAATGAATATTTACATAAAGTAGCAAACTAAAATAGCAGCATCCTCTTCTTTCCATCTTCCGTCCCGAAGAACCCAAAACAACATTTAAAATAAGATCAACATTACTCTACCCATGAATTTCCTTTTCTTTGGAAATATACATGGACATATAAATTCAACCAATGTATAACTTATATAACTATAAATTGTATTTAAATGGAAAGCATAGAAATACATTTACATAAATTTAACACCTTAGCCTTTGGAGCAATACGAGCCAGCTGCAACATTAATCACATTGTTCTATTCAATAAAACTGATTGTTGAGTTTTTTTTTTTTTTTTTTTTTTTTTTAAGAAATCAGGGCGGCACCTGGGAGGATTTTATTACTAAAAAATAAAATTATAAGAGGGGGACAACCACCCGACTTATTGCCGGATATGGAGCCGTATATTGAAATCCAAAATATTAAGCAAGTCCTCAAAAAGTAAAACCATCTAAAAAAATAAAATCCTACAAAAATTAAACCAAAGAATAATCCTATTAAAACTTTTTGTAGCCGAGTTTGAAGTTCTCATTAACCATTAATAATCCAACCCATCCTCCCTATCCTCAGTCCAAGAACCCGCAAATGAAGCCCAAAAACAAATCCAAAGTGTACCCTTTAAGGCCCAACCGAGCCCAATCAAAAAAAGACAGGACTCGACCGGGCTCAGGAGCAAACCGACCGCACCTAGAAAATGTCCGACCGGACCAGCCCAAGTACCCGACCAGACCATGCCAGTCTGCTCGACCGAGCAAAGCTAGTGACTCGGCCGTGCACCTGCTCCTTGAAAATCCTTTTTTCGACATTAGTAGCACGACCGTTCCCAAAATAAAGCACGACCGTGCTTATCGGCCGAGCAGCTAAAGAAGAGCGGTTGTGCATAAATGCATATCAATGATCAAACTCTCTGTCGTCCCCCCTCAGCCGCGTCAAGAAATCCAGTCGTCCGAGCAAAATAGCCCCGCTCGGCCGAGCACCCTCTGTTCTTAACATTTCACAGCAAAAAACAACAAAACCAAAATTCAACCGAAAATCCCATAACATCTCCATCAAGGGGACTTCAAAATCCAACAAAACCATAACCTTACCGTCTTTCAACATAGCAACCACTTTAATCAAACCTTATAGCACCCAATACACTCCGAGGAAGCTCTCTAGATGAATTATAAATCAACATTAACTTATGAACATGAGCCTCAAAATATTCACCAGCAAAGTAATGATACCAACAAAATCTTGCAAGGAGACTTTCCTTGTAAAAAGTTAAAATCCCAGTTTTCAATTAAATTTAATATCTACTCGAAGAGATTTAAACTTACAGAATTGCAAGTGAGAGATGGTTTACACATTTTATGACTCCAAACATAATTGAAACACTATGATTGAAGTTCCTTCTAGACTAATTAAAAAAAAATGGTACTCAAAACATCCGATTGACAAACTAATCATGCATATACTCATAGGCATGTCCTTGAAATGCTCTAAATCATATGGTATTCATAGTAGCCTCTTCACCTGGGGATGACACCTTTTAAAATCTAAAATGATGAAAATTTGTAAATGTTAGAGCTTATGACACATGAAAACTAAGAATTACCATATACTCCCTCTGTCCCGAAAAGATAATCCCACTTTAATTTTGTTAGTCAACTTGACCAAGATGATCATAGTTATGCCAAATTTTGATGATTTTCGAATGAAGGTTTGATGATTACATACACAATGTTTGTAACTTTTTGTTTAACATATTTTACATATATAATTATCATAAAAATCACTAAAAAGTGCGGTAAATAAGGTATACCGGTACGTCCCGTTTCAATTACAAAACCGATACGCTTGTCGGGACGGTATTTATAACTATGCTAAAACTTCAAATTTACTGAGATTTGAATTATTTCGTGATAAATAATAATTAAGATTTGAAATTTAATAAGATTTGAACTTTAGTGAGATTTGAAATGATTTTGAGATAAAATATAATTATTTTTAAATAAACAAATACCAACTAAGCCATAGTGTGACACGTGAAATTTAACATCATAATTTTGCATGCCGCATTATTGGAATGGTACATGACTCTGCTTTATATCTATAACTTTTAACCTAAAATGAGAGAGTTGAATGGCTCCAAACATGGCCAATCCGGACCTGGACACGTTTTGACACGTGGAATCGAACAAAAATTAGACCCGGAAGAACCGTACCAGTGACCCGTAAGAACCGTACATGTGATGTAGGCAGTTTGGTTCTGGCCCCCCTTTCTAAAACCCGCGACTTGGTGGTTCTGACCCGTGAAGCCGTAACTGTATCTACGTGGACCTGTGTCAAAACCATGTCAAACCCGCATTAGAACCACGCAAATCTTTTTATAATTTGTCCATTTATGTTTGTTTTCTAACATAATATGTTAATAATGTAACATTTCATTGATTTCAAATGAAATTTGTTACTTTTTAAACAAACTATGTTATTGTCTAAACAAACTATGTTAGGTTTTTAACAATTTTTTTTAAAAAAATTTAACAGAATCTGTTAAAATTTAACTGTTGAATTTGGGGGAAAAAAAGAAGAAGGACCGGTCTGGACCCGTAGACCCAAAACCTTAGGACCCGCGTTGGACCCATACCCATACCCATACACATAATCATACCCGTGCATACTACAGTTCGGGTCCGCTTCCCCCTTTCTTGGACCCGTACCCGGATTTGGCTTTGTCTAGATGGCCTATAATTTTGCTACTAATTTATTTAATATTCAAATTAGATGTTACATTCCATTTTTTTTAACATGTGCTCTTAGGGCATAGGAGTAAATCTATGTAATTATAGAAATTTTAGTAATATGTTTAGATTTTTTAAAGTAAAATTTACATATTTAAATAAATTCACTACCATAGTCAATTTTTATCCTATGCCTTAAAGGCACACGTTAAAAAAATATTAAATAATTCATGTATGACAAAAACTTGTATGAGAACACCATGACCCATCTCATAGTAGAGACGGGGGGTTTTTTTTATTTTTTTAGTTTATATTAAAAAAAATTGTGTTTTTTGGGTTTGCCAAAAATAATAGTTACTATAACTAAATGTAACAAACGTGTTACTTATATGTAACAGTTTGTATACATAAAAGTAATACATATATACAAAAAAGTAACAATGTTTTTTTTTAACTTTTTTTCATTTGCCAAAAGTAATACTTATTATAACTAAAATGTAACGAGCGTGTTACTTATATGTAACAGTGTTTATACATAATTGTTTAGTTTTTATAAGTAACACAGTTGTTACATTTAGTTATACTAAGTATTACTTTTGCCAAACCAAAAAACAGTAAAAAAATCTATAAAAACTAAAAAAAATGAAATTACTTTTTCCCGGGAAAAAAAATTAAATTGGCCATGGGTCGCTGCCACGTGGCAGATTTTGAGTGGAGCATGGGTTGGGATTATATGCTTTGTAGAGAATATTGTACACGGGTCATGGGTCGACCTATCTCTTCTATGAGACAGATCTAGGTGTTATCTCACAAGAAACCACCTCTTCATGTATACTCCCTCTGTCCCTTTTCTTGAATAGAATCCGGCTCGTCAGACTGGTACCCATACCGGTACCCATAGTTGGCGATCCTCATAGTCTTATAAAATACTCTTTTCACCATTAGTTTCTTTTTTGCGTTATTGGTAATAATGTACATACTCCCTCCGTCCCAGTTTAAAGTTCTTACTTTCTTTTTTGGTATGTCCTAATTTATGGTTCTTAGTTGCTTTATTCTTTAAATGGCAAAGAATGAATAGTAGTTTGGACAATTTTGTCCTCATAAAGTTCATATATTACAAAAAAAACACCACTTACCTATCTACTTTTTACCCACTTGCTTTATGAATGAACAATATATCATCTAACTCAAATTTGCATTGATTCCTTAATAAGCGTGCAAAGTCAAAATAAAAACCTTAAACCGGGTCGGAGGGAGTATCATAAGTCAAAACCTTATGATTGCCAAGGATGTTTCTTATCTAAACTTCTAAAAATAGGTAATGTTTTTAGCTCAACTTTCACACGAATTTAAAATTTCACAGTTTTATTCTTTAAAAATACCTAATTCATAGAAAATGAATAGATTTGAATAAAAATTAAATGGCTCAGTATATATACTGTCACGCCCCGGAAATCTCAAAAATCCATAAATAAAAACTTTACAAAATGTACATCTCCAAAATGTAATATACCAAACCGGGCGCGTGAATTCAGCTATAAACCAATACCATCAAACAACACCTCAACGGGATTATAACTCGGAGACTAGAAACAAATGCGGAAGCAAGAACAACTTATTAACAAAAATACCCAAAGTACAACCGTATATACAAACACTGAACGACTACGAACCCACAATAAAATACATAAAGGCTCCGAAGAGCAACTATCCCAAATACGATCAACCTGCTCAGAAGATTCCCGCTACAACGGACCTCACAACGCTACCACTTGCTTTCCTGGGGGGGGGGGGTTAAGGAAAAACAATTTGAAACAAGAAACGGGGTGAGAATAAATCTCAGTAAGTTACTAATGCAACTACATGACATGCTAATATGCAATGACCGATAGCAATTAACATAAGATAGATAGCAGCGGAATAATAAGTGACATGCTGTCGCACAGTAACATCCAATAGTCAATCATATAAATAAACATATAACAACAAATGAGAGGCTCCCTATCGCCAACCGTCCCATACCGGTTGGAAATAACGACCAGCTCATCATGCAACACATAAAGCTGAAATAAACACTCATAAGTGGATACATAGCCAAGGTTTCACCCAACTGAAGAACCAAATAAAGGTCGCTGCGCAGCTTCAATAATCAACAATCAACATCTTCATAGCAGCATGAAAGCTCGAAGAGAAAACCCCGGTACCGGAACCAATAACCATAAAAGTGTCACAAAGGACAAGGACCATGACACAAAGTCATGCCCGATAGCTAGATACATTCACAAAGGAACCTAACTCATCCTTTCCAAGGCCAATCTGGAAAAAGGGGTAAAGAAGGGGGCAAAACAATGGTCAACATTATAATGGACTTGGCTTTGCCATTATAATCTCTCCAATCGCCCGATGCAACAAATATGCCAACTGGGCTTCCAAATAAATGCTAAGTAATAAATACTAGCTTAATTAAACAGTTTAGGGTTCCAAAGTAGGGAACCATGCCAAATAATCACCATAAAGATGCAACGGTTACTCATGGAGAGTTTAACAACAACAATAACAAGAGTTTCTCATGAAGAGCACAACAACGATAAACGGAATTTCTCATAAAGAGCACAACAACAAAGGCTATTAGAATACGATAATTCCATAAAGAGGAACCATACTAGATACATTCCAAAGATGATACCCACAAGTTATTCATAGGAACACAACCCAAACGGTCGCTCACAAATAGTACAACGACTATAACTCAAAATTATCCTAAACGTTTACTCATAAAGATGTACTAGGACTATGAACTCAACCATATCATCACACCTGGAATTCCAAAGTAGGAAATCAGAATTAATACACCTTAAGGTTAACCAAACCGTAAGTACCCAATTGCCAATTCACGCTTTACCTCCGTCCTTAACGAACCAATTCTAAACACCCCAAACGAATCCAAAAGGTTACACTTATTAGAACATGATCACGACCGGACTAAACCCTACACTTTGGTGTTCAATAACAACCCTCTAGGTACTATAGGACATCACCTAAAACTTAGGCCAAGTCTTACTCAAAAATCAATTCGATTGGAACAATCACGAACACATCATAAGATGCCCAAACATTCCCAAACAATACTTGATCAAATTACATAACACCATTGTTCACAAAGGAACCAATTTTAATTACTAAAGTGTTCCACGGTGCCCAACTAAGTCAACTAGAATAGTACTATGGAACCTAGACCGAGACTACACCTTGACCTTAAACCTCAACAATAAGACAATCATTCTGGTCTGGAACCATGCGTCCAATAGAACCATTGCGTAGTACTCGAAAAGATCTTTCCAACGATAGTTTACACGTCCAAAACGGAGTTCGGACGAAGAAGTTATGGCCTCCGGAAGATTGAACGTAAAACGGACAATTTATAAAAAGTGTTCGGCCGGACAAAGAGAAAAATCCCTGTTTTAGCTCCGAATTTCACTCCTTTCGTTCTAAATCTTAGGAGTACCTATATACACTTCTATCCTAACATTTAAAGACAATAAAACTCAATTCATGTGTCTCTAAAACCCAAACTAAAATACAACCTAGTTTTAAACAAACACAATGTGATTTCCAGGAAAACAGGGCGGGCGGGCGCCTGAATAGGGGCGGGCGGGCGGGCGCCTGAATAGGGGCGGGCGGGCGCCCATTATAACAGAAGCTAAGGGTCAGAAAAGGGGGAAGTGGGCGGGCGCTTGGCAGGGGGCGGGCGGGCGCCCGGTTGTCGGGCTGGGCAGAAATCAGCTGGGTTTTAACACATTCTTACCAAAATCAAACCCAAAATCTTGCTAGTTCATAAACACCCAAAATCAACACTTCCAATACTCTTAACAATGTACTAAAACAACATATGAACCTCTAGGAGACCTAGATAACAACATTTAACCACACAAATAAAGATTTAATCTAAACATTTATATTATCACAACTTTTAACCAAAAATCCAAATAAATTCCAAATAATTTCTAAACTCAACCAAAATGACATAGATATCAACAAGAACATCAATAGTGTTAAAGATGAGCATTTTTAACATAAATGGGGGAAAAGTAACTTACTTGAATTTTCTCAAAGTTGCCGGAACTCGAATATTTTTAGCCCTCTACGATCCTAACAACGATCTAAACAAGTTTCATGTTTTAAGAAATGAGAAATAATGAGAGGAAGATGAAGAAAATGAAGAGAGAATGAAGAGAAGGAAAAGCTTACCACAAACATGGAGAGAGAGAGAGAGAGACTTGCTGGGAATGGGAATTGGTGAGGGGAAGGTGAGGGAGAAGAGAGGGAGTAGGGGGAATTATTATGAAAAACTTACACTTAGCCCCCCCCCCCTCCCCACTAACTACCCAACTCTAATACTTTCTACTAACAACTAAGACTAACTAATACTATACTAGCTCAAATGACCCAAATAAAATGCTAAGCATAAATTATTATGAAACATAAAATGCACACATAAATTATTAATTAAATAATAATTTAAATAAATAAATAAGCAAATAAATAAATAATAATTATTTATTACTAATAAAATAGAGCCTAATTTTTGGGTCGTGACATATACTATATATATATATATATATATATATATATATTGTTAAGCTCACTATATTTAATGCAAATTAATCAAAAATTGAATTCATTGTAAGCTCACTTTCGAGCCTTCAGATACTGTATCCAGCAAAGTAGAAAACCCAAAATTTATATATGGATATATATATAAATTATGAGAATGCCCATGAATGCTAACTAAGGATGTATCGCAATTCTTTTCACAGCTTATGGAAGGCAGTAATAGTTATTATCAAAGCTGATGCGTGGTAAAGCTGATGCATGGTGACTGCTCCTCTTTGAAGATAGTTATGCAACACATTAAAACATTTAGGGTTGAAATAGGCTGCTAGTACACTAACCAGAAAAAATATACTACTCTGTCCCGCTTAAGTCAAATCATCTGGTGACATTGCAAGATAGAACGTTCATGAAAAAAAATTTAAACTTGTGCTTAAATTAGGATAATAAGGGCAAAAATAAATAGGTTAGATAAAGATTGTTGTACGTTAAAATTGTAAGATATTTAGTCGTACGGCTTTTTATAAGATATTTCCACACCGTGATATGACTTTGAGAATACCCATGAATGCTAACTAAATCTTACACATTCTTACCGATGCTAGATTACATACCTGCAAATGAAGCAGCGGGTATTTAGTCGTACGTCTTTTTATAAAATAGACACTGTATTACAACACCAAATCATGAAAAAAAAAATTAAATTTGTGTTTAAATTAGGATATAAATAAATATTTAAATCATTTCCTTATATAAGACTTTCTTTTATAGAAAATACAAATAATTTTAAACTTGTGCTTAAATTAGGATAATAATTAATGTTCAAATCATTCTTTAAATGAGACTTCTATATGTTTGCCAATAGGAAAAGATAATTTGATCTAATAATTTCAAATTTTAAATTATACTACAATCCTTTCCTTATATTTAGTAACATAAATTATATTTGATACTCCTTCCATCCCAAAATATATGAATTTAAAAAATATCAACTTTTTTTTTATATAAATTTTAGTCAATAAATCTTCATGACAAATGTGCATAAAAACTTCTGATATCTATTTTCTAAAATTCTAATTTTGCAAGTAAATAATAAACAGTAAATTTTTTTTTTTTTGATAAAAAAACATTTAGGGACAAAGTTTTTTGTTTCTTTTTTTTATTTGCGAAAAAGACACTCATTTCGAGAAATTTTCTTAAAAATAATCGTTCATTTTAGGACGGAGGGAGTAATTGACTATCTACCCCATCTCCTAAACGATTGTTTGAAAACTAATTGCATCTTTCCCGTTCCTTGGCCAAAGATACCGGAGTATACGCGTATTTTTTTACTACGCGATTGAAACGTAATCCGTGCGTTTAATTGCTTAACAAAGTATTTTGAAAGCTAAAAATTAGGATAAGTTTTGTTTAAAAAACTTAATGTGGCGCTTAGTATTTCATAAATTACGGTGAATCTAACTCTTTTATAGAGCATAATATATATAGTATATATAGTTGGCCACTAAGTAATTTATGCATGAAAATCTCAAACTCTTTTAGTATTTTACTGCAATAGTGAAACTACCCAATTTGAAAATTATCCAGCAAGCAAAAGTGCAAGAATCCAGCAACAATTTTCGGTAATTATCTTCTTACTTTTTTATTATCATGCTCAGCTTCTAGTTACTTCAAGATTATATTTTAATTATTTATTTATATCGTTAAATTTATTATTATTATTTTCATTTTTAAATGAATGAATAATTTATATATTTGATAAAAATATTTTAAAACAGAAGAAGTAGTAAAGTTGAAATCTAACTCATATTAGAATACTGTTTTAGAAAAAAAAAAAAAAAAACATATTAGAATACAGATGGTGTGTATATCCCCTGCTACTGTTTCTTATTTTGTAGTTGTACAATTTTAAGATGACTTGTGTAAATGTGCAGAATGTATTGTCTCTATAGATATAGGGATGCTATTAGTAAACGTAAAATATTACTCTCTCTGTTCCTAAATAAGTGTCCATTTTCATGAAAAAAAATCTCAAAATGAGTGTCTTTTTTTAGCATAAGTTTGTCACTAAATGTTTTTTTTCGAATTTTTTTCACCGGTTTCTTTATACGTGCAAAACTAAATATTTGGAAAGGAGAATGCAAGATTATATATGAATCTTTGTCACCGAAGTGTACAATATGTTTAAAATGAAATTTGGACACTCATTTGAAGACAAATGTAGTAATTATTTTAAAATTTCAAAATTATTTTTAAGTGCATAAAGTCGTCATGGCATGCAGATGTCCCCATAATGGTAGTGGTAGTGGCTAATGCAGTGCCGGAGCCAGAAATCGACCTCATTTTTACTCACCCACCTCACTTTTCTTAAATAAGTCCGTCTTAAAAATAAAAGTGTACTCCCTCCCTCCGTCCCATACTTATCGCTACTTATTTTCCTTTTAGTGTCCCATACTTATTGCTACTTACCTAAAATGTTCTATTTTCTCTATCTTACTCACTCGCAAGAACTATCCACTAACTTATTTTCTCTCTCCTACCCACTCACAACAATCAATTTTCTAACATATTTTAAGTTGAGTCTACCGGTGCGTTTTAAGCTGCCGCACCAAAATGTTGCGGTGGAAACTTTGCCTTCATTTGAAACGCAATCTTTTAAAACGCATCATTTACACACAAAATAAGTAAACGGGCCGTGTTTTTGCGAGTGTTTTTGGCCGGAACGCTCCACCAAACAGGCTCTTAGTAGTCCTCATGAATTCCCATTTGGTAGCAAAAAGTAGGGGACGAAGGAGTAGATTTTAGTTGGACGGATGGAATATATTTGTATGTACAGTGTGTGTATGCATATATCATGAAATGTCAGCTGTGAAATCAAATTATAACTCAATTGAAAACACAAAAATACTTATCTTCATCTCCTATCCACTTATGTTATGTTCAAAACTTGCTACTTTCCCAACTTTGGGTATAAATTATAAAGACCATAGAATTTTTTTTTTTGATAAATGCCATAAAGCTTCATCGTTCACTAAGGAAATAATAACGTATATTGAAAATAGGCAAATATTTTTTCTTCTTTCAAATATTTCATCAGTTCATCAAGTTTAATTCTAAAAACCATAAGCAATACATCAAGTCTATCTTCCAGTTTCAGATCCGTCTTCTCAATAAATTCTGTGATCTCTGGCCAATTTAGACTGGGAGTGAACGTGATAAAAAGCAACATCACTCATCCGTTTGCTGTCATCATCTGTTATTTATTAGGATTGTAGTCAATACTAAGATAAGAAAAAAATAGAATTAATTCAATTCATGATAATATGCTGGAAATCAAAAGTGTGACGGGAAACTAAGGAAATCCAATTCATTTTGAAGATACCAATTAGGAACACATGAATCTTAAATGGACACATATGAATACTTTTTTTTTTGTTTTTACCTAAAATGAACTTATACTATAACATTTTTTATAGAAGAGTTAGACTCATTTGATACAGAGAATGAATGGTAGGAGATTTTCATTGGAAAACCTGAAAAATATTATATTGAATGTAAAAATATATCGGCCAATGTAAAGTCCTCCGGCACTACATTTTATGGGTTTATATATTTTACAAAATTGTAACAGAAGTGCTGATTATGAGTTTATTTAGTGTGTTCATTTTGCTGTTCATACGCGTTAAAGGTAAAAGGTTGGAGCGATGGGAGTACACCTATTGTAGAAAACAAAAACAAAACTGGAAGCACAGTTGGAGAAAATTGAAGAGAAGAACAATTACCTCTAATTTCTTGAACAAATTAGTCTGCTGAAAAAGAATAAAGGAGACGCTAAGGACAAAGAATTAAGTATAATGAAAAGGTAGTACACATACAAATGAAATTGTAGAAACATACCAGAACAATAAAAAATTACAAACGAAATAGCCTTCCTTCTAAATGGAATGGATCTTATTTATAATATTGAAATTCATTCAATCAAGTCCTTGAATTATGATTCCTATTCATGAGCATTTAGTGAAAGTGGGATGTTTTAAAATTTGAAATTCAAAAATCAAATCTAATCCATGAATCAGCCGAAATATTAGAAAATATCTTAGTTTTTTTTTTTTTTGAAGTAATCAAGATTGTGCCGACGAATGGAATGCCGCCACGTGGCTTTCCACGTCATAATGCCACGTGGCGGGATGTGGTGCCTAGAATTTCTTCTGCTTTCATATTAAACTAGTTCATAGCCCGTCGAAATTCGACGGGAATAATAAAGCTAATTAATTAAGAAAAACTTATGGAAAAAAATTCATACCGAGAGAGAAGGAGAGAGAAAGTTAGTGTTAAAACTATATTAATATTTCACATAAAATAGCAAACTAACAGAAAGGCAATCATGAAAATCACTACTAATTATGTATACTTGTGACTTTTTAAAATTACTCCCTTTGTCCCAAAATAAATGTCAATTTTTTTGTACATTCATTTTGGGACGGTGGTAGTATTTTTCATAGAAATATTCCAACCATATGGATTTTAACCTGTCGATACTCGACGGGCATAGTAAAATTTAATAATTACATAATTGAACTGAAGATAAGTATTTCAAAGTAACAATAATTTGTAGTTTGTAATTTTATTGTCAATGACTATTCAGGTTAGACATGGCCAAGTGGGAACCGTACCCGTGACAACCCGTCAACCCGCAGCCGCATTTAAACCGTTGGAACCGTACCCGTGGATAACCCGTTAACCGTTCTAACTGTATCCGTCAATAATGCGGTTCGGTTACGGTTATGGAGTTTAGGAAACCGTAACCGTAACCGCTAACCATTCAAATTATGTTAGTTTTGAACATATTTTGTTAGTTTTCTAACATAATTTGTTAATTTTCTAACATAATATGTTACAAATGTAAGATTTTTAAACGTATTCTGTTAATTTTTATTGAGTTTAAACATATTCTAACATATTTTGTTATTTTTTGTTGATATCAAAAAGAAAAATGAAAATAAAAATAAGAGAAAAGAAAAACCAGATAAATTTTAGACAGATTGCGTTAGATTTTTAATAAAATATGTTAAAAATTTAACAGATAAATTTCAAAAAAGGGAGGGGGAAGACCCATGGACACGTGACCCGTACCCGCCATAACCATTTCCCACCCGTACTCGGACCCACCCCTAACAGTAACCGTACCCGTCCCACCCATATTTAACCATGTCTAACTCAGGTTACTTCCTCAACTATCCCGTATAATTATCAATATGTGGAAACAATATTTATATATTAGAACCAGGGGCAAATTCGTTACCAACTGTCAATAGATATGGACAACCCGCACCCGGACCCGCGACGACCCATATTTAACCCTTAAGAACGGACTCGTGCAAGACCCGTGACCTGTTGGAACCGTTCCCATGTTTGATGCGGTTCGGGTTCCGGTTCCTCCTTTTCAAAACCCGCAACGTGGCGATTCTAACCCGTGAACCGTAACGTACACAGACCCGAACACGTGCGGACCCCTTTCAGACCCGACAAATTTTGTTAGTTTTATTACATAATGTGTTAAAATAGTAACATTCCGTTGACATTTATTGTCTACCCAAATGCATCACCAATTTATGTTTTCAACGCTAAATTTTTTCCATGTAGGGATTTTCTGAAGGCCATTGATGAGCCGTGTCCAAGTTATGATTGGAGAAGCATTTAGGCATCACAAGTCATTGTTCGTCAAAGCGTTCAAAGTAAATTTGGTTCAAGGCCAGGCTTCGATATTCGAGATGGGTTAGACATTTTCTTTGCGGTGAGCAATTTATCGATGATTGCACGTCTTTATAGAAATCCAGAATTTTTGGATGAGACTCCAACTGTTGTGGTGTGCCATCTTATTTATATTTATTAATAAAGTTTGCTTTTGTTTAAAAAAAATAATATTTTTTTATAAGGAGTTTCCATATGAATGTCATATGGAATATACTTATCTTACGGGATTTGCTCAGAAAAATCCCGTATTTGATTTGCTCAAAAAATTATTTTGTTTTTACTTGAAAACGATTTGCTCGGTATTTACTCACTGAAATCACGAAATTGATTGGAACAGAATAATTATTTCTTTACTATAAAATACCTTCTTTCCGTACAGATAATTCTTAGAATATTTGTAGAGATCTTTATTTTCTCCTATTATTTCTTAAAAGTGTATTGAATAAAAGCAAATATTTATCGTGCCTCGTGGTATTACTATTTTCTCTGGAAGATACATTCCCTTCTCTGTTCAAGCTCGTATGCTTGCTTCATCTTAGTCATCGAAATTGTATTTTGACCTATGATTAATAGGTATCCCTTCATTTACATGCAAAGAGTCCTTCCATTTGGATTACTTCATTTAACGATCCCTGTTGAAATACACCTCCACAACTTCCCTCCTTTGCATATATTTTATGTTTTTCCTGATGTAATTTGCTATTGAGAAATGAAAAATTTTGTTAGGTTAAATTCGTTATTAACGAATGCGAATTTTGTTTTATTTAATTAACTAATTCATTAAACTATATTCGCTATTATCAAACCAATTTAAAATTTATTAATTTTCTGCCGAAATGTTAAAAAAAATATTCAAAAATTACGTGATATAATTGGGATATTTTGGGCAATTGTGAAAAAAAGCCACTAAAGAATTTATTTAGATTTTAAAATTTTGAAAACTTAAACATTCTTTTTTAGGACGGATGGAGTATTAAAATCAGTATGCTATGAATTTCTAAAGCATTTTTGCACGTAAAATAAAATAATATGCAAGAAACAAATTAATATTAGAAGACAAAGAATGAAAGAACTTAAAGTAACCTCGATTGTCTGAAATTATGAAGCAATTTTGCGTGGCAAACAAAAGAATACGCGACACAATTACATTGAAAACAAATATTGAAAGACCTTAAAAGTACCTGAATGACATAAAATTTTTTGTCATCTGAACAGAAGAGTGAAATGGATAGATGGGTGTGAGGAATAAAAAATGCCACGAGAGTTGGTGAAAATTTTGTATTTTATTTATAAACTGGATTTGTACTAATCATTTCAATCATTAATTTCAAAATGGAATCAGATTGCAATTTCAAATAATTTGAAATTTGTTTTTAAATTTGAATAATATTTGAAATCTAAAATCATTTCCTTTAATGAAAATTTGACTTTTTTTTTTTTTTTAACTGTATTGCATTCATATCCATTTTGAAATTTTTGTGCTATATCCGTTTTTGCAATAATTAAGAAAATTATTTTGTTTTATAATTAAGTGTACTTAATTGGCAGTAATTTTGAACTTTTTGACTTATAATTTGAACTCTTTCATTTTTCCATTAGCCAATTAAATGATGACACGTGGACTTTCACGTCATAAAGCCATGTGGCATCATGTAGGAGCTTGAAATGGTAACAGAATTGTATCAACTGGCCAGCCACCCATCAAAGTAAACCCTCTATATGTAGATCATTACATGTATAATTATTATTGAATAGAGAATAATTATAGGGCAATGCTAGGATTACAAAGGAAGTTCACAAATGAGGTGTCGATATTTTATTTATTGCATCGAGTGTGGACCCGTCACACTCTAATTAAAAACACCAACACAATTACTACACCTCATTTTGTAGACCACATTTTGTATCTTTATTATTTCCATAATCATATAAGATTAAATCCGTTGCTCTCGTTGTATTAATTTTAAAAATTTCCCCACATTTAGTGAAGTAAAAATGTACTTCCTTTTGTTAAATCCCTTTCCATCTGGAATAGGTGCCAACCCTTTTGGCAGCCTTATTTATTGTTTTGCATTTATCATGTACTTCTTTTTTCTGGTAGTTGAGGTGGTCATTTCCCTCACCAAATTTGTAATTTTGATTTAACAACCGGAACGCAGTCCGAGATAACCGTAACCGATGCAGAAAATGGTCCGGCCTAGAACTTATAGACGATGCTAGGTAAATGAGTGATCCAAAGCTGAAGGCAATTGGGTAGCGCAATAGTCCATTCTTATGTTCTCATTATGTCGCCTCTGGTAGCTCGTCAGCCACCAACTCGGTGCGGGTCACGTGACCTATAGCTCGGCCTTCGCTTTTTGAGGCTTCTAGAGAATGCCTTTATATCTTGGATTACATATTTTCCAAATGAGATATAGTGGAAACATTTTGTTTTGGTGGAGAGTAGGGAGTGAAAACACCAATGCAGCATAGAACGACCACATGAATCGGAAACCCACCCAACCATGACTTGACCCCCTCTAAGATTAAGAACGGTTAAAAATGCCCGGTCTCACTTCTCCGGTATATGAGTTGTCATTCAGGGATGGATGTAGACCCATTGGTCGAAGATAATCATTCCGGTCCTGGGTTAATAAAATTTAGGGAGGTACCGTCCTCTTTTCGATAAAAAATAAATAAATAATGTACTTCCTTTGTCTTTAAGTGAATGCACAAATTTAACTGGACATTAGTTAAAAGGTCGAACTTAAGCATTTTTGGTAATAGAAAGGTATATAAAAATTCTTAATGATTTCTCAATATGGCATCAAGTTTAAGCATAATCTAAAACTTGTTGACTGAAACTTGTTGTATGTTGAAGGAGGATTTATTAACTTCTTAAAAAACCAAAGATTTATTTTGAAATATGGAGGCTGCAACCATAGCTTGTGTCATTCTATGCCCAATAAGAAATTAAATATCTTAAGAAAACCACTACTACCACTGAAAGTATCCTAGAAAGATAATTGTAAAACATCATGAAGCTAAATAATGCATTATCAATTGTCCACATTAATGTTTTGCATTGTCTGTCACCATATCAATGTTTTGGTGATCTCCCAATACCTGATATGAATAATATAGCGTTGGTATTGTCAGATATAAATTGTCCATAGATTTTCCATGTTATATGAGACAAATTTATAAATCAGGTGGTCAAGTCTAAAAATGTTGGCTTTCAAGCAACTTCCAATAATTTTATAGGGAGTTTGTCAGGTATTAAAAAAATATTGGCTTCCAAGCAACTTTTAAACAGTGAAACAGACATTTAAATTTAGAATTAAAAGTGAAAATCAGAATAAAAAATGAGCTAAGATTTGTCAGAGAAAATCCCCATGTCCATGGAACGAAACATGAATACTTTTTTAAGGGTGAGCGTTTTCAGATTTAAATTCCAGTGAGGAGGAAAAGTAAGAATCAAGTTCCTTCGCTTTCTCTACAATACATATTAGTTACCACAACAAATTACTCAAACCAAACGATAAACAGACCTATAATAAAATATTACTTCTGTCACAAAATAAATTTTCAAAATTGCTCTTAAAATAATTTTGAAAATTCATTTTGAGACGGAGAGAGTATAATACGACTCAACAAAGTAAATAAACTTGAACCAATTAGCATGAAACTCGTGATATCAAAGATCTTTGTTTTAAGGCTTGGAAAGCCAAGATATGTATATTAGAAGGTGTGGTTTGGCAACCTGCCCAGTCAATTTAGCCCCTGCATCACGCCATATTGTCACAAACTCCTCAAACATGTGAGCATCAAAACACTTAGATGGCTTCTCATATACACACAAATGATAGTTAAACTTAAGAATGCCAAACGGATTGAGTATTAGTACTAAATAATGTGGTGCTATTACTCAACAACCATTTCTTTGCTATGCAATCCCATATCTCCTGTTGTGGGGATATGGAATTATGATCCTTCCCGTTATTTGCAAACTAATAAATCAAATTCAGAAAAAGAGGAGTCATACTGGATAAGTGCAACATAAATAACCGAAGGGTATACCTTCAATCATGTTGTTAGCATTTCCATCATAATATTTGCCACACTGATAAATAGTCCGACCTTCAGACTCTACTCATGAAAAAAAAATTAGAATCGTCGATTTATATTCACAAATTAAGCATGCACAAAATATAAGAATAACCTTTTAAGTATTTGAAAATAGGCTCCAAGGCTACACATGGAATGTTGGAATTTAAATGAGGTATTGAGAGGGAGATGATATTAAAGACAAATCTGCACAAAGAAAGCTAAATGAAGGAATCAATTATCACGAGTATTGAGTTTATTTGATTTGATCAGGTTACTTTATTTTGGTATGAATTTGAATAAGTTACTTAAGTTATCTAGATGAATCTTAACTTAAATATATCAATGTATTTTACTCCCTCCGTCTCAGACCTAGGTTCTTATTTTCTTTTTTGGTTTGTCCCAGACTAAGGTTCTTAGTTGCTTTATTACCTAAAATGGACAATGAAACTCACTTGTCATTCTCACAACAAAAACATTCTACCCACTTTCTCTCCCCCTACTTTTTCCTACTTACTTTTCATACTCACAACATTCACTTTTTCTTAATTTCCGTGTAAAGTCAAACTAAGAACCTTAGTCCGGGACGGAGGGAGTATCAAAAGTAAAAAGATACAACAAAATCTTTATTATGAAAATTAAAATTTTCTCAATTAAAATTTGTGCTTAAATACGGAATTATAAAAATTAACCCATGTAAAGAGTTTAAAGCTTTGCATTAATTTATAAATTATATCTCCACAACCAATCAAATCAATCAATCCCTAGATTTGTGCTTAAATTTTGATAACAACTCGTATTCAAATAATTTACTGATTAAATCATTCAACTCCTAATCAGATTAAATTCTTTTTTCAAATTTCAAATTAACACTTAATATTACAGTTATGCGTTTTTTATTTTTGGATGGAAGAGTTTTGAAATTCAAATTAGGCGAAATATTCAGAATCATTTCAAATTCTAGATTTTTTTTTTTTTTTTGTGTGTGTGTGTGAAAGCATCAAAGAATGAGCTTGACCAATAGCAAAATTCCACGTGGCTTTCCACGTCATAATGCCACGTGGAATTTTGTGAAGGCTCAGAATTCTTCTGCTTTCATATATTATATAGATTAAGAAGTACTCCATCCGTCTCAAACTTATTGCTATTAAAAGTGAGTGCACGAAAATTAAGAAAATATGTTGAAAAAATAAGTATTGTGAATGAGTAAGAGTGAAAAAATAAGTTAGTGGATACTCCCTCCGTCCCATACTTATTGCTACCAAATGGGAGTGCACGGGGATTAAGAAAACATGTTGGAATAGTTGGTAAATTCATAATAATTTCCTCGACGCACGTTGTAGCGTCAAATAAAATAAAAGTGTCTTGATCCAATAGTCGATACTTTTCTTTACAACCATCAACTCTAAAGTTCTTCATGAAATAAAAGTTTCCTTCAACGATTAATCCATTAAAATCTGGTACAAACTTGCTGCGAATCATGAAATGCGTAGCGTCTTTCTGCATATTTAATCAATGAAATTCACGCTATAAATAAGACAAAAATAACATAAAATGTGTAAAATGGAGAATACCTTTTCATCCAAGCCTATGAAGTCCATGCTCATTAGTTCATCATTTTTTCTTGGATTGTAAGTATTCCATAATCGTACAACACGAATTTTGATTTTTTTCTCATTTCGGCCTTTTGAGAGTTGCTTTAATGAGAGCAGTTGGCTTTGGCGTCCTGACATATTGCTCTTGAAATTGAAACCAAACTATTTTTTTAGGAATCTTTTCTTAAGTTGTATGAGGGTGGTTGGATGATTCAAAAACCACTTTAAATAGATTCATTTACATTTATTACAATATGTCAAAAGAATGTTACTTTTTTTTCTTTCTTTTTTTTTTTTTTGAAGGAAAAAAGAATGTAACTTGTTATAATTGGCTTTTCTTTTCATTCGTTAGTTTACAAAAAAAGAAGTTCTAATATTTGTAATACTCTACTCAACATTGTAAACTCAGAATTCATAATTAAATAAATTACTAATGCATTTATATAATCCTATTCACCTTATCATTTTGTTAATAATGAACGATCCACTATTACACCTTTATCCATCAATTTAATTTTTATACTCCCTCCGTCCCAAAATGATCTACTCATTTGCCATTTCTCATTGTCCCATAAAGTTCTTCATATTTCTACATTTTAAGCTTAAACAAAGCATGGCTAGTGAAAAAAGTGTTCATATCCTTAAAAAGTTTGAATAGTCAAACGCGAAGATCATTTTGGGGCGGAGGGAGTATTAATCAGTAACACCTGTTTTTTTTTCTGTTTTTAAAAACTTATAGTTTATGATTTTCTACGTAATGATAAATTAATAATAAATGAGTAATTATGGTTTTATGAATTGTAACGCATGAGTCAGTTTAAAAGTTTAAAGAGACCATTGTAGCATGCTATGTCTTTTCACTTTTCTTTTTTAGAGTAGCTTATCTAAATTTTTTCTGAATATTAATTAATAATAAATGAGTGTTTATGTTTTGGTTACTTTGTAACGGTGCAAATTAATGAGTTTATCATGATGATAAGTTATACTCCCTCCGTCTCAAAATAGATGTCGTTTTGAGAGTTAAATTTTGTCTCAAAATACTTATCGTTTCACTATTTTCAAAGCTTTTTTATAGCTCTATACGAATTATACCCTTAATAATGATAGTGAACTATCTCTTACCTAACCATTTAATTATTTAGGTAGTTGAATTACTTTAGGGGTATTTGGGACTTCTTCACGTGCATTAATAGCATTTCTTAATATGTGTGAAATACTTCAAAACGACATCTATTTTGAGACGGAGAGAGTATCATGCAAACATGTCACGGCCTCATGAATGCCCACTAAACCACTCTCCATGATTGATTTAAAATTCTAAAGAGCTGCAAGTAGGAACAAAAACACACATAGTACCAGATTTTAATAAAAAGAGTACTCATTCCGTCTCAAAATACTTGTAGTTTTAAGACTTTTTACAAATTAAGAAAACAAACCAATACTATTAATAGTAATGGTTTAGTTATATAGTAACTATTATGGTTAACTAATACTATTAATAGTAATAGTTAACTTATATAATAACTATTATGGTTAACTAATACTATTAATAGTAATAGTTAACCTATATAATAACTATTATAGTTAACCAATACTATTAATAGTAATGGCTTACTTATATAGTAACTATTATAGTTAACTAATACTATTAATAGTAATAGTTAACTAACATAGTAACTATTATTGTTAACTAAGAATATTTAACTTATATATGTTAACTATTATGGTTAACTAATACTATTAATAGTAATAGTTAACTTATATAGTAACTATTATGGTTAACTAATACTATTAATAGTAATAGTTAACAAATATAGTAACTATTATTGTTAACTAATAATATTTAACTTATATAAGTTAACTATTATGGTTAACTAATACTATTAATAGTAATAGTTAACAAACATAGTAACTATTATTGTTAACTAATAATATTTAACTTATATATGTTAACTATTATGGTTAACTAATACTATTAATAGTAATAGTTAACTTATATAGTAACTATTATGGTTAACTAATACTATTAATAGTAATAGTTAACAAATATAGTAACTATTATTGTTAACTAATAATATTTAACTTATATAAGTTAACTATTATTGTTAACTAATACTATTAATAGTAATAGTTAACAAATATAGTAACTATTATTGTTAACTAATAATATTTAACTTATATAAGTTAACTAATACTATTAATAGTAATAGTTAACCTATATAATAACTATTATTATTAACTAATAGTATTAGCTAATAATAAGAATTCCAAAAGTCAAATATTAATTTGAGAAGTGGGGATGTGGCTTCATGTGAATCATTCTTTGTCCACGTGGCGTCTTTATAGCCCTCCGCGTCGACTTTTATATACTATATAGATTTAACGAAATTAAATGAAGGGGCCAATTTCATTTAATTCAAATGGTAAAAGCATTATTTATTTAATTTTAAAATTTGGGTACAAGGATCAATCGCTTAAACGACAAATAGTAAATGGACAATTTGGGTACTTTGTCATTGAATAAAATATGGTAAACTACGTTGCATTATATAATGAAAATGCGTAAACTCCCACGAAACAACACGGGGGTTATGTGTAATTTTTCTCTAAGAAGATATGTTTTACATGCAAATATAATTTTACACTTTAATTGTCCTTAAAACCATCTCCAATGGTACTCTAAAACTCCAAATATAGAGTATTGTTTTACTCCAATGATACTCTAAACATTGCTCTATTAATAGAGCAACTCTATCACTTGCTTCAAATTTGGTGCAAGGGATAGTGCTGCGTTATCCCGTTTTCCTTCTTCTTTTTCTTTTTAAATATCCGTTTTTTGTTTTTCTTTTTGATATATATGAAAATATTTTACAATATAAAATTATATAACCTACTATTATTTATATATGTGAAACAATAATGAATATTGTTATTATATTCTTATTTAGTACTACCTCTGTCCCTAAATGAGTGTCCAAATTTCATTTTAAGGGACATATGAAAATCTCAACTTTTTGTACAATTTGGTGGCAAAGATTCATATATAATCTTGTAATCTCCTTTCCAAACATTTAGTTTTGCAAGTATAAAGAGACCGGTGAAAAAAATTTCGAAAAAAAAATATTTAGGGAGAAAGTTATGTTCAAAAAAGACACTCATTTTGGGACAAATATTTCTTGAAAATGGACACTCATTTAGGGACAGAGGGAGTATAAGATTTGAAGCAAACTGTTGGAAATATTTGGTGTAAAAATTGCACTATTATAAAGAATAGTGCAATTTTTGCACTAAACTGTTGGAAATGGTATAAATACCCTATTTAATAAACTAATTAATTAGGAGAGACTATACCTAACCCGAGTTGACCCGATTCTGTTTCTAGATCCCAGTCCAGGTGTCCCAATTCCTTATAAGCTAAAGATCACCAAATTTAAAATTTAAAATGCAAAAGTTCAGGTTCCTTAATTCAGATATTTAGATTGATGCTTATAATTAAATATGAATATAAGCTTTACAAGTGGCTGGATTTTATCATTTACGTATTTTTGCATGCAATCTTGATGTAGATATTTTGCTAAAATATCATACTCCTTTCGGATTTCTTTTGGTATTATTATAAATAAATTTTGATTAATAAAGTTAATTATGGTAATTTAAAACTTAAAATCAATTTATCATTGACACCATCAAAAATAATATTTAATAACAATTTTTTAATTGTTAATAAAATTATTACATTAATTTAAAATTGAAATTATTAATCAAAGTTCATTTAAAGAATAAAAAAAACTGAGACATCATTTGATGCAGGGTAATTTTTGGTCCGAAAGTGACGAAAACATCATTTTAGCCATCCGAGGTCGTTTGAGGGGCGAAAACAAGATTTTAATTTTGTAATTTTAGAATGTTTTTATTTCTTATTCCTTCATAGGAGACGAAATCACCTGTACCACACTTGTGTACCACTTGGTGTACACTAGTGGTCCAACGATTATGAGTTATTTAAGTTGCCATCAAGATTTTCTCATCAATGATAATAGCCGTCGGATCACCAGTGCTACATATTAGAATTGTGTCCTCATCCCCTTAAAAAACCTTGTTAAGGGGTGAGGTTAACCAATCTATATAGTTTATCAATTTTACTCTCCATGTTGATGTGGGATATATGAGGATTCAACAGAATACAAAGTGGTACATAGAAGTGGTACATGTGATCTCATCTCTCTTCGTAGTTAGTAGGCTAAGTGGGGGAGTTTTTTTTTTTTGTTTTTTTGACAGAAGGTGGGGGAGTTAGTTAGCCATTGTAGTATGCTGTTAGGAGTAATGAGTCAAGTCAGTTTTTGGTTTTGATGAAAGAATTTTTAATTTCTTTCAAAAACTATCTTTGCGTTGAATTATCTCCTTAAGTTCGGCCATTCTTACATTGATTTAGCATCATCATTCCTATACTATACGGGAAGTCTGGGAGTATTCAAATAAACTTGAAAAGAATAAGAATATACGGAGTATAGGAGTCCAGATCTCTTGTACCACTTTTGTGTGACACACACACATATACCACTTCTAATTTAACCATTCACATGTTTGCATATATTACAATAATACCGCTCTTAACAATTGTGAGTCATTAGATTACTTGTGGCACATAAAGTGGCACACAACGTGGTACAGAGGATTTGGACTCGGAGTATAGTACTCCCTCCGTCTCAAAATAAATATCGTTTTGGAGTGTTTCACACATATTAAGAAATGTCATTAATGCATGTGAAGAAGTCCCAAATACCCCTTAAGTAATTCAACTACTTAGGTAATTAAATGATTAGATAAGAGATAGTTCACTATCATTATTAACGGTATAATTGGTATACAACAATAAAAAAGCTTTGAAAATAGTGAAACGTAAGTATTTTGAGACAAAAAATAACTCTCAAAACGACATCTATTTTGAGTCGGAGGGAGTATTACATGCAATGAATTTCCTACAGTTCTTGTTTACGAATGAGAGATCAAATTTATTGCGTGTGATTTTATGATTGGTGGATAGTGGATGGGAAATGTCAAATGGTCAGTGACCTTCCTAGATTAAATTTATTACTTAAAACTGTTTTTTTTTAAAGCTTAAATTGCAGTTTTATTATCTGGTTGTTTTAAGTTGTAAATGATAGTGAGTATAAAATAACAGTTTTAATTGTAAAATTGGCAATTTCAAATCTCTAATAACCTCACTTTTCTAGTGAAAGGAAAAACTATTCCTATAAAACTTTCTCTCTCTCTCTCTCTCTCACACACACACATATGTATGTATGTATGTATGTATGTATATGTATAATCAAGAATTATGTGCAAATTGAAGATTAAAGGGTTGATCAGTTATTTTGATAAAAAAATAAACATTACAAAAAAAAATTATTTTGGGACGGACGAACTGAGTAATTTATTGGAAATGTTACTCAAGGCTATACATTCACACTCATTTAGATATGGAAGAAAGTACATTGTAAGTGATGCAAAGAATCGATACTGTAAGGGGCCATATCTAGATGGATAACAAAGGTGATGGAAGGCCAAAGCACAAAAAAAAAAAAAAAAAAAAAAAAAAAAAAAGGCATATATTTAATTCTGCAATATAAATCAAGGTAGATTTACATAAGCTAGAGAGTACATAATTACATAGGTGATGTAACAACACTAAAAAGAATATTTTTTAAAGTGAAAAATTCCAAATTATTTAGTGAGTGAAGAATTGGAATAATTCTATGAAATGACATGCATTGCCATTTCTGAAATGTGCGACACTCATCTAGGTGGCTCAATACTTATCAATTAGAGTTTACTTATTTTACAATATTCCTGCTAATAAAATATTTTTTATTTCTTTTATGTTTGAAGAAAATTTTACTTCGGTACTTTAACTGACTTAAATGAATATTTGATTTTAGTTTTGAGTGAGATTTAAGAAAGTTCGGATTTGAGAACTTTTAGTAGCATGTGTACACAAAATCCTTAGCGATTTGATCATATTGCATCATGAGTGTGAGTGAGACTGACGGTGGATGATTTAATGAATTCTAAGAAAAACAGACATTCGACAAAAACATTTAAAATTTAAATATTCATTTTGAAATTAGAAAGAAGGCTGGGCGGCCGTGAGGTGACAACATATACATGGATTGATTTTCGATAAGAACGGTCACAGTTGGGTTAGTCTACAAATAGAAAATTATTAGGATCAGAGCAAAATCGGAAACTAGACATAAAGAGAGAGGGGTCAAAAATGCAAACATACTAAACGTTATGTGGTCGCATAGGTGTTATGTAAGAGCAATGAGGCCAAGCGATACGCCCTCATAGGTAGGGATGGCCAAACCGAACCGGAACCGGAAAAGCCCGGAACCGGAACAAACCGGGGAGGAAACCGGAACCGCAAGGCATCCGGGCCGGTTCAGGGTCACATATATGCCGAACCGGACCGAAAATCCCTTGTTTTTCAATAATTTTAAAGGGGAGGACAGGAACCGGACCAGAACCGTACCGGAACCGGACCCGGATTGTGCCAAACCGGAACCGGAACCGGGGTAAGCGCGGGCCGGTTCAGGGTCACCCTTTTGCCGAACCGGAACCGGGCCCGGAACCGGTTTTGGCCATCCCTACCTCATAGGTAATCTGCGAGCAATATGGTTTGGTTGATGCGAGCACATGAGAAAGTGGGGTTGTACGGCCGCATCAGACTATATTGGGCATAGTTTGGGATTCCTTACCGGCTTAGACTACTCCTTATGATTCTGTTTTCAAAAGTGACACCCCAAAACTCATGGTATAACCATATATTCTTATATTCTATTGCAAAATCACGTCTTAACAACAGTACTCTTGAACGAACGCAGTCATTCAAATTGATGAAAAAATAATAATTGTGTCTTTCATTATTAATTATGATTTATATAACTTTATTGTTTTGCACAAACATCATCGTGCTATTTGTAGGGAGTGAAATTATAATCCCCAACTTCTATTTTAAGGAGGGGGTATATAGTATTACTTGGATTATTTAAATTCCTTATATCTTAGCAAAAGAGTGATACATTTCATTTAACTTGTCCAAAAAATCTTCATACATTTTCACTATTTTTGTTTCTCATTGAAGATATACTCCCTCTGTCCCTAAATGAGTGTCCATTTTCAAGAAATTTTTGTCCCAAAATGAGTGTCTTTTTTTAGCATAACTTTCTCCCTAAATGTTTTCTTTCGAAATTTTTTTCACCGGTTTCTTTATACGTGCAAAACTAAATGTTTGGAAATGAGATTACAAGATTATATATGAATATTTGCCACCAAATTGTACAACAAAGTTGAGATTTTCAGTGTCCCTTAAAATGAAATTTGGACACTCATTTAGGGACAGAGGTAGTAGTATTTTGTTAGTTTTCCATGCAAAAGAGTGGATCACTTATCATTAACATTTAATTACCTTTGGTGGACAAGAAAAACAAGCTTCTTTCTTCTTATATTATTAATTAAATCCTTTATACTAATTAACAAAAAGACTGATTAATAAAATCAAGGTGTAAATGTGATTAACAATCTTAAAAGTGATATTCCTTATTTCTCATGAAAAAAACACACACTCATTTTAAGACAAACAGAAACAACACTGAGCATTGTTTTGACAAAGTCAACATGAATATCATCTCATTATTAATTAACTTCTAAAGCTGTTCCTACAAACAAAAAAAAGTGACTAAATCAAACCTAGTGTTTAATTAGTACACAAGATTTGATCTATTTTCCGTTGAACTCCATATATAATTGTTACAATTAGCTTAAAGCCATAACGCTCCGGCATCCTTGAGCATCTTCTTTAACGACCCGTTAAGTTGAAGTGTCATGACATTGTTAGCGGACCCCACAAATTTGCCACCAATAAAGACGGAGGGAACGGACGGGCTACACCCTAGCCTCATCAAAGCCCATTCGATTTCCTTCCCTCTCGAGTCCTCATCTATCTCATGTATCATCGGACTCACCCCTTGATCGTAAAACAACCTCTTGATCGCATGGCTCATGCAACACGAGCTCTTACTAAAAATAACTACCGCCTTTTGTGACGACAATTTTGCTACGCGGTCCATATCAAAATGTTACTACAAAATAAGAATATTTGTTGAGGAGAAATTTGTGATGAAATTGTGGCTATGTTGCTAGAACTAGGGTTTGGTTGTGGTGATTTTTGAGGCACTCTGACCTTGTATTTATATAGACATGTAAAGATGCATGACATGGTGGGTTGCATATTTTAAGTGATTATTTAATTGAGAAGGAAAAAGGGTATAAAGGGGATGGAAAAGATTGAAAGGTTCTTTAGATATTAGGATAGGGTTTGACAAGGCATTTAAGATACCCTTAAACATTAAATGTTCTTGCCTAATTATTCCATAAATTCGTTATGGTGTACAAATAAAACAAGCATTGCCGAAAGTAGATACTACAAAATATTTAAATTTTGTTTATGGGATAAGTAACCCTTGCTCGCTACATTTTACGAGCGGATGGAATGTGTTACGTTTTTTTTTCTCACTCAGAGTTGTTGGATAACGATTAATTCAACAATAGGTGAAGTTTACTGAAAACTCAAATGATCTCGACCATACATCATGAAGAAAAAAAAATGTGACCGCGTCTCAACAAGTCATTGCAGCATAGAAAAGAGGTGGAGGTACCAGCGATTACCTATGCATATGTACGCGTGTGTATGAGAGGAGAGAGAGAGAGAGAGAGAGAGAGAACCTCATTTTTATTTTTATTTTGGTAGAGAGAGAACCTTATTTTTGTGGGTATAGATGTAACCACTTGTGAGAATTTTGAAATAGGGGTTGGGGAATGTCAACTTTGGATTTAGGATGTGATAAGAAGAATGATGGAGAATTAGAAGGGTGATAAGTGTAGATCTAGAAATATTCGCGGGTTGTATCACGTCACGTTTGGTTAAATAATGTTGGATAGATAGTGTCCATTGGAGGAAAAAAGGGGAAATACTTTTAGCGTGAAAATAAAAAACATCTTAATAATATACTCCCTCCGTTTCAGCTAGGGATGACCAAAACCGGTTCCGGGCCCGGTTCCGGTTCGGAACCTCCGGTTCGGAACCGCCGGTTCCGGTTCGGCATATATGTGACCCTGAACCGGCCCGCGCTTACACCGGTTCCGGTTCCGGTCATCACAATCCGGTTCCGGTACGGTTCCGGTCCGGTTCCGGTTCAGTCCACGCTACCTTTTTTTATTTTTATTTTATCATACAATAATGAATAAACATGTTAAAATTTATTAAAAGACAAGAGATTTTTATTTTATAATACACTAATGAATAAACATGTTAAAATTTATTGAAAAGTAAGGGATTTTTATTTTTTTTAATGGAAATGCCGATCCGGTTCCGGTTCCGGTCCGGTTCCGGTTCGCCATATATGTGACCCTGAACCGGCCCGCGCTTACCACGGTTCCGGTTACTCCGGTTCCGGTTTACTCCCCGGTTTGCCCCGGTTCCGGGCTTTTCCGGTCCGGTTTTCCGGTTCCGGTTCCGGTCCAGTTTGGCCATCCCTAGTTTCAGCAGGAGTGGCACCATAGAAAATGATAAGAGAGAATGAGTGCGGTTAAATAGTAGGGTTGGTTGAATATAAATATATTAAAACATTTTTATTTTGGGCAGTGTCACTTGTGTTGGGACAGTGAATATTATTACTTCGTTTGGTAGAAAGACATGGATAAACATGATCATTTATTGGTGTACTAATAATCGGTGTATAAATAACACCACCCCTTTTTAAGGGATAAATAACAAGGGGATAAACCTCTTATCGGCTCCAACCCTCTAATTAGTCCAATATTTAAAACCTACCAGACAACTCTATCTCGTATTATTTATCTTATCACGCCTTTTATCAGGTTACCAAATGACCATGTCTCGAAATAAGAGTCAGTCTTATGAAAAACCTGTTTAACACTAAGAGATGTGTAAAACCTGTTTTATATTAAGAGATTTTGTTTTACATTAAGGGATAAAAACAGGTTTTACACTAAAGCGAGTGTAAAACAAGTTTTTCTCAAGATTTTCACTCGAAATAAATATTATGAATACATGAAATTGTAAGAAAATCATATTGGTTTTATTAACCATGTATAAGTATATGTTTAAAATAAGACAATGTATTATTATACGCTTTTGTGTTTTCTCTTTAGTCGAGATCTTTTGACTTCTCTTCCATTATGAGAGGCTTTGTGAGATTTTTATATTTTTCCTTCTTGTTGCAATGCTTCGGGTGTTTGGTTTGACATTTGTTGTCAATCCAAATGCGTCACATTTTTGTGTTTTCAACGCTATTTTTTTTTCATGCGGGGATTTTTGGAAGACCATTTTTGAGTCGTGCCCATGTTATTTTTGAAGAAGCATTTGAGCATCACAATTCATTGTTTGTCAGGGCATTCAATGTGATTTGGTTCAAGATTATGCTTCAATATTCGAGATGAGTTAGGCCTTTTCTTCGCGACAGACAATTTGTCGATGATTGCATGTCATTGTAGAAATTATTATCTTTTTGATGAGTTTTTGACTATTGTGAATCGATATCTTCTTTTTATTAATAAAAAATTGTGTTGTTTGCTTTATAAAAAAACAAAACAAACAAACAAACATGACTTTTGTAGATTTTGGGCCTTATCTAGCTTACAAGATTTGACTTGAGATGGGCTAATAAACAAAACACGATTTAGGCCTTTGTTTGGGCCTTGACATAATCAATTATCCACGGGCTAGCAATGGGAATAGAAGGCCCATCTAATACTTAAATTAGTATTTTGGATCTTGACCTTCAATTGATCATTATACACGAAGTACTCCATCCGTCCCAGCAGAAGCAGAAGTGGCACCAAATTTTGGGACACAGAGATTAAGGAAATGTAGTAGATATGTGGCAGAAAATGAAGATAGATAATGAGTGAGGTAAATAATAGTGTTGGTTGAATAAAATGAGTGGTGAAAAATGAAGAGAGAGAATGAGTGAGGTTAAATAGTGGGGTTGGTTGAATATAAATATATTAAAACGTTTCTATTTTGGGCAGTGTCACTTGTGTTGGGACCGCCCGAAAAGGAAATAAGTGTCACTTGTGCTGGGACGGAGGGAGTATTGCTTAAAGAAAGAAAAAAGAAGAAAACCCATTCTTATTGCTTAAAAAAGTTACGTCTTGCAAAAAATAAATTTTATAAAACTATGAACAAAAAATTAAATTTTATTGCTTTGAAACTGGATTTACGATGTTTGGATGTTGTTAGTAGTAAAGTAAGAATTTTACCCAATTAACTTGATGGATTAACTTGTAAACAGAGGGTTTAGTCTATAACTTAGAAATAATCGGAGTTAAATTGTAAATGGTGAGAGGGTTTTAACTCATTAAATTGGTTTTAACGTAATAATAAATAAATAAACTTTTCTTATTGCTTAGAAGACCATTTGTAATAAAATAAAACACTTTAAAAACATGGACAAATTGCAATTTGGTCCCATATGTTTTGCCAATAGTTGCAATGTACTTCCCAACAGTGTAAATTTTGTAACCTCATAGTCAACATTGTCAATTTATTGCAATCTAATGTAAAATCAGTTAAAAACTATCTTTCGCTAAAAAAAAATTCATGTCCCTCACACATGAATTAAAAGGGGTAAAATAGACATTTGATTCTAGATATCCTAAAAATTTCATCATCCCCTAACCATTGCAGTGACCACCACCGGCACCACCCAGAAATACAGGCCCGACCCAAGGGGGGTAAGTGAGGACAACTGCCCAGGGCCCACAATTTTAGGGGGCCCATTTTTTCCTAGGCTATAGTGTGTATATATATATAGTATGTATCTGTTTTTTTATTTAACTATGATAAATATAATTTAATTGCTAAAAAAAATTAGACCTAATTAAAGAATCAATTAAAATGTACACGAAGATTGTGTAACGTCCGTCTATTAGAATTCTTCGCCCATTTAATTACAAATACAATACGTTAATCCTTTTAGTCTTCACAATCGCACACGTCTCCTCCTCCTCCGCAATCTGCACTCTCAGTCAACCCCTTCCGGCCTTCCTTTCTTAATCCTTCACAGTTTCACGCCTTCGCGGACGAAGAACAATCAACGATTTGTCGATCTCCAACGGCTTCCTCCGCTAATTGCAACATCAATTTCTTCAAGTTAATGCATATGCTGATGTGTGAAATTCAATATTTAAAGTTTGTTATTTGGATTTTTTTTCAAAAAAAATGTTCTTTTCAGTTGTTCTTAAATCTTTGATTTGCAATTGATTGACAAAATTTCAAGTTTGTTCTTACAATTTCTTGAAGGCTTTAACTGTTATTATATAATAACACTCCCTCCGTTTCAAAATGAATATCTAAAGAATTTAAAAAATTGCTCTTGATTGATAGATTTTTTGTAATTTTTCTAGACATTGATGTTGAGACAGAGGGAGTCACAACAATAATATTTAGACCGTGCATCATTTATTTAGTATATTTTTTTTTGGCGCAGAAACAAGACAAATTAAGTTTGATTTGTTCTTCCAACTATCCAGTTTCATCTACCTCCAGGTGTTTATGCTCTTTTTGTATTACAATTTCGTTTGATTTTATTTGAGAATGTTGCCCAAAAAACATCTACTTGGATGTCAGAAAAGAAAAAAAAGAAAATTGGTAGAGCAATTTAAAGAATCACAAAAAGGTGCTATTGATAAATTTGTTATGAAGAAAGACTCTGCAAAATTATGATTAAAAAAAATTAAGTACAATATATATATATATATATATATATATATATATATATATATTTGATGGTAAAAAATAACAATGTAGTGTCGTACAAAAAATATTGATTACTAGGGGCCTCTTTATCTAATTTCGCCCTGACCTACAAAAGGCTAAGAACGGCCTTGCAGAAATACAAACGCCAACACCAAATTGCTCTCCGGTATCCTAGCACCACCAATAGAAATCTATGTAAATCCTTACAATAATAAGGATTCAACAAAGAAGAAAAAATAGAAATCAGATGGGGACATTTAATTGTGGATATCTTAAAAAATCCGTCATCAACATTCCTAATGTTCGGCCAAATTGGTAGAAAAACAGGTTAGAGGCGGGGGAGGGTGAATAGCCTAAAAACTTTTTCAAAGAAAACACTTGAAAATTCTAAGTCACTAATCAGCAAGCAAATACTATTATCAGTAATCGCAACGGAAAAATGTGACTTGGTTTTAACTCTACAATGATTAGATTGACCTTAATGATTGGTAAAAGTTCACAATAAAAAAATAAAAAATAGCCAAAATAAATAAAACAGAGGGAGTAAATATTTCCTTCCTTCTTATTTTAGTAGAGTGATGAATCTTAACTCTAACTAACTCTAACTAAGGTTAAGAGTTATATCTCTTCTAAAATACTACTACCTCTGTCCCTAAATGAGTGTCCAAATTTCATTTTAAGGGACACTGAAAATCTCAACTTTTTGAACAATTTGGTAACAACAATTCATATATAATCTTGTAATCTCCTTTCCAAACCTTTAGTTTTGCACGTATAAAGAAACCGGTGAATTTTTTTTCGAAAAAAAAACGTTTAGGGAGAAAGTTATGTTAAAAAAAGACACTCATTTAGGGACAAAGATTTCTTGAAAATAGACACTCATTTAGGGAATTTTTTTCCAAATAATAGGGTTTGGAATTGGTATGTGCCTAAATACCACCTAAATTCAACTATGTACCAAAATAACACTTTTTAAAAAAAACTTCACTGCTATTCACGTTTTTAGCTTGAAAACGTTAATTCCAATAACGATTTTTGATGTCCAGTTGACCACTTAGTTTGCTAAAATTAATTAGGGTAATTAGGGTTGGTGGAAAGGTAAAATCGTGATTGTCGGTGACTATTTCTGAGTTCTGAAAAGGACAAAATCAAAAACTTCAATGTCAGTCACGTTTTCATGTAGGGTTTATTTGATTCTAAAAACTTCACTGCCAGTGAAGTTTTTAGTTCATTCTAAAAACTTCACTGGCAATGAAGTTTTCAGTTCATCCTACAAATACCCATTTTCAGTTCATTCTAATAAGCACACCGAAAACTTTCCAACTCTCTTCTACTTCTCTCCACATTTCCCTAAGTGCTCAAGTAGTTAAAAAAAAATTACTAATTTCTCCAGGTGAAGATTCAAAACATTTAAGGTATATTTTAATCTTTGTTATAATCTACAAGTATATATGCTTTGTTTATTTATTTTGTTGATAGAATTTATGCATTTAAATAAGGTTATGTTAAAACTGTTGATTAATAGTTTTGAGAATAAAATCAAAATTATTTGTTTGTAATGTACAAGTTTTGTTTAGAGAAAAGTGTTCACTCAAAACTTGTACATTACAAACAAATAATTTTGATTTTATTCTCAAAACTATTAATCAACAGTTTTAACATAACCTTATTTAAATGCATAAATTCTATCAACAAAATAAATAAACAAAGCATATATACTTGTAGATTATAACAAAGATTAAAATATACCTTAAATGCTTTGAATCTTCACCTGGAGAAATTAGTAATTTTTTTTAACTACTTGAGCACATAGGGTGTATGAATGTGGAGAGAAGAAGAAGAGAGTTGGAAAGTTTTCGGTGTGCTTATTAGAATGAACTGAAAATGGGTATTTGTAGGATGAACTGAAAACTTCATTGCCAGTGAAGTTTTTAGAATGAACTAAAAACTTCACTGGCAGTGAAGTTTTTAGAATCAAATAAACCCTACATGAAAACGTGACTAACATTGAAGTTTTTGATTTTGTCCTTTTCAGAACTCAGAAATAGTCACTGACAATCACGATTATACCTTTCCACCAACCCTAATTACCCTAATTAATTTTAGCAAACTAAGTGGTCAACTGGACATCAAAAATCGTTATTGGAATTAACGTTTTCAAGCTAAAAACGTGAATAGCAGTGAAGTTTTTTTAAAAAAAAGTGTTATTTTGGTACATAGTTGAATTTGGGTGGTATTTAGTTACATACCAATTCCAAACCCTATTATTTGGAAAAAAATTCCTCATTTAGGGACAGAGGGAGTAACTCTCTCCTATTCTAATGGCATTTTGCTGATGTTGTGTATTCTAAATGTTGGCTGCAAAAATACCACTATTTGCATTGACACCTAACCAAAAAATTTCTTATCATATTTACATACATAGGATTCGTCTGTGCACGTACATAATGCACGTAAAACGTGAAAATTTTGGGGAAAACACATTTTTTCTAACTTACAAGAAAAACATGTTTTAAAATGTGCGGTGATATTTGTAAATATGTGGAACCTTTTATAAAAACGCGCATTGGCATATAATAATCAGAACTTCTCAAAACCTCCTCACACTCTTCAAAAGTGTAACTGACATTCTGCAACCACAGCTAGCAATCTGTAACACACAGACTGACATTTTTCAACACATGGACTGACACTCAAAAACACATGAGTTGGTACCAACAAAACAAATGTTCTGGGTATCTTTACATCTTGTTGCAATGCTTCGGGTGTTTGGTTTGACATTTGTTGTCAATCCAAATGCGTCACATTTTCGTGTTTTCAACCCTATTTTTTTTTCATGTGGGGATTTTTGGAAGACCATTTTTGAGTCGTGCCCATGTTATTTTTGAAGAAGCATTTGAGCATCACAAGTCATTGTTTGTCAGGGCATTCAATGTGATTTGGTTCAAGATTATGCTTCAATATTCGAGATGAGTTAGGCCTTTTCTTCGCGACAGACAATTTGTCGATGATTGCATGTCATTGTAGAAATTATTATCTTTTTGATGAGTTTCTGACTATTGTGAATCGATATCTTCTTTTTATTAATAAAAAATTGTGTTGTTTGCTTTATAAAAAAACAAAACAAACAAACAAACAAACATGACTTTTGTAGATTTTGGGCCTTATCTAGCTTACAAGATTTGACTTGAGATGAGCTTAATAAACAAAACACGATTTAGGCCTTTGTTTGGGCCTTTACATAATCAATTATCCACGGGCTAGCAATGGGAATAGAAGGCCCATCTAATACTTAGATTAGTATTTTGGATCTTGACCTTCAATTGATCATTATACACGAAGTACTCCATCCGTCCCAGCAGAAGTGGCACCAAATTTTGGGACACAGAGATTAAGGAAATGTAGTAGATATGTGGCAGAAAATGAAGAGAGATAATGAGTGAGGTAAATAATAGTGTTGGTTGAATAAAATGAGTGGTGAAAAATGAAGAGAGAGAATGAGTAAGGTTAAATAGTGGGGTTGGTTGAATATAAATATATTAAAACATTTCTATTTTGGGCAGTGTCACTTGTGTTGGAACCGCCTGAAAAGGAAATAAGTGTCACTTGTGCCTGGGACGGAGGGAGTATCGCTTAAAGAAAGAAAAAAGAAGAAAACCCATTCTTATTGCTTAAAAAAGTTAAGTCTTACAAAAAATAAATTTTATAAAGAGAAAATTACCGTAGGGTCCCCCATTCTAAGCTAAATTACCACCTAGTCCACGCACATTTTCAATATTACCATGTAGTCCATGCACATTTTGAATATTCCCATCTAGTCCATTAAAATTATAGAATCCCGAAACTACCCCTTATTTTCAATTAAAACAGAAACCCCTCCCCTCTCCTCACATTCAGACGCAAATTGCGTTCTCTCTCTACTTTCTTTCACTGCTTTCTCTCTCTTCTCCATCCCCACCTCCGGCGACCCCATCCGGCCACCTCCGGCGACCTTTCCCTTCCCCATCGCCGGCGACCCTTCCTCTTCACCTCCGGTGACCTTTCCCCTCAATTTCCGAACCCCGGCGGCCATCACACTGCGTTTTCACTCTCCTCTATCCCCCACCTTCGGCGACCCCTCATCTCCCCTATCTCCGGCGACCTTCTCCCAGTACCAACGCCCTCCTTAGCCATGGCTGAACCTAGAGGAGTTCTAGGCGACAACCACGAGCCAACAACCGTCGAAAAATTCCGGCCAAGATGCCAAAATCCGAATCAAAAACAAAAAACTGCACCTCCAGAATTCGGACTGTAAAAACGCGATTCCCGATGATTGAACCGTTGGATCGTCTTCAAATTTCTGGAGGGAGTTCGCAACACCTAAACGCTACTTTCCACCGTTGGGATCTTCCAAAATATGTCCGGTGCCGGAGATATGGCCGACGGCCGAACTGGAAAAAACCCAAAAAAATCGCTACCCCTATCTCCGGCGACATTCTACCTAACCTCGGCGACCCTCCCTCCCCGACCCAAATGTGTCCCTCACCCTCTCAACCCAACAAGCTCCAGCCGGCCAACTGTTCAGATTCAACCAAATCGCCCAGCCATCTCACCATCGCTGGCCAACTCCGGCGACCCCATCCCTCCCCTAACCCCGGCGACCCTGCAGCTCCTTCTCCGTCACCGGCCACCCTTACACCATCTCCGTTCACCCCTCCCCACCTCCGGCAATTACAGATCTAGCCCTCACCTCTCTCTCTCTCTCTCTCTCTCTCAATGGCGAACCTGCAACTCCTTCTCTGTCACCGGTCACCCCTCCCCCACTCTTTCTTCGGTCACCGCTAGCTCCGGCGACTTCCCTCAAAGTCGGTTTGTTTGTTGTTGTTGTTTTTTTTTTTTTTTTTGTTGTTGTTTGGGAAATGAGAGTACAACTGTGAATTTGTTATTGGAACAATTGCGAACTTACAATTGCGAGCTAACATTTGCGAACTTACAATTGTGAACTTACAACTGTGAACTTGTTAGAAGAAGTGCGAACTTACAATTGCGAACTAGTTTTTGGAACAAGTGCGAACTTGTTATAGAAACAATTGCGAACTTACAATTGCGAACTTGATTTTGGAACAAGTGCGAACTTGTTATTGAAACAATTGCGAACTTGTTCTTGGAACAATTGCGAACTTGTTTTTGGAACAAGTACGAACTTGTTCTTGGAACAAGTGCGAACTTACAATTGCGAACTTACAACTGTGAACTTTTTCTTTTAAACAAATAGTAATATTTTTTTTATAAATGTGAATTTGTTCTTGGAACAAGTGCGAACTTACAATTGCAAACTTGTTTTTGAAATAATTGCGAACTTACAATTGCAAACTTACAATTGCGAACTTACAACTATGAACATGTTCTTGAAAAAAAATAGTTTTTTTTTTTTTTAATGTTTGAATTTGTTCTTGGAATAACTGTAAACTTGTTTTAGAACAATTGTGAACTTGTTCTTAAACAACTGTGAACTTACTGATTAGTTCACAGTTGTTTGGTCGCCGGAGTTGGTGGTCGCCGGATTCGATTGTGTTCTTAGTAGTTTTGTTGACAACTGTGAACTTACTGATTAGTTCACAGTTGTTTGGTCGCCGGAAATGGTGGCCGGAAAATGTTGGCCGGAGGTGGTCGCCGGAATATGGTCGCCGGAAAATGGTGGTCGGAGGTGGTCACCGGGAAACGGTGGACGGAGGTGGTTGCCGGAAAACGGTGGCCGGAGGTGGTCGCCGGAAAATGGTCGCCGGAGACGGTGGCCGGAAATGGTGGTTGAAAAATTTTGCCGGAAATGGTCGCCGGAAAACGTTGCCGGAAAAGTTACCGAAAAAGGTGGCCGGAAATGGTCGCCGGAAAATGGTGGCCGGAAAATATTGCCGGAAAGGTGCCGGAAAAAGGTGGCCGGAAAAAGGTGGCCGGAAAAGGTGGGCGGAAAAAGGTTGCCGGAGGTGGTGGTCGGCCGGAGGTGGTGGCCGGTCGGTCAAAGTTGTTGACCGGTGAGAAGGTGAAAGGTTGAGGAGGGAGGGGTAATCATGTAATTTCCAGTCATTTAGTAAGGGCATTATGCCCTTTTAATATCCCTTGGACTAGGTGGTAATATTGAAAATACCTTGGACTAGGTGGTAATTTAGATTCTAATGAGGAACTAAATGGGAGTTGCCCCTTTTATAAAACTATGAACAAAAAATTAAATTTTATTGCTTTGAAACTGGATTTACGATGTTTGGATGTTGTTAGTAGTAAAGTAAGAATTTTACCCAATTAACTTGATGGATTAACTTGTAAACAGAGGGTTTAGTCTATAACTTAGAAATAATCGGAGTTAAATTGTAAATGGTGAGAGGGTTTTAACTCATTAAATTGGTTTTAACGTAATAATAAATAAATAAACTTTTCTTATTGCTTAGAAGACCATTTGTAATAAAATAAAACACTTTAAAAACATGGACAAATTGCAATTTGGTCCCATATGTTTTGCCAATAGTTGCAATGTACTTCCCAACAGTGTAAATTTTGTAACCTCATAGTCAACATTGTCAATTTATTGCAATCTAATGTAAAATCAGTTAAAAACTATCTTTCGCTAAAAAAAAAAATTCATGTCCCTCACACATGAATTAAAAGGGGTAAAATAGACATTTGATTCTAGATATCCTAAAAATTTCATCATCCCCTAACCATTGCAGTGACCACCACCGGCACCACCCAGAAATACAGGCCCGACCCAAGGGGGGTAAGTGAGGACAACTGCCCAGGGCCCACAATTTTAGGGGGCCCATTTTTTCCTAGGCTATAGTGTGTATATATATATAGTATGTATCTGTTTTTTATTTAACTATGATAAATATAATTTAATTGCTAAAAAAAATTAGACCTAATTAAAGAATCAATTAAAATGTACACGAAGATTGTGTAACGTCCGTCTATTAGAATTCTTCGCCCATTTAATTACAAATACAATACGTTAATCCTTTTAGTCTTCACAATCGCACACGTCTCCTCCTCCTCCGCAATCTGCACTCTCAGTCAACCCTTCCGGCCTTCCTTTCTTAATCCTTCACAGTTTCACGCCTTCGCGGACGAAGAACAATCAACGATTTGTCGATCTCCAACGGCTTCCTCCGCTAATTGCAACATCAATTTCTTCAAGTTAATGCATATGCTGATGTGTGAAATTCAATATTTAAAGTTTGTTATTTGGATTTTTTTTCAAAAAAAATGTTCTTTTCAGTTGTTCTTAAATCTTTGATTTGCAATTGATTGACAAAATTTCAAGTTTGTTCTTACAATTTCTTGAAGGCTTTAACTGTTATTATATAATAACACTCCCTCCGTTTCAAAATGAATATCTAAAGAATTTAAAAAATTGCTCTTGATTGATAGATTTTTTGTAATTTTTCTAGACATTGATGTTGAGACAGAGGGAGTCACAACAATAATATTTAGACCGTGCATCATTTATTTAGTATATTTTTTTTTGGCGCAGAAACAAGACAAATTAAGTTTGATTTGTTCTTCCAACTATCCAGTTTCATCTACCTCCAGGTGTTTATGCTCTTTTTGTATTACAATTTCGTTTGATTTTATTTGAGAATGTTGCCCAAAAAACATCTACTTGGATGTCAGAAAAGAAAAAAAAGAAAATTGGTAGAGCAATTTAAAGAATCACAAAAAGGTGCTATTGATAAATTTGTTATGAAGAAAGACTCTGCAAAATTATGATTAAAAAAAATTAAGTACATATATATATATATATATATATATATATATATATATATATATATATATTTGATGGTAAAAAATAACAATGTAGTGTCGTACAAAAAATATTGATTACTAGGGGCCTCTTTATCTAATTTCGCCCTGACCTACAAAAGGCTAAGAACGGCCTTGCAGAAATACAAACGCCAACACCAAATTGCTCTCCGGTATCCTAGCACCACCAATAGAAATCTATGTAAATCCTTACAATAATAAGGATTCAACAAAGAAGAAAAAATAGAAATCAGATGGGGACATTTAATTGTGGATATCTTAAAAAATCCGTCATCAACATTCCTAATGTTCGGCCAAATTGGTAGAAAAACAGGTTAGAGGCGGGGGAGGGTGAATAGCCTAAAAACTTTTTCAAAGAAAACACTTGAAAATTCTAAGTCACTAATCAGCAAGCAAATACTATTATCAGTAATCGCAACGGAAAAATGTGACTTGGTTTTAACTCTACAATGATTAGATTGACCTTAATGATTGGTAAAAGTTCACAATAAAAAAATAAAAAATAGCCAAAATAAATAAAACAGAGGGAGTAAATATTTCCTTCCTTCTTATTTTAGTAGAGTGATGAATCTTAACTCTAACTAACTCTACCTAAGGTTAAGAGTTATATCTCTTCTAAAATACTACTACCTCTGTCCCTAAATGAGTGTCCAAATTTCATTTTAAGGGACACTGAAAATCTCAACTTTTTGAACAATTTGGTAACAACAATTCATATATAATCTTGTAATCTCCTTTCCAAACCTTTAGTTTTGCACGTATAAAGAAACCGGTGAATTTTTTTTCGAAAAAAAACGTTTAGGGAGAAAGTTATGTTAAAAAAAGACACTCATTTAGGGACAAAGATTTCTTGAAAATAGACACTCATTTAGGGAATTTTTTTCCAAATAATAGGGTTTGGAATTGGTATGTGCCTAAATACCACCTAAATTCAACTATGTACCAAAATAACACTTTTTAAAAAAAACTTCACTGCTATTCACGTTTTTAGCTTGAAAACGTTAATTCCAATAACGATTTTTGATGTCCAGTTGACCACTTAGTTTGCTAAAATTAATTAGGGTAATTAGGGTTGGTGGAAAGGTAAAATCGTGATTGTCGGTGACTATTTCTGAGTTCTGAAAAGGACAAAATCAAAAACTTCAATGTCAGTCACGTTTTCATGTAGGGTTTATTTGATTCTAAAAACTTCACTGCCAGTGAAGTTTTTAGTTCATTCTAAAAACTTCACTGGCAATGAAGTTTTCAGTTCATCCTACAAATACCCATTTTCAGTTCATTCTAATAAGCACACCGAAAACTTTCCAACTCTCTTCTACTTCTCTCCACATTTCCCTAAGTGCTCAAGTAGTTAAAAAAAAATTACTAATTTCTCCAGGTGAAGATTCAAAACATTTAAGGTATATTTTAATCTTTGTTATAATCTACAAGTATATATGCTTTGTTTATTTATTTTGTTGATAGAATTTATGCATTTAAATAAGGTTATGTTAAAACTGTTGATTAATAGTTTTGAGAATAAAATCAAAATTATTTGTTTGTAATGTACAAGTTTTGTTTAGAGAAAAGTGTTCACTCAAAACTTGTACATTACAAACAAATAATTTTGTTGTGCCGGTTCATGTTTTTTGTATTGCCGGTGAGATGAACTGGCGTCGTTAAACACATGTACATACATTCTTAAAATGCTCTGTTTATTACTTGGATGTGACAGTGCAAATATTATATTGTGCCAATTCACGTGTTTTTTTTTTATCACCAGTGAGTGTTTGTTAAGCGTCATTGTTGGTGTTTTTAGTGCCAGTTCTAGTTTTTTTGATAGTCAGTTGTAGTATTTTTGATATAAAACTGTTTCCGAGAGCACCAACATGCATTTGGAAAACACGTTTTCCTAACCATTTGGAAAAACGTGTTTTTCATAAAACCAATTCATGCAAAAGTGCATAAATATTGATCAAAAGCCCTAGAGTTAGATAAATATAAATTTTCTAAAAACAAATTGGATTGGATCAAGTAAATCACTTTTCTGACACGCGTACTATTTTAGATTATCACTTTTACTTCTGTTTATTTTTACCCACGTACTATTTCAGATTATCACTATTACCTCTGTACCGCCTAAACACTAAATGTATGATGGTTACTATAGTTTATATCAAAATCAATCAAAATACTATTTCATCATCAATTTTTTCTAGCAACCTTTATTTTTTCTAAAGGTCATAGTAATATTTTAATGACCTTTAAATAACTTAAGTAAATTTTTAAAACTTAATGTAATTTCTCAACACTATCCATCACCACCTCCCACTACCATCTCCCCACCACCACCACCACCACCATGTATCAGCTCCCACCTTGGCCTCAACAAAATAAACCCTTCTCTCTAGCATCATCTTCTCACTCCAACGCCTCTCCAACCCCCACCTTGTCCCCAACAACAATCATCCTCTCTTCTGACGCTTCCTTCCATACGCCTGTCGGCCATCTTCCTTTCTCTCAAGCTCCATTTTTCCGCTTGAGCTCATTCCAGTCTATTGCTGAATCTCATATCTTTTTATTTGAACGGATGGTGAGGTTGGGGGGGGGGGGGGGGGGGGGGGGAAGACGGACTACACTTGAAATTGTTTTTTTACCCTTTCCTTTCGTTTTCATTCTTCATTTTTTTTTTCTTCTTTTTGAACCAACTTTATTTGGGTTTATGTAAGGCATTTTGTAAAAAAAAATTATTAGAGTTTTTATTGTTAAAAATTGGTACATAGTGGTGGTGGTTGTAGGGTGGTGGTGGCAGATGGTGGTGGCTACTGGTGGTGATATGAGTTACATTAGGAGCACACTTAGAAAAAATATACTTTATTTTTTATTGAGTTTTTTAACGGCCGTTAATATAACTTAATGATCGGTAGAAAAAATAACGTGATATATCAATATTAGTATACATTTTATTATTATAATTTCCTTTATTTTTATCATATGAAAGAATTATTTATCTAATTTTTTGTCTTTTTGGTGTAGGGGTAAATTAATAGAAACTTGTATCAAATATGGGCAAAAGAAGAATTTTGTGCTGTAAAAAGTGAAGAGATTACATTTTGAGGTGAAATGGAAGTGCTTAATTGTCAAAGGCTACACCAAAATGAAGAAAAAAATAATTTGAAATCATATTCATTGCGCTTTGAAGAATCACTTAAGTTGGTTTTATTGATTAAGAGTAATAGAATTTGATGGGGCATGTTTTTCTCCCTTTTAATAGTGTAGTGTTTGGAATCCATCTTAACTAAGAAAAAACCGCAGCCCTCTTCTTTCTTCTCGTTGTCACTTTCTTTTTGTATTTCATTTTCTTTTAAATTTCAACAATTGTAAGTTTTGTACAAAAACTCTACTTTTTCAGACCTACAAAGTGGTAACTAAGATAACCTAAATTCTTATCTTCAAGTGCTTGATGAATATGACTTTTTATTAACAAATGAACTAAAACTTAGGAAACAAAATAGAAAGTCTAACACTTGCCAACATTCCCTCCCTTAAACTAGATGCAATAGCGTTTAGTTTACCTCTGAAATTTCAGTCATTCTTAGCATGCTGCGTAGTCTTAAGAACTGTTCCAATTTGAGAGGCTTCGTCATTATGTCTGTAACTTGAATATGAGAATTATAGTAGCTCAACTCAACATTTCCATCTTTCACCAAGTCCCTTAGAAAATGGAACCTTACGTCAATATGTTTGCTTCTACCATGAAAAACTGGATTCTTAGATAACTGTATAGTAGAGCTATTGTCACATTGAATCACGGTGCTCTTCTCCTCCTTAGTACCAAGCTTTTCTAATACTCTTTCAAGCCAAACACACTGACATGCACAAAGTGCAGCTGCTATATATTCTGCCTTGGTGGTAGATAATGTTACTACAGGTTGTTTCTTTGATGACCATGAGACTGCTCCAGAATCAAGTAAGAACACAAAGCCAGATGTGCTTCTCCGATCATCTAAGTCTCCGGCAAAATCACTATCAGTATATGCCACAAGACTCGTTTTTCCACATTTCTTACAAAAAATGCCAAGCTCTGTTGTCCCTCTTACATACCTCAATATCCTCTTCGCTGCGAGACAATGAGCAATTGTTGGACAATACATGAACCTACTTTTAAAAGTTACTCCATACATCTATTCAGGCGGAGTTGCAGTCAAATGCATGAGACTGCCAGCTACTTGTTTGAACACGGTTGGATCAACTTTATGTTGGGTTTTGAGCAATCATGCACAGCGGAATAAAACCCAAAAGCCTAGATCCAATCAAGATGATTAAATTAATACGGAGTTGAATTTAGAATACTAACTGTGATGGAGCTTTAAAATTTTCTTGATCTTCAATCTCGGTTCTTCGTGCTTCTTCGAATCACTAACACAGGAACAAGAACAGAAAGATGATAAAGCAATCACCCTCTATGGATATCCACACGCGAACGAATATTAAGAACTCTTTCTTAATCTTGACTGCTAGACAAAAAGGGGCTATATGAATTTATGAATTATTGATCTTGATTCTCAATCTTGATCAATAAAATTGTTTCTCCAAACAACTAGATCAATTCATGACAATGGCTGGTGAAAAGATATTTATATAGGTCTAAGTCCTTAACCCTTAAGGACTTAGGAAACCTAAATCCCGTCACTTAATTAAGCTGCAAGTTTTCTGGCCTAGCAGAACTGGCACGGTCGTGCCAATCCATGCGCACCTATAACCCGGCTGAGCAATATTGGCACGGTCGTGCTTTGTATTCGGCACGGCCGTGCTTGGCACACTTGGCACGGTCGTGCCCTTTGAGCCGCCAGTCACTTGCCTTGGTCGATTAATGGCACGGTCGTGTCCTATAAATGTCACGGTCGTGCCAGACCAAAATTCTGCCATTTTGCCCTTTAACAATTCGTTCTTTTGTGTGTGACCCCATATGATTATTTCAAGTTGGCAATGAGTCCAAACACACTTTGTCTCATAAATCATGAGCGGACCCTAGCAGACCATCATGATTACCCAAATGGTATAACTTGTCAAAGTTCGCTAATCCATTATAGAACATATCATAATCCTTTTTGTCCACGATGTCATTGAATGTAATCCATGGTCAATGGTCAACTTACAATGCTCAATACTTTCTCGATTCCGAATATATTGATAATACAAATTATATTTGAACACGACCATGCATTTCATCAATACTATTCATCGAGTGGCCAAAGCTTGACATCTCTCCTGACGAGGAACAAATTCCATCTTGACTTATTACTCTTCCCTACATGAATCCGATTACGCCAATCACATTCTTTATAGCTACCCGTTTAAGGTTAACGTTTGAATATGTCAAACGTAATGTTCATTATGTGGAAGACTGTAATAATCTCAGGTCTAGGGGTTAAATGATGTAACTATTAGAGGTTTAATTATGACATTATGACCATGACATAAACCTCATCTTTGGGTCATGTCCAGTATATGTTCACCAATATATACCCATAAGTTTAACTTGTATCTCATACACATAATTATCATATGATTATCTAATTAAACTTATACTAGTTCTTCACAAGTACTAGGGACAGGGATTATTATAATAAACATACAAAAGATATAATAATCAACATTCAATATCTTTATTAAGACATAATCAATAGATAACATTAATCGTTCAAATAACGTGCCTAGAGCATACAACACCAACACTTTAACCCCGGCCTCATCTTTAAACAATTTTGTGCCTGGAACAATGAGATTCTTTAATTTACTACTCTTCTCCATGCCAAATCTTGCTAGAATTTCATGGGCATATCTTCTTTGACATATAAAAATCCCACTTGAATTCTGCACAACATCAATGCTTAGGAAGTGCCTCATTTTCCCCAAATCATGCATATCAAATTCCAACATTATTAACCTTTTAAACTCATTACATATGCTTCTTATCATTTACTGTGTATATTAAATCATCAACATAAAGGCTAACAATTAAAATTGTATCTCTTTCCTTCGACTTTGTTAAAAGTGTGTGTTCGGAAGAACACCTCTCGAAACCTTCTCAAACAAAGTAGGCTTCAATCTTGGTGTACCATGCTCTCGGCACTTGTGTTAGGCCATACAAAACCTTATTTAACTTGTAAACTCTACTCTCTTCACCTTTATTTATAAAACCAACAGGTTGAGATACAACACCTCCTCCTCAAGCTTACTGTGAAGAAATGCGCTCTTCATATCTAACTGGGAAACATCCCAACCAAACTGAGCTTCCATGGAAAGTATCAAGATAATCGCATCATGTCTGGCCACCTGAGAAAACACTTCGGTATAGTCAACTCCATATTGTTATGCATACCATTTAGCCACCAATCTTGCTTTGAACTTGTCTATGTCTCCATTCTCATTAAGTTTGGTCTTGAAGACCCACTTAACTCCAATTGGCTTTATTCCAGTTGGCAAGTCAGTCAACTCCTATATCTTGTTCTTCTCTATAGATTCTATCTTTTCCACTATTGCATCCCTCAATTTCTGGATTTTGACAGCTTCTTCAAATGTAAGTGGATCATCCTCGCTCACTGCCATCATTGCATTCAAAACATCTTTATCAGACAAACCTTCTCCTTTTTCATAAGTTGCCATCCACATTGGTTTTCTTGAATTTCTCCTAGCCCTTTCTTGAGCTAAAGTATCCTGATCACTATCATTTGGCTCGTCTCTAGGTGATTCAGATTCATCGAACTGTTACTAGAATTGTTTGGGTCTAAACTGCTTGAGTCTGAACCATTCACTTCTTCAGTTTGGTCCGCCTTCTCCCTGGTGTCGCACACATTTTCTTCATCTTCCCACTCTAAATATCCAACTTGCATTCCTCTCTAGTTCTGCCGCTATTTTAGCTTTCTCCTTCTTCACATTCCACGTCTCTACTGACAATGATTTTCTTGGAGACCGGATCAAACAATCTATAGGAGTTTGACTCATCACTTACCCCAAAAAAACACATTTCTTACTCTTATCATCCAGTTTGCTTCGTTTTTGATCTGGTGTGTGGACATGGGCTACGCATCTGAAGACCCAAAAGTACTCCACTATTAGCTTTATACCACTCCATGCTTCTTTTGGGGTTCTATTTCACACTACTACTGTAGGAAACCTGTTAAGGACATGAACGTTCTATCTAAAAGCTTCATGCCAGAATACTTTGGGAACTTTCTTATTAGCCAAAATAGATCTGACCATGTTCATTATCGTTATGCTCTTCCTCTCAGTAACTCCATTCTGCTGAGGAGTATAGGCTGCAGTCAATCTACGTATGCCTTGAGCCTTGCATAACTCTTCAAACTCATTTGAAGTTAACTCACCGCCTCTATCTGTTCTCAAACGTATTATATACGCACTAGGTTATTTTTCAACACAAACGTTAAAACTTTTAAAGAAACCAAGTACTTTTGACTTTTCATGTATAAAATAAATCCAAGTTTTACGAGTAAAACCATCTACAAAACATAAGATATACCTCTTGTCACTATTTGATAAGGGTTTGATAGGCCCACATATGTCTGCGTACACAGGATGAATCTTATTGGATGCCCTCCACAAACTCCTTTTTGGTATAGGTCCCATGGAAGCTAATAAATAAAACATTCTATTCGCAGTTCTATAAATATGCATAATTAATCCTCTTCTAAGATGATAAAATTTGCAAGTTCCATATTGAATTAAAATGGCTAACCTTTTTTCTTGAAGCTGTCATATGCTCAACAAGTTATTCTTAAGCCCAGGAATATAATAAACATCAGTTATTACCTGAGTGAAACCTTGTACTTACAAGCGAATGCTTCCTTTTCCCTCAACAACCATTCGAGTGTCATATCCGAGTGTTATTGTTTGCAGAAAGTTCTCATTTATGTCAGAGAACCAATCTTTATTTCCTGTCATGTGATTGCTGCAACCCGAGTCGAGAAACCAAACATCTTCCTTCTTAGTTTGATGCTCCTCGACATAGGACATTAGTAAGAGCTCCCCTTTCTCATCTAATTATGCATAGTTAGCCATTTCCTCCCATTTAGGACACTCATATTGATAGTGTCCCAACTTATGACCCTTGAAATATTCGATGGTGGCCTTGTTCAGAGGTTGTCTTGCCCTTCCTCTGCCTCGACCTCTTCTAGTCATCCCTCTTCTCTTTTGATGGATGTGATTTTATCCATTCAAATGATATACTTCTATGACTTATTTGATGCTCAACCTTGGTAGTTTTGTTGGTTTTTTTGAAGTGTTTATGAGTATAGAAAATGAGCGAAAGAATTGCAGATTCTTGGACTTTAAAGTGCGAAAAGGAAGGATAAAGAACAGACCATAATAAAATGATAAGAAGATTAGACCAGTTTTAAATCAAGACCATTGGATAATACTCAAAAATATCTTTCCAACGATAGTTGGCACGTCCAAAACAGAGTTCGTATGAAGAAATTATGACCTCCTGAAGTTTGCGTGAAAAACGTATATGCTGAAAACAAGGGTGGCGCCCGCATGCACCCTACCATGCGCTCGCCACTCCAAAACCCAAATTCCAGTGTTGAAATTTTAAGGAGGGTGCCCACATGCACCCTACCATGCGCCCACTTGCTCTGAGGACCTTTGAGGAATTTTTTAGGGGATTTTCAGGAATTATCCAAATTTTAAAGTGCTATTCAGTAATTTTCAAAATTTATAGGGATTTTTTTTGTAATTTTTAGAGGAACTTTAGGGAATTTTGGAGGGCTTTCTGGATTTTTCAAAAATTCCAGGGACTTCTGGGGAAATCCGGCTGACAGCTTCTATTTGTCATTTTTCAACAAGGAATCCTAGGGGTTTTCCTAATTTTACACCTCTTTAGCCCTAGTACAAATATGACACTCCATCCACTTTATTTTATTTATGCTTTTATTCAAGATTCAGATTTGTAAGAAGGATTTCATCAATTCAATTCCAGGTTTTGATGTTCTTAATTATATTTCTTGTTTTCTTTGTTATGAGTAGCTAAGTTTTTTAGATTCATGGATTGGTAGTACTCCCTCCATCCCGGAGTGAGAGTCCTACCTCCCATTTGCACGGAGATTAAGAAATGGTGGAAGTAAAGTAAGTGTTGTGAGTGTAAAAGTAAAGTAGGAGAGAGAATGAGTAGGAGGGAATAATAAGTTGATTGGTGTTGTGAGTATAAAAGTAAAGTATGAGAAAGAATGAGTGAGATAAATAGTAAAGGTTATTTATCATTTTAGGAAAGAGACTCTTACTCTGGAACGTACCAAAATAGAAAGTAGGACTCTTACTCTCTTACTCTGGGACGGAGGGAGCAATAAATACTAGATATCTATGCTATTGATTTAACTTTTCCATTCTTTTTTAATTCTTGTTTATCAAAATATTCTTCATGCTAAATTCTTTAGTTTCAATTATATGTTAAGATATAAATTGACTTTAGAATTTCTGAGTATCTCTTGTTGCAGTAATGTGGGCATTGATACATTGACCACTATTTTGTTGATTAGACCCAATTGGTGCTGTAATAGAAAAAAAAAAGATCTAAGTTCATATGTTCTTGAGTTCTTAATATGTTCGTTGCGTGTTATATTGCCATAATGAAAACTATATCATAAAGAGAACCATAGAATTGCAATCCGGCGACCGAACCGTCCCACTTCTTACTATTTTGAACGAACTCAAGAATGAGATTGATCTTGTTAGTGATAACGTAGCATTGAGTGAAAGTATTAATTGTGAATCCAATTCGTGAATCTATTCGTTAATCGTTATTAATTCTTTCTTTTATTTGTTTTCTTAATTTAATATTATTTCTTGCTTTAGTAGTTTAAAAAACAATCAAACTAAAACTCCCTTATTTACTTTTTCTGGTATTGTTAACATACTTGTTAATCCTTTAAGTCTCTCTGAATTCGACCCTTGCTTGTTCATACTACTACATCGGTAACAAGTACACTTGCTAGGTAACTTAATTAGAGGGAGATTTTCTCCATCAAGTCTTCCCCTTCCTCTTATTGCCTTGTCTTCATACATGATCTTTAAAGCTTGTTCTTCCTCTTGGTACCCTTACATCCGTTGTTCATGAACTACCAGACTCCCATAAAGTTCATCAATACTCATATTGGTAAGATCATTCGACTCTTCTATCGAACAAACAACATAATTAAATTTGGATGTCATTGACCTTAAGATTTTTCTTACCGTCATACTCGGCTCCATTTGCTCTCCATGTACCTTCATTTTGCTCACCACTGTTAGGGTTCTTGAGATAAAGCTATCTACCTTCTCACCCTCCTTCATGCCTAGCAGCTCAAACTCCCTTCTCAAAGTCTGCAGCTGCGCCCTTCTCACCTTTGTTGAGCCCTGATACTTCTGCTTCATTGAATCCCATATGGCCTTGGACGTTCCTTTGTCAAGAATGGTCTCCATGATCTCTCTGTCAATGTCTTTGAGATTTGCGTCATCCACTACTTTTTGTTGTGCCTCAGTTGCAGTCAGTCCTCTAGTCACTGGAATTCCCTTATCTACCAGACTCCAGTACTCTTTACTTCTTAAGAAGTATTCCATTAACATAGACCAACGGACATAGTGACCGTCAAATCTAGGAATGGATGGCTGAACAAACTTTTCCATTGATGAGCTCGACATCTCCAAACCTTACCACGACCTTTCCACACACAAACCTTACCACGGCCTTTCCACACACAATCACTTTTTCTCAGCTCTCGTGTTTCACACCCCTTATCAGGTCCTATTTGAGGCTCTGATACCAATTGTCGTACTTAGAAATACTATCATAAACATTTGGTTGCTGAAGGAATGTGTGCTATTAACTTCAAAACAAACTGATGGCTTTATAGCCTTACAAAACAAAATATTAGTAACAAAAACTCCACTTTTTCAGGCCTACAAAGTGGTAACTAAGATAACCTAAAACTCTTATCTTCAAGTCCCTGATGAATATGACTTTTTAGTAACAAATGAACTAAAACTTAAGACAAAATAGAAAGTCTAACACTTGCCAATAGTAAGAGGAATTTCTATGATGATGATGTTGGCTTCGATCATGCGTGGTTAAGGTTATTTTTTACGAAATCCAGTAGATGGCCATTGCAGTAGACGGTAGGGATATTCAAGGTTTCGTTCAGGCCATTGCAACAGTGATATTCTTCTTTTCGTCCATAAACTCCGGCAGCCACATCTCTCGGTCGCAAATTTTGCTAGGTTCTATTGTTCTTTTCATACTTTAATATTTCTAGTTATGAGTTTTAACATTAGACGAGCATTACGTTTTAAACAAAAGTTTGATATGTTTGTAGTTTTTAAAATTTTGGTACTTCAGTTACAAGAAAATAAATGTAAAATCATATAATTATAATATATTATTTGTATTAATTTTTTTTAATTGTTTTTAGGGCATCATTTTACATTTTTGATCAGAGCCTCCAAAATCATAGAACCGGCCCTGTTAAGAAACACTAAACTTGTCTTGGCTATCCAGACAGGTTTTCAGTTGAATAATTGAATTGCAAGATTATAAATAGTTAGCCTATGATCAAGTACATAATTGAAAGAATCATAACACTTGAATCGGAATTTGTCTCAATTGATAGTTCTTAAGTTTTCACTGTTGCTATTTAGTTTTCTGTCTAATTTTACTTCATTCATTTGTTATTTTTCGTTGTTAATTTTAGTAACTAGTTTAATTCAATCACAAACCCCCTTTCTTTTGTTATGTGTTAAATTTTGTTGTCTAAAAAAAGAAATAACATTTCCGTCTCCGTGTATACAAACTTGTTCACATCGGGAATTAACAAGCCATACCTTAACTATATAATAATACTGGGTTACTTCTCCCACTGCCAATTGGTTTTGGGATAGAACCTCAGACTTTATCATGGTACCAGAGCTTGCCCGTTACAGGCCCAACGGCCCGCGATGTTGCTCTGCGCCACCCATTTGATAAGTCCACGTTGTAAGCTTTGGCAAAGCCCGGCTACACGTGAGGGGGCGTGTTAGAGACATTATCATCAGGAATTAACAAGTCATGCCTTGACTATATAACGATCCTGGCCTACTCCTCTCATTGCCAATTGGTTTTGTGATGGAAACTCAGACTTAATCAGAACTCGACTTGTCACTATACTTGATTTGTAGGAGAAATTTTAATTTGGCGGTTTAACGATACACCATAACCTCCGTTAGAAAAATTGACGATAAATACTCACTTTGTCACGGAAAATTAGTCCATCTTTCTTCGTTCTACGAATAAACTTTTAGTAATAATTTATGCTACTTTTGATTATCTTAATGAAAATCTAAAAATTGGTATTGATAATATTTATATTGGTGTGTCAATAATAATTTCTAAATTGTCATTAGGATAATTAAAAGTCGTCTAAATTACTGCTCAAAGTTCATTCATAATTACAACGAAAAAAGTGAGACTGACTTTCTGTGACAGATGGAGTATGTCTATGTTAATTAGCTAATAAAATTAAAACTATAGTGCACATCATCCACGAGCCAAAATAGTTGGTTTACTCGAATTGGATCATATATTGGAAAACTTTGTTGGTGATGGAGAGAGAGGTATACATTCTCCATGCTTGTCGACAAAAGCTTGCAATAAAGAGATAACGTAATATGGTTCCTTTCTACTTTCATGTCTGTATCACATAGGATAGGAATATAAGAATGTGCAAGAGAATTTTACATACATCACCCATATATACACATATATGTATCTATATACACATGTATACATATATAGGTGCGATGCCACGAACCGCCATTGCATTCTTGTTTATCTTATCTGCGTAAAGTTGATGTTCTTTTTTCCCCATCTCATCCCACATGCTACACCATTTGCTCATGAAAATCTTTCCATGGATCTTATCCCATCTCTCTAACAAAGATGTGACGACTTTTGAGTTTTGACACGGCTCGAATCGAACATATGATATAATGGGATGACTCCAACTATATTCGTGTCAGCGCTTAGCTAGCTACCACGTCATGACACGAAAAGAAACACGCGTGAATACGTGATAAGCACAACAATTTTCGTATCTTGTGGCACACTCTGAATATATTTTACGTAGAATAATACTAGGAGCAAAAAATAGTCACACCAATTTGCTCATAAAATCTTAAGTGTAATAATAATTGGTGATTTTAATAAGAGTATAGCATGTCCAATATATGCAACAAATAAAATATTGTCAACTCATTTTGTGATCAATATTTGTGACTTTATTTTAGGGTTAATTTCATTTTACTACCCCATGGTTTACATGTTGTATCACTTGGGAGCCTATAATTTTTATTTTCTCATTTTAGGGCTTGAGCTTTTATTTTTGTCTCAATTTTGAGCCCAGACATGATTTCCGCTAAAAAATTTAACAAAAATTAGACATGTATCACCCAGCACATGTTTTTCTTGATTATTTGGGTCTTTTCCCATTGTACATGATCAGTACATCTACTTCATATAACCAAAGCCACTGAATTCATTTTTTTAATGCAAGATGATCGATGGTAAGTGTATCCCAATCAAGTATTTTAAATAATTAGACAAAAACCTAAATTATCGTTATGGAATTAAAGCGATATACTATAATGTATGTATGTATATATACTCCATATTGGTTCCTAATTCGACGATATGATCTAGTTGCATCCATATATGAAGCATCGATCATAAGAAAGTGTAGGCTTAGGAGACGACGTGTTGGAAGTTAAGTTAGTCGGAGTTGCAGCAGGAGGTGAAGAGGGATATGAAGAAGGCAGAAGCAAGGCAAACCGGTGATTTGGAAAGTTTTCTACACATGCCTCCCCCCCCCCCCCCTCCAAATAAAAAGTAATTCCCAATTATTATTTTTTGCAAGAGAAAAGGCTGTTAAGAGAATTTATTTGCAAGTGAGAAAGTAGTAGAAAGAAGATGGGGAAATTATAGGTTAGAGTTTGTAAATCAAAGCAAAGCAAACCCCCCCCCCCCCTCATTCCTTGTTCATCTTATTCATTCTCTCCTCACTATGTACAAATGGTGATTGGAAAAGTCAATATTTTAGTGGTCGAAGGAATGGAATATGTTACCATTTTATATGTAAGAACACCAATCCTAAAAATAGGGATTTGATGTCACATGTTAACTTTCCGTCCAAAATTTAACAAATTTTTTGTTAAGGCTCTAAACTGATACAAAATTAAAAATCCAGGCCCTAAAATGAGAAAAATGAAAGTATAGGCTCCCATGTGATACATCATGTAAACCTTGGGGTAGTAAAATGAGATTAACCCTTTATTTGATACCCCTAGCATTGATCCTTTACGTATACATTTCATAAGTTCAATTTAAAAAATGTTTGCATACCCTACCTAAACAAGAAAATGAACCCAAAAAAGTCATCTTTTCCCCTTGTTGGGAGCTTTGGTTTTTGTGCTATTGTTGTTGGTCATTATCTATTGGATGTCATCATCTTTAGTTGTTCAAACTAACGGTGATTGGGAATCTTGATTGGCGGTTTATAGCTAATCCGGATACCTTAGAACGTGTTCTTAAAGCTAAATTTTGTTCGAGTGGGGATTTTGTAAATGCCGATATGGGGCAGTGTCCAAGCTACGCTTGGAAAGGCAGCTGCGTGTCCCAAGACATTGTGAAGAGAGATACAAGGTCGAAGATTGTGAATGGTCTTAACATCCGCTCTTTGGGTGATCCATTGCTTCACAAGGGTAGTAGTGCATTTGGTGGCATTGCAAGTTTTATGCAAGAACACCATCATCTTTCATCCCTCTGTGTACCTTTTTAATGTAATTCAAATTGCCAATGTAATGATTGATTATATTTGGGTTGAGACTCTAAAATTTGTGGAGAACCTACTCAAACTCTTATGTTTTTGGCTCTAATTTAATGGTGGTTTGAATTTCAAAAGAAAAAAAAAGAGAGAAGCATAAAATCGTGGTGTGATTTTTTTAATTAGATTTCTATTTATTGCACTAAAACCCTTGAATTCAGAATAACGGACTCAAATTGCACAAACAAATTTTCTATGAAAGAAAAAATAAATCAAACGAACGCAGATGACCCTGTCAATACAAGGCAATGGCAGAACTAGAAATTTAGATAAATAGTGGGAAAATAAATCCTCGAATACAACAGTAAATACACGGTGAAGTATAAATTAGAATAAAAGCAGTAAAAAATATTATGTAATTCATTTCTTCTTCTTCATAGAAATGGGGGACGTGTAGATAAAATTAATAATTTTACTAGTAAAATATCAAAAAAAAAAAAAAAAATTACAACAGAATTAGACTGACATTTTACAAAATTAAAGAGAGATATATGTCCAAGCTGTTAAGGCTCGTCTGTTGCACAGATTAAAAATGGAAATTCGTTTTGACCGCTATTATTTTGAGTGGCTAAAATAGGCCAAAATTTTCAAAAAGCTCCGCTAAAAATTCTCCATTAATACGCTTAATTAGAATAAAACTAGTTATATATATCCGCTATAAGTTATAAGAACATACATGGAGAATAAATAGCATAGACAAAGAGATGCTACTACAAAGTAAGGGCCGTACAACAAAGTATAGAAGCAAAGTAACCTTCAAAACCGTCTCCTGGCCTTCCATAAGGGACACTCATGGGCACTTGTTTGCCCTATACACTTTACAGCCGTGGCACCGTGGATATAATTAATTGGTGTTTACACATTTATACAAAAAGCCATTGGCTTCTGTCCCATAATAATCTCATCACTTTTCTTTTCAGTCGGCTTAATTATAATAGTTACTCCATTTGTCCCCGAGTATGTGTCCACCCTTCCATTTGCACCGATATTAAAAAATGGTGGAAGTGATATAAGTGTTGTGAGTAAGAAAAGTGAAGTATCAGAAAGAAGGTGGGGTATGTTGGGAGATTTCCATATAATCAAATTCAATTCAATTAGCATAAATAAACACAAGCGGAAGCGTACTTTAATCAGTTAAACCGAGATTGTTAAATGGAAGACTTGAACGAGCCCGAGATCAATCTTCCAAGTGATCCGCACACTCCATGTTGTTAGTCTCTCATTCAAGGGATGTAAGAGTCTTAGAGAATTAGAGAAGGATACGTTCAATTGGGGACCCGGCCCTTTATAATTTATAAAGTTAACGCATCTGTTAAAAAAAGTTTATCCGTTAAGATGAAATGATGCATCCAGCAATAATGTTTACAAATAGGCCCCTCATCTATTTATAAATACAATTTGATGTCTACACATTTACAAAATAAACTTTATACTTATAAAGATGACTTAAGGCCCCTTTCATTAGATCAGTTTAACAGATCTAAATCTGAACGCAGAAGACGAAGGAACAAAGATGAGGCAAACTAGAACTGAGATTCGCCAGAGAAGAGGGGCAAGATCTGAGGCGATAGGCGACGCTGCAGTTTCAAGTGCAGAGTGAGAATGAGCCGGAGAAAACGACCGGAGTTGGAGAAAATGACATGGACGGTCGGAGAAGAGTGATAGGTCTGAACGGAGTTTAGGAAACGACGGGGAACGAGTCAAAGAACAGAGAAAAATGGTGTGGATAGAATGGGGAAGTTTGTCGGAGCCGAGGATGTGTCGGCCGGAGAAGGGGGCAGTAGGTTGAGCGAGAGAGAGAGAGAGAGAGAGAAAAAAAGAATGTGTATGTGTGTGTAGTGTGTGTCGTGAATGAGCGGAAGGTAGGGGAGTGGAGGGTTTTGTTTGAGGGGTGTGGGTAGTTTGGGTATTTAGGAGCTATGTTTGACTGGTCAAAGGAGGCCATGGATGTCTGTGGTATTTTGATTTCGCACCAACTCTTTATCAGGTATTTAATCTGAAGTCTCCTTGTAATAAAATTTGGAATCATGGCCCGTGAGGAATTATTCCATTGGTAAAAGTAGAGCGGATAATGTTTAGGGACCTAACCTGAACACGGTATAACGTCTTTTTTATCGCATGTACGGCCCAACCTCACTCAATGACGAATGGCATAATTTGAATAAGACAAAACTCTAAAACATAAAAATCTTTCTTTTTTTTTTTTTTTCCCTTTTTGAAATACGTATGAACCAATTACCAAACAAAGCATTTTCACAAGTTGAACGTTTTTTCCTTTCAAAAAAAAAAAAAAAAAAAAAAAAAAAAGTTGAACATTTTTTTCATCTTCTTTAATTGATGTGGAGTGTCATAATTCTTTTATAGAATTTTCCAAAAGAATAATTTTAAAATACTCTAAATATGTAAAATCAAGATCAATAGCATGTCATTAAACAGTCACAGTTTACTTGTTAATTTTTTTAGAAATTTTAGCATATTAATAGTATAATGCTTATACCTGACATCATTTGACATAGTTTGCTATCACTAACCTTATTAGATATGTAAAAGAATAATTACTAAAATATGCAATGTACTTTACCTTAATTTTCAAACGATGCAACATACTCGTTAACGACCCGAAAATGACAACGTACTTTTGCATTTATTATCAGATAATGAAACCGTTTTTATTTTATACTGCATTATTTTATTTTTCCCATTGTTTGTGGGATGGGAATCTTGTTATAGGGGAAGAAAAAAGGTGTCCCACAAATGGATAAATACAACCCATTTTCCACAACTCATCTGATGCTTCCTTGATAGATATGTGGGGGGGGGGGGGGGGGGGGGGGGAAATCTAGCTTTGATCACATAAATGGACCACAAAATATAAATTTTGAGCTATACAATACCTTTCTCCACGATCCATACATACTATCTAGGTTAATAGGATGATAAAAATGCTGCTCCCATTTTCAACACGAGAGAGAGAGAGTGTGTGGGGAAAGAAAACTCGTTCCGTCCCTTTAAATAAATGTTTAAATTTCATTTTAAAAGTATTTTTTTTTTTACTTTTCATACAATTTAGTTGCGAAAATTCATATATAAGTTGTTAGAGCTGTACAAGACTTGATGGCGAAAACTATATGGCGAAAACTAAATCAAACACAAGAACACATGTTTACGTGTTCACCAACTTGGCTACGTCCCTGGGAGGGGAGAGAATATTATTATCAATCTGGAGAAACAATTACAAGATCACACTAATCTCATTTGCATTAATTTTGGTCACAAAATTCATGACTGTGCAAATTTAGATCTAGAATTATTGATCTCTCTCTGAGCAATCTAATCTAATTCTGAGGTATGAATTTTGTGTTAGGATGACCCCTCTATTTATACTAATAGAGTCCTAACCCTGAAGACGGTAGGAATATCTTTCATTAATCCCTACAAGATTAATAATAATCCCTAATTCTGAAATAATGAGTGCAAAAGTCCTTGTACCAAAAGGACTAACTAATAATCCTTGGACAAAAACTTGAGAACAACATGACCCGTCTCATAGTAGAGACGGGTCATTTTTTACCCATGACTCGGATCCACGACCCGTACCCATGACTCGAGGGCAATTTTTATTTTTATTTTTTATTTATTTATAGTTTATAGTTTTTATATATTTTATTTTTTTTTTGTGTTTTTTCGGTTTGTCAAAAGTAATAGTTACTATAACTAAATGTAATAAACATGTCACTTATATGTAACAGTTTGTATACATAAAAGTAATACATATATACAGAAAAGTAACAGTGTTTTTTTTATGTTTTCTTCATTTGCCTAAAGTAATACTTATTATAACTAAAATGTAACGAACGTGTTACTTATATGTAACATTATTTATACATAATTGTAACTCATATGTATAGAATAGGGGTGTCAGTGGTTCGATTTGAACCGCGGTTCGAGACCGAACCGAACCAAACCGTATGGTTTGGTTCGGTTTTTACACACCAGTGGTTCAGCTACGGTCTTGAAAATCAATAAACCGTGTGGTTCGGTTCATCTCGCGGTCTCAACACTGAAGTCGAACCAAACGGAGCTAAACCGAACTGTTCAAACCGAACCGAGGACCGAACCACTAAACCGAACCAGGTAACTGTTGGACCGTTGATATTTACCTATGTTAATTATCCACCGTTCATTTTAGGGAAACCCTATTTTCATTACTCACGTTTAAAACTTTCAAGTTTCAATTTATTTAGTTTCAGTGGCGCTGCTCTACGACTCTCGACTCCATTCTTCCTCTCCCCATCGCCTCCCTCTTCCTCCGCCTCCACCTTCCTCCATCTCAAGCGTCTCAAGCGTCCCTGCTCTACGTCTCTCAAGTCAGAAACCTATTCAATTCGTTGAACTGAATCCATTTCGTCACTCTCTTTTTCGGCTAGGTGCAAGTCGGAACCCTAAACGTGATCGGTGTTTGCTTGACTATCGATCTCACTTTTCCCGGTAATTCAATCTTGTTTATTCTGTTTATTTTGGTGATTTACAATTAAAGTTTCTTAATTTCTAACATTACTCTTCAATTCGTTGTTTTCTAGGGCTTGCAACTTCCAAACGATCTTCTGATTTCAGCCATGGATGCTGACAAGAACTGCAGTGTAAGATTTCTTCAACTTACATACTTATGATTGGCCATTGAAATTGTTACTGGTATTGTTCTGCTTCTATTAGTTTTAATTGTGTTTAAGTACAGTTTAATATCAATGAATATGGGCCGTGGTTTGGGCCGTAGTTTGGGCCGCGGTCTGAACCGATATATCAAACCACGGTTTGAGCTAAACCGAACCGAACCATTGTGGTTTGGTTCAGTTCGGTTTGGAGTTTTTGGCGGTTCAGCTCGGTTTGAGATTTTCTCAAACTGATGACTAGCGGTTCGGTCTCTAAAACTGCTCAAACCGAGCTAAACCGAACCGTTTACACCCCTAGTATAGAAAAGTAATAATTCAACCCTTTACACTTTAGAACTAAAAACACTTGTCTTAGTAACATTGTAAAAATAAGAAAGTAAAAATTTTTATAAATGAATGTTACATTTTACTTGTATAATAACATTGTAAAAGAGTTACGTTTACTTGTATAATAGTATATCCATATGTTTTCAAATAATAAGTTACAACGGGTTCAATTTATCATGATACATGTAAAAGTATTACATTATCTAAAGAAATATGTTACAATTTCATCTACTTTTAAGTGTTACATTTACTTGTACAAATAATTACATTCATGTATATACGTTGTTATTTTTTCAAATGTTACTTTCTTTCAAAAATTAAAATCAAAATACTAATAAAAAAAAATCTGGAAAAACACTATTACATTTCAGTATAACGATTATTATATTTAGTTATTGTTAGTGTTACACGTATATGGTTAGTATTAAAGTTGAAAGATGAGTAAAATGAGCTTTTTTTCTTTTGTAAAACTGATGTTACGTTTACTTATAAACAATGTTACTTTATAAGTAACACAGTTGTTTCATTTAGTTATACTAATTATTACTTTTATCAAACGAAAAAAACTGACAAAAAAATATATAAACTAAGAAAAAGCGATTTTTTTCTAGGAAAAAAATAATTTTTGGGTCATGAGTCGCTGCCACGTGGCAAATTTTGAGTGGAGCATGAGTTGGGATCTTATGCTTCACGGAGAATTGCTCTCGTTGCAACCGTTCTCATGGGAGACCACCTCTAACATCCTTATTACAATCTATTCACCGCTCCCTCTGTCTCGGAATTGCGAAATCTTTCTTTTGTATAATCCACTGACTTGGCCTCTGAAAGAGTATGAAATACTCTTATATTTAGTTTTGTATCTTTGTGATTCTGATTTAATAAATGTATATATTTAGAGTTTATTTATTTTAGGAATTAGTTGTAATTATTTAGGAATAGTTTATTTTAGGATTATTATTATTATTTTGATTTACTTGACTAACCTACTAATGTTTATCTTTGGTTAGTATTTTGTATTTTAGGTGTTTTATTTTAGGAAGACTCTCATATGGAAAGAAGGATTTCTTGGAGTGTAAGGAGCGGCCAAGCCTTGTATAAATACAAGCCGACTCCTTCATTGATTTCGACGGATTCACAGAATATTTTTGAGAGAGTCTTTTGTTTTTTTGAGGTTCTTGTTCATCAAGAACTCAAGTGTTTTTTTGTTTAGTCTATTCAAGATAGAATAGGTTTTGATCTTTTAATTGTTTTTGTTTCTTTCATCCTTTTGTACTCTGAAAGAGTTTTAGTAATGAAAGTTTTCCAGCAAGGTATTTCTTGCTGAAGTGTTTAATCAGTTTTAATTTCCGCTGCGTTTGTTTCTGTGTTTCTGAGTTTCTGGTCGTCGCCAACTGACAGGACAACTGTCTGGACAACTGTTAGCACGTTTGAATACACAGTTGTTCACACAGTCGGTCAATTCCCAGAACAGTCCTAGCCGCTTAATTTCTTTCAATTGGCACCAGAGCCTGGTCTCGACATACTGAGATCGATCTTTGAAAGTGGTCATTATGGACTGTACTCATACTCGTAATAAGCCGCCTACTCTAGATGGTTCAAACTATACCATTTGGAAGGCAAAGATGATTATGTACATCAAAAACATAGATCATCGTGCTTGGGTCAGCATTCTAGTGGGATATAAATCCCCTACCATGGAAGTGGCTGATCCAAAAGCTAAAGCTTCTGTGTCTGACGAAGAAAAGAAAGGAAAATTTTTTATTCCAAAACCCGAGCAAGATTGGAATGCGGAGGAAATTGCCCTTGCAAATTTCAATGCAAAGGCAATGGCCGCCATTTCTGATCACGTTGATTTTAATTTGTATCGGTTGTTCTCAAACCATACAGTGGCCAAAAATGCTTGGGACATTTTGCAACTACATTGTGAAGGGTCCGATAGTGTTAAACAAACTAAGTTAAGAAGGTTGATGACAGAGTTTGAAAATTTAAGAATGGGAGTTAATGAAACTGTTCAAGAATATTCTGCTAGATTAATGGATATTTCAAATGAATCATTTGCATTAGGAGAATCCATCTCCAATGAAAGGTTGGTTAGTAAAGTTTTAAGAACTCTCCCAGAAAAATTTAACATCAAAATCTCTGTCATTGAAGAAACTTGTGATACTCGGACCGTGAGTCTTGAAAAGGTTCTAGGTATTCTAACTACGTTTGAATTGAACCTTGAAGTGCAACAAACTAGCAAAGTAAATTCAATTGCTCTTGCTAGTGCTCTTACTGTGTCCAAAGATTTTGTTGAATTATCAAAGAATATTGATGACTCAAACTTAGAGGAAGATGAATGTGAATTGTTCACTCAAAAATTCAACAAAATGTTGAACAAAAAACGTCAACAAAGGTTTTCCAATAAGGATATTGCTTCTTCCCCTGAGATTGAATCATTTAAGAAAGAAACAAGTAAGAACAAATTTTCTTCTGAAAACAAAAGATCTATTGAGTCCGTTCAATGTAGAGCGTGTTTAGGATTCGGACACTATGCCAATGAGTGTACTAACACACTCAAAAAGAGAGGGATGAGTTTTTCTGCAACCTTAAGTGATTCATATGATGACGATCAGACAGCAAACCTGTCATTTTTACGATCATCACAATCCTCCCTTTCTGACAGTGAATCTGACAGTGAATCTGACAGTGAAGATGAACAGTCAACTGTCAGCACAGTTGTCAGCTCAAATGGTACTAATGTGTATACCTGTCTTAACTCCACTTCTGCAGGTGAATCTGAAGAATCCTCACAAGAAGAAGAGGATAGTGCCACGTATGAGGACCTCCACAATACATACGTTGAGTTGTTTGCAGAATGGTCCAAACGAATGGATCAACTCAAGGAGTTCAAGAAGGTAAATGAAAAACTCACCTCTGAAAATCTGAAATTAAAGGCTGAGAATGAGAGGTTGTCGAGTGAAAGTGATACTCAAAAGGACTCCATAGCTAGGTTAGAAGTCATGCTTACCAAAAAAGACAATGAGTGTGAAAAGTATAAAAGCAATCTTGAAAAAGAAACTAACACACTCAATAAACTTAACAATGGCAAGGCTAAATTGGAAGAGGTTCTGAACATGGGGAACCAAGGAAAATCAGGTTTAGGCTATGGAGATCCAGTGTTTGTTAAGGAAGGTGAGGGCACTTCGAAAAACAATGAGAGCTTTAATGCTAATCACGTGTCTCCTCACAAAAACAAAAGAAATAGAAAAAGGAGATACGTGTGTCACCATTGCCTTGCCTCTGGACATATACGTCCATTTTGCTACAAGTTGAAACAGGAACTTGGCTTGGAGAAGAACAGCGGCCACTTGACAAGACAACTGTGGGAACAATCTAACAGTCAGTTGCCCAGTCAAGTGCCCAGTCAACAGCATCAGGTAAGAAAGGCCTGGGTAAAGAAAGACACTCAGCAATGCAAAGTGGCTCTTACCTCCTTCAAGAGTAGTGTGGAAGGAGCTTGGTACTTTGATAGCGGCTGTTCTCGTCATATGACCGGTTCTCTTGAGCATCTCATAGATTATGAAGTCTTCAAAGGAGGAAATGTCAATTTTGGTGGAGGTGCTAAGGGAAATGTCATTGGTAAAGGTACGTTGTGTGTTGACGGCTTGCCAAATTTGCACAATGTCTTACATGTAGACGGGTTGAAAGCAAATTTGATAAGTATCAGTCAACTGTGTGATGATGACTTATTTGTTAAGTTTGACAAGTACAAATGTGAAGTTTTTGATAACAAAAGTGTGTGTGTTCTTTCTAGCATTCGATCATCTGATCATTGTTACAAGTTGGTTGAAAATCATTCATGTTTTAACCCAATTTTTGATAATGCTCCTGATCTTAGTTTCAATTGTGTTGAGAATTGCATTACAGGGTGCACTTGGGAGCATGAAAAGATTAATGATGAATCTGATCCAAAGTCCACAACAGAATCTGCAGATACACAAACTGTGAGGACAACTGATAGTTCTGATGAACAGTCAACTGCCACGACAGATGGTCTGACAGAAGCAGATTCCAGTTCAGATTCTGAAATCTTTGAAGATCAGGAAAGCAGAGGCAATAATGCTGCTTCAAGTATACAGGGAGTGGATGAAGGAATGAAAACAAGAGGAAAACGAATAAATTACCGGGATTTAGCCGGTTTGGTATGCATGAAATCCGCGTACCATCAGGTAAGCTCTTGTTGTTTTGTTGCTAAGTTTAAGCATGATAGTGTGTCAGAAACCTTAAATGGTAATAATTGGATCAATGACATGCAAGAGGAAGTGGTAAAATTTGAAAGCAAAGATGTTAGGTTCTTGGTTCATAGGCCATCTAATGCTGAATGTATGGGAGATGTTACTTGTTGTACTCAATTGTTGAAGATGAACCAGATAATAAAGGATTATGATCTTAAAAGTAAAACCTTTACTGTATTTTGTGATAGCTTAAGCTCCCAGAATATTGCCAAGAATCTGGTACAACATCTCCTAACAAAGCACATAGATATTGGGCATCATTTTATTAGAGATCTTGTTGAACAAAAAATCATTACTCTTGAACATGTAAGAACAACGGATCAACTTGCTGATATCTTTACCAAGGCTTTGGATTTCGAGAGATTTTCTCTTGGACTGTGTGATACCAGTTGACTGCACAAGTGTGCAGACAACTGACTGCATAACTGTATAATTGTATATTACAGTATCCACTATTTAAAAAAAAAAAAAAAAAAGTTCTGCATACATTCTATTTGCACGGTTGTCTCTTGTGATCACTTGGTCTTCTTTAGTTCCTTGACTCCGAGTTTTGACCCTTGAATGTGAGACCCTTCTTGACTTGATAATAAAATTATCTTGTTAATTCCTTCGTGTTGTTTATCATGGAGTGGGCATCAAATCTAAGCTTGCGGGAAGAACAAGCTGCCTCCAATCTTTGCAGTTACTACTCATTTAGGCAAAAAGCTGACGTGTTTTCATACATAACTTGAGATCAAGGGTAACACTGTATTGTGAGAGTGAATAGCTCTTCCCGTAACAGATTCATTGGAGATATGCCTTTAAAAAGGGGGTGTTCTAAAAGCTACATGATTGAAGGTGTAATCTCATTGAATTCTTGTGAGTTGAGACCGAGTCATAAACGGAGTTGACCATTCTATGTCACACCAAAATTGAGACAATCTTCACTTGTGTGTTTAGGCATAATTTTTCTAAGCTTTTTTTCTCCCTTGGTATTTCCATCAGCAAATTGAACTGTTTTTCTTCTTGTTACAGATTTAATGCTTTCATGTGATTAACGATAATCTAATGGCGTGATGTTCAAGTTTTATTGTGTAGTTGGTGGAATTTATGGTACATTGTGGATAAATGGATTCAGTTGAAGTTGGCAAGTTCTAATTCTAGGACGGACAATTTATCACAAAACATGAAAAAAGTTTGAATTTTAAAATCAAAATCCTTGTATGTTTTGGAATTCAAATGGGTACTTCAATGTTTCTCGGTTCTCCCTACTCCTTGGCCTACTCGAGTTCTTAGGAAGAATCACTGTCCTCCCTTAATATTTCCTCCTTGTCGAATCTGGTTGTGAATTATGATTTAGTATATCTTCTTCTTCTTGCTTTCTAGCTTCATTTCTCTCATCTCATCTTGTTCCTATTCTGCAAATGCTCTCTTTCTAACATTTTTCCAGATAAATACGAGAATTCTGGAGAAACTCTAAGTGATTATGTGTGACACAAAATGATTGTTTGCCACTGCTCTGATCAAGCTCTGGTATTTTTGTTGTTAAGCATCCAGCTGGTGCTAAGCAACTTGTTCGTGCAACTGTGCGGACAACTGGACAGTCAACTGTACAGTCAATTGTACAGTCAACTGGTAAGTCATCTGGTAAGTCTGCAGAACTCGCTGGTCTATAAAGGTTTGCTGCGATGTGAGTTGAGATTGATGATGCTCTTAGATGTATTTTTGTTGGGGAGATTCAAATTTAGGGGGAGTGGAAGATATTCTTATTTTTTTCTTTGAGTTTGATGGTTCTTCTCAAAAAGGGGGAAAAAGATGTGGTCTTCATATTTAGGGGGAGAAAGATGTGTTCTAGGGGGAGTAGAATCCATTGTACAAATTCAGGGGGAGAGATTATTGTTTTGGATGTTTTGATCAGAACCACAAAGATAGGGGGAGATTGAAAGAGTATGAAATACTCTTATATTTAGTTTTGTATCTTTGTGATTCTGATTTAATAAATGTATATATTTAGAGTTTATTTATTTTAGGAATTAGTTGTAATTATTTAGGAATAGTTTATTTTAGGATTATTATTATTATTTTGATTTACTTGACTAACCTACTAATGTTTATCTTTGGTTAGTATTTTGTATTTTAGGTGTTTTATTTTAGGAAGACTCTCATATGGAAAGAATGATTTCTTGGAGTGTAAGGAGCGGCCAAGCCTTGTATAAATACAAGCCGACTCCTTCATTGATTTCGACGGATTCACAGAATATTTTTGAGAGAGTCTTTTGTTTTTTTGAGGTTCTTGTTCATCAAGAACTCAAGTGTTTTTTTGTTTAGTCTATTCAAGATAGAATAGGTTTTGATCTTTTAATTGTTTTTGTTTCTTTCATCCTTTTGTACTCTGAAAGAGTTTTAGTAATGAAAGTTTTCCAGCAGGGTATTTCTTGCTGAAGTGTTTAATCAGTTTTAATTTCCGCTGCGTTTGTTTCTGTGTTTCTGAGTTTCTGGTCGTCGCCAACTGACAGGACAACTGTCTGGACAACTGTTAGCACGTTTGAATACACAGTTGTTCACACAGTCGGTCAATTCCCAGAACAGTCCTAGCCGCTTAATTTCTTTTAGCCTCCCAAATACAAAAGCATTATCTCGACATAAGTATCTCTGTAAAAAAATAATATATATATATATATATATATATATATATATATATATATATATATATATATATATATATATATATATATATATATTTGCAAGTATAAAAAAACTAGCGAAAAAAATTAGTTAAAACCATTCAAGGGATAACGTTTTTTCCCAAAAAGGGATTCGTTTTTATTTTGTGACAATTTTTTTTTAAAAATAAACATATACGGGGAATAGCAATTGCACACGATAAGTGTTTTAATGATCTAAAAAATTTCTTGTATTTTTAGGGAATTAAACAAAAGAAAATAGAGTCTCGACACTTTTTATGGGATGCAAGTAAATGACAAATGTCACTCCCTACTTTCTACTCCCTCTTTCCCACTTTAAGGTTTTTACGTTGACTTTGCATAGAGATTAAGAAAAAATAAATGTTGTGAGTGTGAAAAGTAAAGTAAGAGAGGGAAAGTGGGTAGAGAGTTTTTGATGTGAAAATGACAAGTGAGTCTTATTTTCCATTTAAGTAATAAAGTATAGTAAAAACCTTAAATTGAGACAAACTAAAAATGAAAGTAAGAACCTTAAATCGGGTCAGAGGGAGTATTAGATATGACCTCTGATGCTTGTGGATGTTATGTACTAACTGTGTTAAATCTATGCAAATGTTACTTTCGAAAAACTAAAAAAGTATATAAATAAAAATACTCTGATACCAATTGTTGTTTGCTAAAAAAAAAATAAAAAAATTGTTAAAATAGAATGAGAGGAAGAGGTGATTACTTTTTTTTGTTTTTTTTTTTATTATTATTATTTTTTATTTTTTTTTACGATGACTTAATCAACCTACAATGAAATGAGGGGATAGAACTCTCGACTTTACAGATTGTGACACTTAACTTTTAGCACAAATCAATTATTTTGCGGATAATACTGTTTATTTTAGTTATAGTGACAAAACAAAAGATTTAACTTGAAGAAGAACATTCGAGAAAAATGATTTTTGTCACATGTCATCAAGCATAAAAAAAAACTAGAAGCCGTATTTCCGTATGCATATATTCGTGGCCGTCCAAAAATCATGTTATAATCATCACAAAATCTTGTAAAAAACGTGTTTTACACTAACTGTGTGTAAAACGTGTTTTCAAATAACGGCTTAAGAGGGATTAAAAGACGCGGTGGCAATTTTGTAAATAAGTGGAACTCATGAAAATCTCAGCAGGCACATTTTAAAACAAGAGGAGGCATTTTTCAATACTTCACAGCAGACATATTTTAACTCTAAAGGAGACACTTTTTTAGAGCAGGCATGTTTTAACTCTAGAGGAGACACTTTTTTTGAACTTTTAACAGTGCCTTTTTTGAGAAAAAATAAGTGCCTGCTCTAGTTAAAAAAATGTGTCTCCCGTAGTTTCAAAACATGCCTCCTTCAGTTTCAAAACATGCCTCCTGAGATTTTTTTGAACCTTTAACATTGTCTTTTTTAAAGAAAAAAAATGCCTGCTCTAGTTTAAAAATGTGCCTCCTGCAGTAAAAAATATGTCTCCTCCAGTTTTAAAACATGCTTGCTCCAGTTTCAAACTCCAGTTTTAAAACATGTCTCCTCCAGTTTCAAAATATGCCTCTTGAGATTTTTAGTAAAAAAAAAACTCAACAGGCACTTATAAAAATGCATGCTTTAAAATTTAGAAGTGCCTCTTTGAAAAAAATTACTGTTATGGTTTTACAAAGTGCCTGATGTGGAGTTTCAAAAATATGCCTCCTTCAGTTTCATAATAGAGAAAATTTTGGGGGAAACTAGTTTCTCCATAAGTTATAAAAAGTCATGTTTTTATAGAGGTTAATGTTTAGGGTTTAAAGTTTAGGGTTTAAGGTTTAAGTGTTAAAAAGTGGATTTTTATAACTTATGGAGGAACTAGTTTCCCCCAAAACCAACTCTTCATAATATGCCTCCTACAGTTTTAAAATATGCCTCCTGAGATTTCATAAGTTTCAAATATTTATATTTATGACATCGCGTCTCTTAAACCCTACTTGCCGTTATTAATAAAACACGTTTTACACTAAGTCTAGTGTAAAACGCGTTTTACAGGAGACTTACTCTATAATCATAGTTAACCATCGAACAAATCAAACAAAATCTTATCACACACATACTCTTTTCTCCACATCCGTACCCGGTCCACCCCAACCCCCCAGCCCCACCCCCACCCCAAATCCTATATAAATCTCTTCAAACCCATCTCAACTTCCTCATCACAACAAACCAACATCCACATTCCATCACTTCTACATACAACCCTTAAGTTCATTTTCCACCATTCCAAAAACAAAGCTTAAAGAAAGAAATGGAGAGAGTAACAAAAATGGTGTCCGAAAGGCCATTGGTGATCTTTAGCAAGAATTCATGTTGTATAATGTCCCACACTCTCAAGTCCTTGTTCAATGACTTTGGAGTCAACCCTACGGTTTACGAGCTCGATGATATCCCGAGAGGGAGAGAGCTCGAACAAGCCCTCTCGAGACTCGGGTGTAACCCTAGCGTCCCCGCCGTGTTCATTGGTGGTGAATTGGTTGGTGGTGCTAATGAAGTCATGAGTCTTCATCTTAAAAGGGCTTTGAAGCCAATGCTTATTCGGGCCGGAGCTCTATGGGTTTAAAAGAAGTTACTCAATAACAATAACAATAACAATAACAATAACAATAACAATAATAATACTCCGTAATGGTGTCATAATGGTGTATTACGAAGCGATAATAATGCGGTTTTTATGCATACAATGGTCGTAGATCGTGGCGGATAATATAACTATGAAGAGGCTGGCTAATGTAGTTTTAGTATATGATAATTGTACTAAATAATGTCTACTTTTGAGATTATTTTGTTTTGGGTTTCAATAATGTAGGCTTCTTGCTTGCATGGTTTTGATGATATATGAAATTAAAGTTTGGCTTGACTAAATAATCTAAATTTGTTTCTTATACGATGAGGTGATTTGTGCTATTATATTGAAAGTGTTAGAATGGATGGGTTTGAATTCTGATCTATGTACATAAGTTTCTTATATTTGTGTGTCATTTTTCACATTTTTATCCCCAATATATTACACATATCCGTACGTATTCAGTTAGTTAGCTAGAATATTATGAGTGTATGATACTTAGCAGTCTTAATGTTCTTGATAAATATCAAGTCTTTGTCCAAAACTAAATACTCCCACAGTCCCCAATTTAAGTTTCTTAATTTTATTTTTTTTAAAGTAACTTTGAGAAATAAATTAGTTAATTGATTTAGCGTAATAAATATTTAAAAGTTATTATAACTTTAACGGGGACGGAGGTACTCCCATTCAATTTAAGATTTTTGCTTTCTCTTTCGGTTCGTTCTCTTTTAAAGTTCTTACTTGTTTATATATATATATATATACAAATTTGGAAAAGTTTTTCAGACAATATTGAATCGTTCATATATTACGAAAAAAATTGTTATCTAGCTTACTGTTTATCTACTTGCTTTATGAATATTGTTTTAGAGTACTATGTCCTCAACTCACTATTATTGTTGACCAATATTGTATTGCTTTCTTAATAAACATGCAAAGTGTGAAATCCCCCGTCCTACATCGGAAAGATATGGGCTTTGATTGTGATATATAAGCTTCAACTATACTACCATTGAGCACCAATAACTTCCATGGACTTTTGGGTGGACCTGTTGTAAGCCAAGTGGATCCAGGAAATGAGACGGAAAAAATATTTACTTTCATTATTAATCTAAAATAAAATAAATATGAGTGTCCAAATTTTATTTTAAGGGACATAACTTTTTGTACAATTTGGTGGCAAAATTCATATATAATATTGTAATACTCTTTACAAATATTTAGTTTTTGCAAGTATAAAGAGACCGATGGAAAAATTTTCAAAAAAAAAAACATTTAGGGATAAGGTTATGATCAAAATGGACATTGGGATAAAAAATTCCTAAAAATAAACACTCGTTTAGGGACAGAGGGAGTATATATTTTGAAAGTTATGTTTATCCCACATGATTAATTCTAGCACATATTTTTTTCTTTTCGTTTCCCTTTTAATTTGTGAATGGGAGGAGAATATTAATGTTATGGAAGAAAAAAAAAGAGATAAATCCAATTTCTCTCCCCAACTCAAAGATTCTTCTTGGCTAAAGTGATAAATTGAAATTTCTCCCTCCCCTTTACAAATTTTTTTGTTTCTTGCAGAAAATTGGACCACGTTGTTTCTTTTCCACACCAATATACGTAATGTTATTTTATTTTTATTTTTCTACAACCAAAGTTTGTAATATGAGTGAGCCTTATGAAAAACCTGTTTATACTAAAAGATGTGTAAAACTTGTTTTACATTAAGAGATTATGTTTTATATTAAGCGATGAAAATAAGTTTTACACTAAAACGAGTGTAAAACAAGTTTTTCTCAAGATTTTCACTTATAATATAACTAAAAATAATCTCTTTTAAGTGAGACTTTCTTATTTTATCTTAGATAAATAGAAAAGAAAATCTCACGCTACTAAAATGTAGATTGATCATGCATGCATACCCACATACCTATATCTCATAATAATAATAATAATAATAATAATAATAATAATAATAATAATAATAATAATAATAATAATAATAATAATAATAATAATTATTATTATTATTATTATTATTGTTATTATAATAATAATAATAACAAGGGTAGTAAGTTATTTTGTTAATTTTTCAAGTACTACACTCTCTCAAAAAAAAAACACTAATACTCCCTCCGTTCCAGGTAATAAGTTGCAACATGGAAGGGGAAGCACAAAAAATAAGAAAGGAGAATAATGAGTGGTTGGGAGGAAGAGAGAGAATGAGTGGAGAATAATGAGTGATTGGGAGGAAGAGAGAGAATGAGCGGAGGATTATAAAAGTAATAAAGAGTTTCCTTATTTGGCATTGTTGCAACTTAAGTGGAATGCTCAAAATGGCAAATTGTTGCAACTTACCCGGAACGGAGGGAGTATACTTGATTTACTGATATATTATTTGTGCCAAATTTTTATTATTTTTTAGAACCACAAAAACTGTTTTAAAACAGATCAAAAGATTTCACAAAGAAAAAAAAAAGATCAAAAGAAAAATGCAATTCTTATAAAAAAGGATCATAAATTCGTAAACTTAAAAAAAATAATATATATATATATATATAAACAAAAATTTGTTATCGTCACCAAGTATAGAATTTAAACCCATACCATTGTCAAGTCTCCATTTCCGTATGTGGAGATTCGTTGTCGTCCAAACTTTATTTTAATGTTATAATCAATCCCAGCTTTAGAACCATTTTGGATAATAGTACATTTTTTTTTATGAAAATAAAATAAAATAAATAAATAATCCCTCCTCCAACCCTATATAAACTCCTTAATTCCTCCCAATTTTCTACACAATCCAAACATCCCCTCCACATAATTCACTCATTTCCAATTCCCTCTCATTAACATTTCCGTCTCCTCAAAAAATGGATAGAGTGTCGGAAATGGTGTCCGAGAGGCCGGTTGTGATCTTTAGCAAGAGTTCATGTTGCATGAGTCACACGATCAAGTCACTCTTTTGTGACTTTGGAGTTAATCCAACGGTTTACGAGCTAGATGAGATGGCGAGGGGTCGGGAAATCGAGCAAGCTCTGGCGAGGCTAGGGCAGAACCCTAGCGTGCCGGCGGTGTTCATTGGTGGTGAACTTGTGGGTGGTGCTAATGAGGTTATGAGTCTTCATCTTAGAAGGTCTTTGCAACCAATGCTTAGAAGGGCAGGGGCATTATGGGTCTAATTTTATGACTCACATGCATATATAGTTATATATGTATGGCTTAAATATAATTAATAACTTGTCCTACTTAAAATAATTATAAGTATTTTGATAGGATAAAATGATCATGGATCATGTCGGATTATATAGTAAGAAAATGCATGCCCACTAATTAAAGAGGGTAATATAATTTAAAAGAAAAAAAGAGAGAATAATTAAGATTTAAGAAGAGGGTGATGATATAATCTGGTTGAAGTTTTCAAGTAACTGGATTTTGTTGTGTAAGCTCTTTTTCTATAATGGAAGTTCATGTTTGTTATCTCTAACATTAAGCTTCTTCTTTCCCATATTACAGCCTTCCAAAATGAATGACTCGTTTGATTCCAAAACTTCCAAAATGAATGACCTGTTTGATTCTAAAACGTGCCTATAAATACTTTTTTACCATTTTTTTTTCAAAATTCATCAATTATACTCGCAAAACTAGGGCTGTTAAACGAACCGAGCCCGTTCGAGCTCGGCTCGTTAAAGCTCGGTTCGAATAGGCTCGAAGTGCTACTCGAGCTCGAACCGAGTTTTCGAGCTCGAATTTTTATCGAGCCGGCTCGTGTTCGGCGAGCATTGTTCGAGCTCGGCTCGTTAGAGCTCGGTTCGTGTTCGGCTCGTTTAAATCACGAATAACTCGAGCTCGGGCTCGGCTTGATAAGTTCGTTAACACGGGTTATTTTGTTTGCGTTTGACTCGAGCTCGGCTCGGCTCGTTAAGCTCGAGCTCGACTAAATAATCATCATTATTACTTTTGTAATGAATGCATATACATAATATGTATATACAACATTGTACAAAGAATAAATCATAACTAAAATATTTTTATCTTCAAAATGAATCAAACAACATTAATTGTACAACAACTAAAATTAATTTAATTTTTATACATTCATATAATGATCATATAGCGACTATACACATACAATAATACAATATAGATTGTACAACAACTAAAATTAATTTATTCTATGCACATTCATTATGAAAACGTAGAGATATATACACAATAGTCGGGGTTTTTTTCAAAAATAATTTATTATTTTCAAATGTACACATATTTGTCTTATATTATTTTTCTCATTGAAATAAAAAATAAAATTAACATCTATTATTGTAGTTATATATGCAAGTATATTTAATTACTCAAATATAGAATGAACAAAATGTTTATCATTTACACATACACACACATATATATTTCACATATAAATACGTTTGCATGTATAAAAATATTTATTAAATATATATAAATATAATATATATATATATATATATATATATATATATATATATATATATATATATATATATATACACATATATACACACACACACATACATACATACATACATACATACATATATATATATATATATATATGTATATATATATATATGTATGTATGTATATGGTATAGTGGATATTATATATACATACATGTAACACATATTTATATACATAAATATATGTATGTATGATATGTGTGTGTCTATATGGAATATTGGATGTTATATACTCCCTCCGTCCCGCCCGACTTAGGACAATTGGTCCTGACACGGGGATTAAGGAAAACTATTATTTTAAGAGGAAAGAGAATGAGTGGAGGAAGTGTTGTGAGTATGAAAAGTAAATAGGAGAGAGAATGGGTGGGTGTAATAGTAAATGGATTGTTGTTGTGAGTATGACAAGTGGGTCCCATTGAATATTAAAATAATATAAACTTGCCATTTAGGGATGTCTTAAGTGGAGTGGGACGCCCAAAATGGCAATTTGTCCTAAGTCGGGTGGGACGGAGGGAGTATATACATACATACATACATACATACATACATACATACATACATATAGCACATATTTATATACGTTATCATATACTCCCTCTTTCCTGCCCGATTTAGGACATTTTGACATTTTTAGTGTCATACTCGACGTAGTACGGCCAAAAAATGGAAAGATAATATTACTTTTGTTCTCATAACCTCCTCCATTCATTCTAGTTCCTCTTAAGTCGGGCTGGACGAAAGCCGTATATGTGTGTGTATGTATGTATTATATGTATATATACATACATGTAACATATACTATATTATACACCTAGCGTAGCATACGTTTTACTAAATACAGTTGACTAAGTATAATAGCGTTATTTAAATGCTATATACTAACCAGAAAGTTTGCCTGACTTTGACTTTCATGGTCAACTCCATAAAACGTTGACCACAATATGAAAACCTACCTATCTATATACATTTCAAAAATTGTTATGAATTCACCGTTAGAATACGGTCGGCCTCAACTTTTAAATATAATTGTTAAAACAAATAGTTAACTATTAATAGTTAAATATAATAGTTAGCTATTTATATTGAAATATAATAGTTAACTATAATTATTAACTACCATAGTAACTATTTGTTCTTTAAAAAAATTACTATAGTAACTATAATAGTAAATATAATAGTAAACTATAATAGTAACTATCCTTAAAAAAATAAATATATAATAGTAACTATTATAGTTAATTATTATAGTAACTATTACTATTATAAGTATAAGTTAACTATAATAGTAACTATTATAGTAACTATTACTATTATAAGTAATAGTTAACTATTATAGTAACTATTACTATTATAAATATTATTTGTATGAAACTAGTACTCTCTATCTCAAACTTTTGGTTATGTAGAGTCAAACTATTTGAATTTTGATTAATATTTTTTGTAAATTATTAATTTACATAATTTATTAATGATTTAACAACCATTTTTAAATTTTTATGAGAATTAATAATTTAGTGTAAAATATTAGTTAAAGTTTAAGTAAATTTGATAAGTAAATAAAAATTTGGGACAGAAGGAGTATATTACAACCTGATGGTATATATACGATTCAATTAATCGTTTGTAATATGAGAAGTTAAATGAACAAGAGCTTTTCAAAAAAAGAAAAAATAAATAAAAAGAAAACAGGAGGTTACATTTGTAAATTAGACACATTTTGAGATTAAAAAAAGAGAATTTTTTTTAAAAAAAAAAGTGTTTTTGTTCAAAATGCAGAGAATACTTATCAGAGCTCGGTAAGGCTCGAACTCGAACTCGTTTGATTTCATAATTTTCAGAAAAATGTTTAAGCTCGAGCTCGGCTCGTAAAGACTCGAGTTCGAACAGCTCGTGAAAAGCTCGAACTCGATAAGGCTCGAACTCGAGCTCGTTTGATTTCATAATTTTCAGAAAAATGTTTAAGCTCGAGCTCGGCTTTTAAAGACTCGAGTTCGAACACCTCGTGAAAAGCTCGCGAGCGGCACGAAACTCGATTCGATTCGAGCTCGAACAAGGAAAATAGGCTCGAGCTCGATAAAAGCTCGAGCTCGATAATTCGTTAACGAGCTCGAGCCCAAAACTCCAAAGCTCGGCTCGGCTCATTTACAGCCCTACGCAAAACTAACATTATTAAAGCGGATGGCAAGTATATTCAAACGTGGCCATATGGTTATAACCGCCAGTTAACGGTTAAAACCGGTGGTTAAGCATTCCGTTAAAGTCTAACCTCAACCTAACCGGTAACCGTTAAGTTCTAGTTACGGTTTGCCGGTTAACTGGTTTATCCGGTTTTGTTTGCTTGTTTTTTCATTTACATTATTTTAAAGGGTTTTAACAGTTTTTTTTTAGAAAACTAATTGGAAATCGTAGAAAAATTGACTAAAATTCTGTAAACTAACTGAACACTGTTAGGAAACTGACTGAAAATGAATGAGAGTGTGATTTAGGATATTAGAGAGTAAAGAGAGAAAGAGTAAAGAGAAGTAAGGTGGAAATAAAATGGTAGGAGGGAGGGGATATTTATAGGTAGCAATTTCTCAAAACAAAGTGTTTTTTTTTTTTAAGTTGAACTTGGGCAGAAAAGTAACGGTCACTAGAGGCTACTTTGAAATCTAGCCGTTTTGGCCTAAGTAGCCGTTAGTTAGAAGGGGGCTTGATTGGAAATCTAGTCGTTATCCGGTTTAATCGGCGGTTGAGTTTCCAGGTTTTAATCGGCGGTTGATGGTTTTCAAAATGGTTTAACCTTTAACCGACGGTTACGGTTGGATCAGTTAACGGTTAACCAATTTGAAGGTTTTGATTGGTTAGAAACTGGCGGTTAAATCGGTTTCAGTTATAAAGTGGACACGTCAAAGTATATTTATATTTTTCTTAATTAAAAGCCAATTTTTCATAGTGTCTCTTAAATCACGAAAGATCATTCATTTTGGGATGGAAGTGATAGTAAATAGTAGATTTAGTTGTTGATTTTTCCAATATTTGAAGTATTACTATATTTTATTTATTTGATTATATTTGTTTACACACTATTTATATCATAGTAAAATAAATTAAGACTACACAAAGTCAACTTTTTCAAAATATCTCTCAAATTAAGGGGGAAAATCCATTTGCTACAATAGCTTACTCATATTTAATTTTTTGAGACAGTCTTACATAATAGACGAGTTTCGTAAGAGATTAAATGGTTTATTCTCTCATCGATACCCATCCCATACGGTCTCACAGGAGACTTCCTCTTTTTCATGTATCTATGCACTGTCATCTATAATCATGTTTAATTTTGATCTACATAAAACCCATCTCAATTAAAATTATTCTCCATCATACACATAAAAATGTAGTTGGGCTTTGCCATGTTTGATAAACAATTGCTAAATGGACTCTCCTAAGTCCTAACTCTCTTACTGTGCCTAAAAGCCATAAATCAAATCGCAAAATCTTGGGAAAACGCGTTTTTCCAAACGCTTAGAAAAACGTGTTTTAAAAAAATGCGGTGGCAGTTTTGTAAATAATCAGAACTTCTCAACGGTTCTGGATATCAATATAAAGGCTTCTGCATATGAGATTGATAGCCAGAACCTTTGAAAATGATAGCCAGATGGGTCCTGGATATCAATATAAAGGCTTCTGGTTATGAGATTGATAGCAGAACCTTTGAAAGTGATAGCCAGAACCTTTGAAAGTGATAGCCAGAAGGTTTCTCTGGTTCTGGATATCAATATAAAGCCTTCTGGATATGAGATTGATAGTCAGAACTTTTGAAAGTGATAGCCAGAAGTAGGGGTGTGCACGGGTCGGTTTGGTTCGGTTTTAGGCCAAAACCGACACCAAACCAATAGTTATCGGTTTATGTAATTCAAAACCATTAAGCTTCGGTTTCTTAATGGTTCGGTTTGTTCGGTTTCGGTGTGATATCGGTTTGGTTCGATGTCAAACCAATAGAATGGACTGTTGGGTTGTGGGTTTGTTGGGCCGCCTTAATGGGCTACATTCAAATGAGGCCCAATTTGAACATAATAAATAATAAGGTCAAATAAGACACATTTTCTGGTTGAAGTATGAATTGAGCCAATGGGCCATACTAATTTGGCCAAAAACTACAAATTAAAGTTTACAACTATTAATTAAAATAATAAGCTAGAAATAAAACGACATAGTTTTAGGTAATTGGTTCGGTTTGGTTTCTTATCGGTTCTAACAAACTGGAAACCTAAACCGAACCACTAATTTTGGTTTTCTAATTTTTAGAATCCGGTCCTAACAAATAGCTTATTGGACCGGTTTTTCGGTCCGTTTTTTTCGGTTTTATTGGTTTTTCGATTTTTTTCGGTTTTTGCTCACCCCTAGCCAGAAGGGTCCTGGATATCAGTATAAAGCCTTCTGAATATCTATATAAAGTCTTCTGGAGGTTTTGAAAAACACGTTTTTCTTAACCATTAGGAAAAACACGTTTTATAGGAGACCAACCCAAATCAAATCTACATATCATAGCTTATTGGGCCTTCTATAGCATACTGGCCCAACAATTGTTTGGGCCTTGTATAAGTAAAAAGGATTCGAAATAGTAGTAAGAGTTTGTCCAAAAACCCGCAATTTCCAAGAAGGATGTGGGGCCCACATGGACCCCACATTACCGCGCGCATTAAATGCTGCTCTCGTGCCACTCAAAAACTACTGCATCAAATCAACGTCTCTCTCCTGACTAGACTGCTATCTAAAATGCGCCGTAACACCCCGCTCATTTTAGAAACAAGTTACCAAATCGGCTAAATAGCCTACTTACGTATACCACGTGAAAATTTGGCGTATCTTCATTTTAAGAAAATAGTTCTGTAAAATGCAGCTTTAATTATTTGAATTTTGATAAATTATTCAAACTTTAGTTGTTTGCACGAAAATTAATTACCACCTCTGTCCCTAAATGAGTGTCTAAATTTCATTTTAAGAAACACTGAAAATCTTAAATTTTTGAACAATTTGGTAACAACGATTCATATATAATCTTGTAATCTCCTTTTCAAACCTTTAGTTTTGCACGTATAAAGAAACCGGTAACAAAATTTTCGAAAAAAAACATTTAGGGAGAAAGTTATGTTAAAAAAAGACACTCATTTAGGGACAAAGATATTTTGAAAATGGACACTCATTTAGGGACAGAAAGAGTATATTTTTGTAAGAAATAAACAAATGTGGTGAAACATTCTTTAATATTTATCTATTATAGAGGGGAAGTGAACACTTGACCCTTTAAAAAAATTACTCCCTCTGTCCCTAAATGAGTGTCCATTTTAAAAAAAAATTGTCCCAAAATGAGTGTTTTTTTTTTAACATAACTTTGTCCTTAAATGATTTTTTTCGAAAAAAATTTCACCGGTTTCTTTATACCCGCAAAACTAGATGTTTGGAAAAGAGATTACACGATTATATATGAATATTTGCTACCAAATTGTACAACAAAGTTGAGATTTTCAGTGTCTCTTAAAATGAATTTTGAACACTCATTTAGGGACAGAGGTAGTAAAAAATTTAGTATTTATTTTACAATTTTTACAAAACATAAGTTTAGCCACTAATACTTGTGGTTGACCTCCAAACATTATAATAAAACCCCCTCAAATTTAGTACAAATCAAAGTTCTTAAATTCACCACTTGTATGAATACAGCTGAAAACATTATAGTCTAAGAAAATTTGTTGTAATTTTCTGTTACAAAAAAATTCTTTTACTTTAAAAAAAATAAATCATAATAGTGCTATGTGAGAGTTTATCCCAAATTTAGTGTTCACTTATGAGATATGTGAGTATAATTGTAATGTTAATTTTTATATTTATAAGTGAATACTGTAAAAGATTAGAATGAGAATTAAAATGTACTCCCTCGGTCCCTAAATGAGTGTCCATTTTCAAGAAATCTTTGTCCCTAAATACGAGTGTCTTTTTTTAACATAACTTTCTCCCTAAACATTTTTTTTTCGAAATTTTTTTCACCGGTTTCTTTATACGTGCAAAACTAAAGGTTTGGAAAGGAGATTGCAAGATTATATATGAATCGTTGTTACCAAATTGTTCAAAAGTTGAGATTTTCAGTGTCCCTTAAAATAAAATTTGGACACTCATTTAGGGACAGAGGTAGTAGTAAATTTTTAGGGTTGGTCGTCTAAGTTAAATTTAAAACAAAATACTCCATCCGTTCCATAATTGCATAAAAAAAAATATGGCACAAAAATTAAGGGAAAAAGGTGATGTATTGTGAGTAATGATAGTTGGGTAGGGATGTGAGTATGACAAGTGAATCCCACTAATTAAAAATTATTAAAAACTTTCTACTTTTGAATTTTATAATTTTTATGGAACACTCGACCATACTATCAAACCTAAATCAAAACACTAACATACACCAGACTACATCTACTAACCGTCCAGCTGAGTTTACTAACCTGCGCACCCCTGTTCACAGAGGTACTGCTTCTCACTTGAATACTCCTACTACTCTTAACTACACACAGTAAACTATACATACACACACACACTTGTATGTATATGTATCTATACATCTACAAAAATTTAATTTCATAGTTGTCAAAAGATTACAAAAAAATTCCTGTTTGACAATACAGCAATTGTCATTTTCAATCTTGTATTTTTCATCTTCTCTCTTTCTCTCTCTCCATTATTATTGGGATGTTGTTTCTCATGTTTGGAGATTGAAAAAAGCCCTATTTGTCAGAAATTTTTGTTTTTTTGCCCTTTGCAGGTAATGTATCTATAGCTATTCTATGACTGAATTTTTGTTTGCAGTTATAATTTTGTCTCTTACTTGTTTGGAAGTTTTTGACATTGAATTTATTGCTTGTAAATTGGGTAATGATTTTTGGGGTTTGGTTATGGAATGATAATGTGGGTTGTTCATATTCTGTTTGTGTAGGGTTGTTTGTGAAGTTTTTGTTTGGGGAAGTTTGGATTGAAGAACACCATGTTTGGGTTTTCTAAAAGAAGAATGAAGATTGGCAGGTAAGCTCTTATAAAATTCAGTGTGTGTGTGTGTTTATACTTGTGTATACTATGTAAATTGCTTGTAAGTTTATGTTTGTGTTTGTGTTTGTGTTTGTGTTTGTGTGTGTGTGTGTGTGTGTGTGTGTGTGTGTGTGCGCGTGTGTATTTACACAAATGTGTGTGTAGGCTGTGTTTGTATGTGTGTTCTAGCAAATTTATGAGCTGAATTGATTGTTAGTGACAATATCTAGGTGTAGATGGTTTTGCTAGTATTGAACTGCTCTATGGTCTTTTAATTTGTTGGTGGTGGTGTTTGCTTCCCGGTGATGTTGTGGTGATGGTGATGGGAGGTTGATTCTGAGTTTAAAAGATACTCCCTCCGTCCCTAATTGATAATTGATAGTTCCATTTGACTTTTCAAACATTTTTAAGGATACATTTTAAATTTTGGAAATTTAATGATTTTGAAGCCTTAATTTTGGAAATGAGACTATCATTTTGGGACTGAGGGAGTAATTCTTTAGGCACCATTGATGGCATTAAGTGTTCAAAATGGTGATTTAAGTTGTACGCATAAGGAAATGGGGACAAAAACTGCCTTGATCTGATTGTCAATACGCAAAATGCTAGGATGATACAACAGTTCTTTTCTAAATTTCTGTAGGTGTCGGTATTTTATTATACGTTTCTCATAGCTTAAGTTTGTCCCCATGTTGCTTTCATATCTTAAATGTAAACTAAAAGGGTTTGGGATTGACATCCAATATGATACTCCTTGTCCTGGAAAAAATGTCACAATTGACAAGTCAACGTTTTTAAGTTTTTTGTTATGTTTCCTTGATTTCCCCAATTTATTCCTATGCATAGAGTAATTTTTGCTCATAAAACTGCTTCTTGCACTTCCCATGGCATTCCATTGTTTGTCTCTACTAAAATATGTAATTTAGGTAAATCACCAAACTCTATATCCTTTTTTTTAGAAATGCGACATTTATTATGGGACAGAGGGAGTATCTTTATCATGTGGACTAATGAAATCAGGATTAATAGTAATGATTACCCTTTCCTCACTACCAAACTATCCCTTATGAACGAACTATCTACAAGTTTTCCTAGTATAAACGGATGCCTGAGGCACTTGCTCGTTAGGAAGAAATCGTGCTAATAAAACAAGTATATGCAAATTGCATACATGCCGCCTGTGGGTGATCATTTCATTGCAGTCCACTTTAGTCAAACCTTACAATGCGTATACCTTTAAACATTTTTAAAAATATAATGTGGCACTTGTTTAAAATAATCACCTTTCTTGCTTTAGATTGAAAGTTCAGCTTGCTGACTCTGCTCAGGGGACTCACAGTCCTATCAGACACACTAAGCGCCTGAACAATTCCAACGTAAGAATTTTAACTCGCCACATAAATCCATTGCTACATTAAGATATGTTCACTAATGTTTCATGGATTGCAGAGTGAAAGTGTTGCTCCTGCAACTAATAATTCGGATGATAATAACTGTCAATCTTCATCAACTGCACCCGAGCATGAACCCTTAGCTTCTGGGAATGGTGAATCTTGGAAAAAGTTGTCGACTACTGGGGATAAGCCTACACCTCGATTCAATGTATAAAACATTCTTCATTTTTTAAATCTTTGTTTGAAAAACATAATGCAGGAACTTACTGAATTTATTTTTGAATAGCATGCAGCAGCTGTAATTGGGAAGAAAATGATTGTTGTTGGTGGTGAATCTGGAAATGGATTATTAGAAGATGTGCAGGTTGGAAACTCTTCTCTAATTCTTTCCACCTGATGGGAACTTAAAGGTTTCAGTTATACTTCTTCATCGCAAAATAAATGTCCAAAAAATGTCAAAATTTACTCTTGATCAAGAGCAAATTCGAAAACTTTCTGGACATTCATTTTGGGACGGAGGAGTAGGTGTTAGGGGCAGTGGTGAAAAGCCACTTACTAGAGCATGAAACATTGAGAGAACTTCAGAGATTTGTGGACCACAGCTTCTGGACATTCATTTTACAACATGTTTATAATCTCTTTTCAGGTGCTTAACTTTGAAAGGTTTTCGTGGACCACAGCTTCTTCAAGGCTCTACCTTTCACCGACTAGTCTCCCATTAAAGATTCCTGCTTGCAAGGGTCACAGCTTGGTACGATACTTATCTCAGGATCCTCAATGTTGGATAGTATCTGACCAAATGATAGTGTGTTTTACTCCCTCCGACCCAAATTGATTGTCACATTTCCTCATTTTGTTACTGAATATTCAAAACTTATAATGCAAGTTTAAAATGTTTGAAAACTCAAACGGGACTATCATTTTGGGAAGGAGGGAGTAGATTATAGGACATGGGTTGTTGCAATATTGAAGCTTTTGTGCAGGAGTCAGTAATTTAAGCTTGTTATGCATGTGTAGGTTTCTTGGGGAAAGAAGGTTCTCCTGATTGGAGGAAAAACTGACGCAGCAAGTGAAAAAGTTTCAGGTTTTTATTTTTCTTGTTTGCAAAGTTCAACTGCTGTCAGATCTCTGTTTCACATTACGTGTATTTTCATCAAGCTTGGCTTTTGCAGTGTGGGCATTTGACACAGAGACTGAGTGCTGGTCCCTTATGGAAGCAAAAGGAGACATTCCAGTAATTTTTTCTTACTTGACAAGAACTTATTAACAATCATCAGTTTTGTCCTAATAGAAATGTAAAAATTTGGAAAGGAACTATTATTTGCATGCTATTATAACTTGGCTTCAGGTGGGAACCACTACTAATTCTTTAGCTGTATGAGTACTTACATGCTGTATTGACACTGTTTCAACTTTTAGTGATCAAAGATTCACCTTAGTCTCCAACCATAAGCAACATTATTAAATGATTTTCTAATCCCGGATGGTTATACCAACAATTTACTTAACCAGGTGTCAACACTAATTTGAGTACTTTGTAAAACTGTAAAAGCTTTGTTCTACCATGTTAGTTTCTTCCCCCCCACCCTCTCTCTCCCTCTCCCTCTTCCCTCTCTGCTAAGTGAACAAATTGATTTTAAAAGAATTATATACAATACTATTCCAAGCTCTCTACAATATGATGAAATGCCAACAAGTGCTTATCGACTAGACCAAATCTCAAATTAAGTTTCAGTAAACTATTTCTATTGATTTTTGTATTATCATCAGATAACGGGTATATAGTATGTTTATTGTCTCTGAATAGCCTAATTGATGGATCCTTTTAAGTAAGAGACGTGTTGTGCTAACTAAACCTTGCGAACTCCACAGATTGCTCGCAGTGGTCACACTGTGGTTAGGGCTAGTTCTCATTTGATCCTATTCGGGGGTGAAGATGCTAAAAGAAGGAAATTAAATGATCTACACATGTTTGATCTGAAGTCCTTCACATGGCTCCCACTTCATTGCACGTGAGTTGCTCTCAATATCATTGTTAGATTTCCTTAAAATTCCAGACATATGTGATTCCGAAGGATACAATCCATGAATTAATTTTGCGTTCTTTAAAGTATAGACAATTTGCAATAATCTTTCTGAGTCTTATATAGTAACCAATTTGGAAGCTACTGGCTAAATGTGGTCTTTGTACCTTGACATGTTTGTGGACAGGGGACCAGGACCATCTGCAAGATCTAACCATGTAGCAGCACTTTATGATGATAAATTGCTTCTTGTTTTCGGAGGAACATCAAAATCCAGGACTTTGAATGATCTATATTCGCTTGACTTTGATACGGTTTGTATAACATCTTCGTACGTATTGTGCCACAAACTTGTGGTCAAACAGATTTTTTTTTCCCAGCAAATACTAAACCTGTAGTAGCTGCAATATATTGCTTCAGATGATGTGGTCAAGAATTAAAATACGAGGTTTCCATCCATCACCTAGAGCTGGTTGCTGTGGAGTTCTGTGCGGAACTAAATGGTATATTGCTGGAGGTGGTAGCAGAAAAAAACGTATGACCTTCGTAACTAAGAGCATAAGTATTATTTAATCAATTAATATCCATCCATATCAATGATTTAAATGTGATACAAAGTCTTTTCATATTTGCTGTTAATTTACTCTTGTCAACCATCTTTTTAATATCAAGACTCTGTTGAGTATTTTGGTATGAGTGCAACCCTACCTGGATTTGGTTCTTTAAAATCCTTTTTCCTTGCTTCCCCCCCCCCCCCCCCCACACACACCAAAAAAAAAAAACACAAAATGAGGTATCCCCGAAGCTGCTTTTTTCCTTCTTGACTTGGAGAGAAACTGGATATAGCATAAGAATCATATTTTAATAAGCTCAACAGTTAGGCTTGAGTTCAGAATCTTTTGGTGGGTGCTAGATCTTTTCCTCATAAAGCTTATAGAAATGCTACGTTCCGACTTATCCATGATTTCCTACACTTCAAGTTGACATTGAGGTTATTTGTAGACTATAACATAACGGTGTTAGAATTACTTGAACTTAATGTTAGTTAGAATATCATGATTATTTTTGAAGTTCCAAATGATCTGAGACTTGAGGGGTGTTTGGTAGCATTAAGCACTTGATACTTGATGCTTAATACATTGCAAGGTGATTTGGAAGTAGGGTGCGTTTGATAACATTGATCGTTAGATGTTGAATGTTGAGTGAGGCTCTTACTGGTTAAGCAACGATTTTGATTCTCAATCATTAAGAGGAGGTTGGAAATTTCCAGGCTCAATGGAGGAACCAAACCAAACACACTGCCTCCAAGTTACCGTGCATTGTATTAAGCATCAAGCATCAAGTGCTTAATGCAACCAAAACACAACCTTAGATAGTAACTGATAACTTCTTTTATGTTTCTTCTTTTACAGGGCATGCGGAGACATTAATATTTGATATTCTAAAACTTGAGTGGACTGTTGCTGTTGCATCGCCCGGATATTCCATTACTGCTAACAAGGTATCCTCCATATTTTTTGCGGCTTTGTCATTCTCCCTCCACCTCAAAATAATTTTGTGTTTGTATATTGCTTGTACCATAGTAAAATTGCACCGTTTCCTTATTTACAAATGTGAATTTTAATTTGGGAGGGATTAAAAAGGAAAATGCCACATTTAGTATGGAACGGAGAGTATACTACTTATCCAGCCTTGGGCTTTATTCGTTTGTTCCTTTCTCTTCCACACCTCCCCCCCCCCCCCCTTCTTCTCCCCCCTCCTTTTTCTGATGGGGGTGGGGGTGGGGAGGGGATACAGAAGGGATGCACCACAACACAGGTGGTGTCTTATGTATCTTAGTATTAGCTTCTGACATGTATCTTCTAAAAGCAGCCTCCTTCCGTCCTCCCCTGACAATTTCTTTGTACTTGTAGGTTGAGTAAACTATCAGTATCAGTTAATAGTAGTACTTCAGAAAAGGCATCTTTATACATTTTTGAAACTTTTTGCATTTATTATCTCTGTGAAGTACATAATGACTTAATCCTGGTAAGAGTATATTCTTCTCCTTCTCTATTTTCCACGTTTACACATGTTCACCCCCTTGACAACCTCTTTAATACTCTCTCCGTCCCAGAAAGTTTGTCCCATTTTGACTTTTTATGGTCAACATAAATGTTTGGTCAAAGTCCTTTATGTTGACAGTAAATAGTCAAAATGGGACAAACTTTCTAGGACAGAGGGAGGATAATATACTCTTTTAGTACCAAATCGTAGATGTATCCGTATATATGAAAAGGCCCAATATTATTTTGTTAGATGACCAAGCAATCCAAAAAAATAAAAATAAAAAATCAGCATGCCCTCTATCATGTTTCAACAAGTAAACCAACGTATGAATGGGTTTCTTGAAGATGCTGAACTCAATTCATCTTGGTCAATTTTTTTGCGTGACAGCATTTGATGTTTCGTTTTTTGTTATGTTTCACACACCTTTGATGATCAATTATATGTTGCTTCTTATTCTTGCTCATTTACTGAAGGGAGTTGATTTCACAGGGATTCAGCCTTGCGCTCGTGCAAAACAAGGAAACAGATTACCTTGTTGCATTCGGGGGTTTCAAGAAGGAGCCATCCGATCAGGTCTGATATTGATAAGATATACTCCATGTGTCCTTGAGAGATGTTACTTCTTTACTTATGGGCGTCCCATAACAAATGTTACTATCCCAAAATGGAAATTTGATAATTCTTCTTTATGTAATGGGACCCACTTGTCACACTTACAACAACAATCCACTTACTATTTCCCACCCCCCTTTCTCTCTCCTAGTTTACTTTTCACACTACACCTACTCCACTATCAATATTATACTCCCTTTGTCTCAGAAAGTTTGTCTCAATTGATTTTTTATGGTCATGTCACTAACTTTGACGATACTTTGGTGTCAATCTAATGATTCCAATAAAAGTCTAAAAAATGTTATTGATAAACACATAATAATTTATCAATTACAGTTTTTCAAATTTCACTATGATGATTAAATTGACATCAATGTTTGGTCAAAGTTCAATCGTGTTGACCATAAAAATTAAATGGGACAAACTTTCTGGGACTGAGGGAGTACTTAGTTTTCCTTTAATCCCGCCGCTTTCAATTTTGGTAACATTTGTTATGCGACGGAGGAGTATAATGTCTCCTTCAAGCCTTTAGCTGATTAACTAAAATTCACATTTTAACTTTACAGGTTGAGGTCCTTATCATGGATAAGAATGAAACATCTATGGGTCGGCGATCAAATCTCTCTAAAGGGTATGGAGATTTGCTATCAGAGAAGCGCTCAGTGCCAACCGTAGATACTATTGGAAGACAAAATCTGACGTCTGCAGTCGAACATCATGGCTCCGGTAGGAGGTCTTTGTCAGAGTCTTTGTTGGCCGATCAGAATCCGGGTAATGTCTCGCTCCGCAAAGAACTCCAAAATGAGGAAGACCATTTCCGGAATTTGAAGAGTTTAGAAGATCAAAATTTGTCACAGGTAAAAAAGTGCAATATTTTTCGTCCTTCATATAGCTTATTATGTGCTACCTCCGGGATTGTTTTTGCCCCCCGGCCGCCGTCTCAAAATAAATGAGCATTTTGAATTTAATGGTCATTTTATAAAAAATATTCTTGCTATTCACTTTCCAAATTTAGTTTTGCAAAAATATAATGAACTCTGAAAAAATGAAAAAAAAAATATTCAGGGACAATTTTTTGATGCGAAAAATTCTAAATGTCATTCTTTTTGGGAGGAAAATGGTCATTCAATTTTGATGTCGAATGAAACCTTGAGATTATGACCGAACGGAAAAACAAGATACAATGGGTTACGAACCCTGGATAAATTGCTCTTCGGCAAATTTACTCTTTTCAATATTCAATAATCAAAGTCTAATTTTCGGATTACACATTTAGACCTATTTTATAGTGCCTATAAAACTAGGGTATTAAGAAATAACCTCCTAAAATAAAGCCTAACCTATAAGGTAACATATTAGGACTCAAAAACTAGTAAATTGACTCAAAATCTATTCTAAAACCACCTATAATTCTACTAGGAATATTAATTCCGAAAATACTAATAAAAAGGATACTAATAATAAAAATAAAAGTTTAAATATATTACAATATTAATCTTCATTGTTGCTGAACACATTCTGCTTCCATAATTCATTGCTTGATCAACTTTATACTCATACTGCATCATTCTCTCCTTCTTAGAAAAATTCGACCTCGAATTTTGGTTGTTGCTACTGAAATTAACTCTTGAAATTCAGTCTTCAACCGTTGACGAACTGTGTATTTAACGTTACTTTTCAGCACACCCATCCAATCAGCCCAAGAATATGTAACATAAACCTCAAGGAACAATTTCTTGATAGGTTCATGACAAATCTTACCCGAGAACAATAAATCAAATGGATCTTCATACGTAGAAAAACACTTAACGAATCCAAAATTCCACAGCAATTCATCATAAGGGAATTTTAAACAAGGTGTTTTTGGATCAACCGAGTATGATGTCTCCGCTTGACAAAATTCGCAGTCACATGTGTCAAAAACTGGAGGTTTTGACCAATCAACAAAGTTATCAAAATTTGCAGAAAAAACGAAAGGTGATGATAAATCATCAAAAACCCTTTCAACAGTATCAATAGATAATGGGTCGCAAAATTCATCAAGAAGTGCCTTACCTTCAACCCTCAGACTCTCGATCTCTGTATCAATATCCTCGGAAGGATTTGCCTTGTTCCTGAACCCAATTTCTTGATCCCGGATGAAGGGAGTGACCCCTTCTTGAAACTCCATGTCCTCAGATGATACCTCTGAATCCGAACCCTTACCCGGTGGATGCTCAATAGCCCCTTCCACGCGTGCTTGGAAATTCTGGAGTTGTGGAATCTGCCTTCGCATTTCGTCTATCTCAATATCACGTAGGTCACGTTTGCGATGATGATCGTCCTCATGGGGATCCGCTCCACGGTCCCTTCCGCGACCACCTCTTCCGCCACGAACACCACGCCCTCGTTCGGCCATCAATATCGATACCCGCCAGGAATCTGATACCAAATGATGTCGAATGAAGCCTTGAGATTATGACCGAACGGAAAAACAAGATACAATGGGTTACGAACCCTGGATAAATTGCTCTTCGGCAAATTTACTCTTTTCAATATTCAATAATCAAAGTCTAATTTTCGGATTACACATTTAGACCTATTTTATAGTGCCTATAAAACTAGGGTATTAAGAAATAACCTCCTAAAATAAAGCCTAACCTATAAGGTAACATATTAGGACTCAAAAACTAGTAAATTGACTCAAAATCTATTCTAAAACCACCTATAATTCTACTAGGAATATTAATTCCGAAAATACTAATAAAAAGGATACTAATAATAAAAATAAAAGTTTAAATATATTACAATATTAATCTTCATTGTTGCTGAACACATTCTGCTTCCATAATTCATTGCTTGATCAACTTTATACTCATACTGCATCAAATTTGGGATAGAGGAAGTACAACATTTTGGAGGCCATAAATTTAAGTAAAGGTCACTAAATGCAAGTGTAATTATATTTTTTATTTTCCTAAAATGCCCCTAATTAATTCTCCATTTCAAAGATAAGTGCACATTTCCTAGACATTTAATTTGAGGATATTTTAGTAATAATAACCATTTTTGTATAAAATCAAGGCAATTAAACTACTTCAACTAACTTTCTTGTTAGAGCAATTCTAGGGTGACAAAAGAAGTTTACAAAATTTTGGTTACAAGTACAGTTAGCAATAAATGATTGGATATTAGATTAATGAGTAGTGGGGTCTACGTTAGTTGAGATCTCCTGTACCACTTTTGTGTGCCACTCCATGTACCACTCGTAATCCAACCGTTCACATGTTTTGATAATATTAATTTAACTTTAATCTCAATAACTGTAAGCCATTAGATCACTTGTGGCACATGGAGTGGTACACAAAGTGGCACAGAGGATTTGGACTCCTACAAAACACAACATTCAATTATTCATTGCCAACTGTGTAACCAAAATTTTGTAAACTTCTTGTTAGTAACTTTTTTGCTTATAATTAAGGCTGGAGTATTTCTTAAGATTTTTTTTTTCCAGGACAAGAAAATACAGTTTTTACTAAAAATCTGTAGAAAAAAATATCAGAAGGAACAAAATGAACTGCTTAATCAAAGCTCAATCGTACTTTCTCCATTTGAGGATGTCTATGTTGATTTAGGTGATGGAGCAGGCGAGGACACAATTAGATACGGTTACTCTGACTAATTCAGGTGGAGTTAAAATCATTGCAGAAGACATAACTTCATTACTAAGTCATGAAAACACCGACAATCATGATACAGACAAAAATAGTAACTTCCCTCCTGATAGTGATGACAATATTACCTTCCAAGAAAGTGAGGGTAAATCTGATTTATTTTCATCTTCATCAAGTATATATCAACTATATGAAATAAAAATGGCGGCTTTAATACGGAAGAACGGTATTCTGGAAGGACAGCTGGCAGCTGCGGCAGCTAGCCGGGATGCAGCTGAGAAGAATTTGACTTCTGTGCTGAAGAGTAGACAGGAAATGGAGAAAAAGTTGACTGATACGTTGAAGGAAATGGACTTGATGAGAGAGAAGTTAGCTTCGGTCGAACAAGCACAAGAAGAAGTTAATAGTTTATCAAATATTGTTCACTCGGACAATGTAAGGCTCGAGCATGATGTGGCTTTTCTTAAGGCTGTATTGGATGATACCCAGAAGGTACTGTACTACTTGCACCTTTATATGGTCTGATTTACAAATATAAAAATAAAAAAATACTACCTACGTCCCAAAATAAGTGTCCAATTCTTTTTCTAATTTGCTCTTGATCAAGAGAAAATTTGAAAAACAATCGACATTTATTTTGAGACGGAGGTAGTATAATCTTACTTATTGGATACTTACTGTAGGAACTGCATTCAACGAGAGGAGTCCTTGCAGGAGAAAGAGGAAGAGCGTTTCAGTTACAGGTATATTTAAATGGAAAGAGAAAATTTTCTTATGTACTTAAATCTAAACCTGTGGCTGGAGGCTACTTATTTGCTTTGGCTTATTGATTTTGACAAAGCTAAAGTAAATCCTACATATTGACTCCTGATGGGAAGCCACCTTTAGGGGATGATGGGGGTCATTCGGCTCCCTTAACTTTTAGGAAATGCTATTTTAGTACCTTCAAATTTATGAAAAGTAAGCTACAAATTACATTTTGTTAGTTTTGACCCCCTTAATTTTTGGTAAAATTTATAACCATGTTATCATTTTGACCCTCCTGTGCGCAAAAGATCTTTATGACAAGTGGAACTTTTATTTGCTAAGCAATCTTCACCCATTTGCAAATAATTTCTGGCTTTGTGTTTTGAGTACTCCCTCGGACCCTTCAATTTTGCCAAAAGCACCCGTGTTAGACACTCGTATCTGACATGGGCGTGGCTATTTTACACTACATTTGGTGTAAAATCTTGAAATTTTGGAGGATTCGACACTCCGGTCCGTCCCGTGTTAGACACCCGTACCTGATTCCGAGCATCATAGCTCCCTCCATCCTTAGACGAGTGTTCATGTTGAGGGATATATTTAGAAAAAGGTTGACTTCTAAGGATTTTTATCACTCACCTTATGAACTTGCAGTATTGCAAGTACGTACTGGATTTTTATTTTAGTTTAGGGACACATTTTTGGAAGAAAATTGTCGCTCGATAAGAAGAAATGGCTAGAAAACTCCTTGAACATCATTTGTTACAATTTTGGACATGTTTTTCCTGCAGGTTGAAGTATTTCATCTGAAGCAAAGATTGCAGTCTTTGGAAAACCGAGCACCGACTCCAAGGAAACCTTACCATGCATAAACTTAGAGAAGATTGTGTAAGTCCACGGAAAACCAAGCCGCAATTTAACGAAACCCTAGCTTGTAACTTAGAAGCGCGGTTTTTGGTGCTAAGAGTAAATTAATCGTGCGGAAAAATCAGTAGGGTGGCATGTTTTGTTGTAATGTTCTTGTTCCACAATGCCGTGATTTTCCCAATATTAGCTCATGTAGCTCAGATATGCTAATGTGTATATCCAGATTTATGTCAGCTTATTACTTACCTGTTGCAATATGATTTTGGTTCATGTTTGTCAAACCAAAATAACAAAAATCTACTCCCTGTCCTAAGATGGTACTGTCCCAGAAAAATAGTCTCATTTTGACTTTTCATGGTCAACAAAAATGAACTTTGACCAATTATTGGCGATCTAATCATTTTAGTGAAATTCTAAAATTTGTAATTGATAAATCATTAAGTGATTTATCAATAAAAAAATTTAGAATTTAATTGTGATAATTAAATTGATACAAATGTTTGGTCAAAGTTCATTTTTATTGATCATAAAAAGTCAAAATGAAACTATCTTTCTAGGACTAGGACGGAGTACGTTTTACTTTCCAAACATTTTAAAGTTACATTATTTCTAGGACGGAGTACGTTTTACTTTCCAAACATTTTAAAGCTACATTATCAGTTTTTGAAATTCATAAGTTTCTAAAAATTTGTATGCTTATTGGGAGAAGATGTTTTGCAGAAAAGTAATAACTATAATGTAAAGGAGATAACTGGAATGTATATTCATGTGTTAAATATCATAATACTCGCATTACATTAGAGTATGACATCATAAAATATTGTCCAAAAATCAGGAAAAAAAAATAAAAATACACCATAATTATTCAAATTACATTTACAGTTTTCTTGAGCAATGGAGAGATCATACACTACATTCTCCTTTCAAAGCCCTACGTTGACTTTGCCTGCCAATCCTATAGTTGACTTTTGTGTGCTAACGTCGATGATTGCTAAGCTCTCTTTATGTTTTATTCAATGATTCCCGAGAGCGTTGCAGGGAAAGTCAAACCAACGTTTAATCGGGAGGAGACTCTCTGAGAGAGTCAATCATAAAAGCTCGGCTTCTTCAGGTTCTCCATCAGCATCGTCAACGTCATTTTCCTCGTCTTCTTCAGGAGCATCAGGATCCACTCCCTATAAATACTCAAACATCAGCTCCTCATAATTTCTCATCTTCATAAAATGATTTTCAATCATCAGTAAGCAAAAATAGCTTTGTAAATGGACTCTCATAACCATGGTGAAGCCAAAAAAAAAAAAAAAATATGAGAAAGGAGGTCAAGATTGCTCGGAAACTCCGTCCCATAACAACTTGCACCATGTTTCTCCGACATAGGAATTAAGGAGAGATTATATATTCAAACGTATTGTGAGTGTGGAATGGGTGGTGAGTATGATGATTTGAGAGTGAGACTGATAATTTAAGTGTGTGTGAGTATGACAAGTGAGGTGGGAAGAATAAAAAAATAAAAAGGGGACATTTTTAGGAAAGTCGAACTTACCAATGGACACCGAAAAAGGAAATTGGTGCAAATGTTATGGGACGGAGGGAGTGTATACTTATCATATAAAAGTTTGGAATAAAAGGAGGTCAAAATGATATAATTGTAGAAATTTTGCCAAAAATAAAGGGGGGTTGAAATAGAGTGTCCTTTTATCAAAATTTAGAGGCACTATAATGACCTTTCCCAAAAATCAAGCCATACCTTATATGAGGCTTTGCCAGTGCAAGAAAGCATGCTTTTTTTAAACAGTCAATATTCAGATATGTCAAAAGAGGGGTGAGAAAACAATGTGAAAGTAGAGAGATGGTAAAACTCGATAAAACAAAAAAGAGAAAGCTAAGAAGATACTTAAAAGAAAGAAAACACACCTTCATCTGCTTCTCCAAGCGCTCCAGCCCTTTTTTCGCAGCCTCATTTTGGGGGTTTATCCTGAAATTCAAACAGAAAAAGGCAGTCGGTACTTACAATGTCAAATATAGCACTTATTCTCCATTTGTCATGAAAGCATATTGTACAATCTTTCTACCTTCAATTTCTCTCATCAAAAACTAAATATTGAAAATGCTCTTGATCAATCAAGAGTAAATTTGGACATTCATTTTGGGACGGGGGAAGTAAAAATAGGAACCTTAATGCAGCCTGGTAATGTGATAGAGCATCTTGCAACATATTTGTAGCAGCAAATACTTGGGCCAGCTTTACATGAAGAGAGTCGTCAGCCCAATCTTTGAGATAACGCTCAAGGAGAGCAACAGCTTCTCCATTTCGCCCCTCCATAACATGCAACTCCGCCAAGGCTAATGCAGCTCCAAGATAACCAGGTTCCAGCCTCAAGGCTGATTCATAAAACTTCTTTGCCTGCAAATACATAAACATTTAGATTCTGAGGGGACCCACATAAAATAATACCCCCTCCGTCCCATTTAGTTTATGATGGTCAACACAAATGAACTTCGACCAAACACTAATGTCAATCTAATCATAATGAAAGTCCAACAATTGTTGGTGTGACAAATCACTTGATGATCTATCAATAAAAAAATTAAGAATTTTAGATCTACATTAATGTTTAGTCAAACTTCACTGGTGTTAACCATCAAAAATTAAATGGGACTATCTTTTTGGGACGGAGGTAGTAATACTGATAGTGAAAATAATCTTGGCGTGCCTTCTCTCTGCCACTGGAGTTGCTAGCATGTACATCCCCGACTAGTTTTAAAGCCTTAGCTGACTGAGGCATGGATTTCATAGCCCCCCTTGCAGCATACAGAGCCTCTTTCACCTTTGAAAGTGCCAGGTAAGACCGAACCAATCCTGAATAAAGATATATTCATACACTGCCTATTAGTTGCTTCTTTAGCGTGATACTATCATCGTGACATGAAAGAAGAAAAGAAACACATGAAAATATGCGGTACAAAATTGTAACTAAAGGCAAATTCACAGTACAATACTCCCTCCGTCGTAAATGAATGTCCAAATTTCATTTTAAGGGACATTCAGAAAATTTTAACTTTTTATACAATTTAGTGGCAAGGGTCATATATATTCTTGTAATCCTCTTTCCTAACATTTAGTTTTGCAAGTATAAAAAGATTAGTGAAAATAAAGGGAAAAAAAACATTAAAGGACAGTTTTTTTTTCCAAAAAAAAGAAATTCATTTTGGGACAAACATTTCTTGAAAATGGACATTCGTTTAGGGACCGGGGGGGGGGGGGGGGGGGAGTAAGGAAGTTGGTGCAATTCCATAGAAAAATCACCTTGATACGAACGAAGATCAGGTCGCAACTCTTGAGCACCCCTGAAGGCAACCACAGCTGCTTCTGGCCGATTCATGGATAAGAATAAGTTACCCTGAAACCTGGACAGACTTAGGCTAAGGTTGTTCACGACAATATACAATTAAATGAATATTCATACGACTTAATGCCAATACTGGGATGAATACCTTCATTATGTAACCAGCTGCATGCCTCTCGTCAATTCGGATGCTCTGATCACAGAAGAGGAAAGGAAATATTAAGCATAACCGAAGAGAAGTATCTTGATGTATATACAAAATAGGTCTAAAGTCACAAAAAATGCCACAAAATTTGGTCCACAAAAATGATGTGTCATAATTTTGTTGGTGCTTTTAGTTAGAGTGTGGCGGGTCCACAATCCATGCAACCAATAAAATATTGTCACCTCATTTTGTATCCATCTTTTTGTGAACTTCTTTTGTGTCCTAGCATTGCCCACTTCAAAAATTCCCCATAAGGTCCGCAAGTAACATTATGACCAAAATCAAGCTTTAGCCCTAGTGGTTAAAATGACACTAGAAATGTGGCCCTCACATGTCAACATTTGAGGGGCATACGCGTCTTTTAACCATCCCAAAACCAATTCTGTTCACACCAGCTTGGTATTCAGGCATAGAAGTTTTAGTGATGCGTTCATAAAGAAAGGTTAAAAGACAAGTATACCCCCAATTTTGGACAGTGAAATGTACATGTCCAGTACCGCAAGATCTTTAACAAACCATTAGTGCTAGGACTTAACCTAAACAAAATGTTACTTGTGGACCTTATGTGGGATTTACGCACCAAAACATATTTTTAAATGTAAAAACAAATTAATGAGCTCTACCTTTTCAGCATAAGATAAAGCTCCCCTCTCGTCTTTCTTTTCCCACAAAACTGACATGGCGACAAACACTTCAGGCTTTGTCGGATCAATGTTTAGCAAATCGTGCACTAACTTGTTCAATTTTGACTGATCAGATTTTAGCTTTAAAAGCATTGCATACTCATCCATATATGTGACCACATAAGGATCAATTGACCGAACCTAAAAAACAGCAAATTTATTAGTCTCATATATTGAATCTCAAGAATAAGTCTGTTAGCAGTCTTACTATGGTTTTACCTTCTCAAAGTTCATAATGGCCTCATCATTTTTCCCAGTAATAGCTTCAACCTTCAAATAATTACTTATGCATCAGAAAAACAGGGAAATACATAAAATAAGTAGAGAAATATCAAATGAAAATAGAAAATGCACAAACTAGCTTTATACCCAAGACAGCTGCCTACTACTGACTCAGAGAGATTCAAGTATTCTACCCTGATACTATCAAGGTTCATAATTATTTGTCATTTTTCACAGGGACAACATTCTCTAGTTGGTAATAGATTTCAATAATAATGCCTCAAAATATGAAACTACTTGCCACATTTTATTAATTGATACATTATTTTTATATTTTATGAGGTCCTGTTTGCATAAAAATTATGATTGACCATGACTAGTTTACTACAATAGCTAGTTGAACCTCTTCAAAGAGAAAAATCTCAGAATGGACCACCTCTCCCGAACAAAAAAAGGAAAGAACTATAATAATAAGGCCATGCACTTTTCTACCAGAATTGGTAAAAAAGAAAGTTGAAGAATGTTTCAGCGTTCATGTGCACATATTAGCTACTACCTCCGTCCCAAAATGAATGTCCGAAAATTTTCACGCAGGTAATAGTTAGTAAGTTCTCAAGTGCTCCTAAGTGTAAACCATGCAATAAAACACTGAAGGGTGAGGAATGAAACATGATTTAAGTAGTAACTCCTCAGCATAAAAGTTCTAGAAACACATACGCTAGATTTAAGAACATTGTGAAAAATCATAATAGATGCAAACCAAAACTAGTTACATCGACATAATCAACAAGAGTGAAGCACTTATTCGAATATACAAGTCATATAAAAAGGATTATTTTACGTGCTTTGGAAGACTTGAGCTATGTTAGCTGGACACTCATTTTCAGCTATTATGAAAGTTGAAACTTTTAGGTTCAGGATTGATGCTAGGGTGAGTAGAGTCTACGCGTGGATCCTCTAAGTTGAAGATTGATGTTTGCCCATAAATATGCTGTAATCCGTTTGTTTAATAAAGAGAAAAAATAAGATACCAGACAGTCAGTAGCATTGACTCCCCCACTACTTCTCAGTATTCAATATCTCTTTCCATTTTATGTTGTATCTAATGTGTGTTGATTAAGACTGGTATAAGTGCTTGTAGATGGCACGGCAGTTTTAGACTATATTTATGGCAAAATCTTAGAAAAATGGCAGAGGTCGTATGCGGGTCCAGGTAACTTAGGACTAAATTAATTAGGGCCAACATATAATGACCTCTTATAGTAAAAGAAGTACTGTATTCTACGACGCAATTGTCAAAGTTCACCTTTGCTATTTCAAGCAATATGTGCGTGTTGTTTGGAAAACGTTGTAAAAGTTCTGAGAAGAGTTCCAGGCCGCCTGCAGAAAGAAAATGTGTAGTGAACAAGAAAATATCAGTTATCAATGTTAAGGTTTCCACTCATCTTAAAATTCATTTACATACAACTAGGGAAATATATGCAAACGGAAACTTGAACTAAAGGACCTCCGAAAGCAAAGCTCTGATAGAATATATAAAATCAACTAGTTGTTACGATACACCCTGAAAATGTGACTCAAGCTTTATAATGTGTAGTGAACAAGAAAATATCAGTTATCAAGGTGAATGTTAACATTCATCTTAAACATTCATTTACATACAACTAGGGAAATATATAAAAACAAAATTACTAGCAAAAACATGTAGTCAACTTTACAACTCTCAAAACTCTCAAGTTGTTACGATACACCCTGAAACTGTGACTCAAGCTTTATAGTCAATGACACAGGCTGTCTGCCCAAGTTGGACCTAAGAATGAGTAAGTATTTAGAAGCTTAATCCACAAGTCATAAACCACATTATCATGCATGAAAACTGGATTCATTGGTAATCTTACGACGAAAATCCTATAAGCAGATAGTAGGTACAAGTCAATGCTTGGAGTCAACATTTAAGTCTTGGGGCAAGAATATGGTAAGAGTTCTAAGAACTCTTTAGTAATTGATAAAAAAAAAATCAAGTGTTGCTGTAAACATTTCACTTCAAGATAGACAGGTACCATTATTATGAAAGGCCATCAAGGTGGGAATTCACTCTACTAGAAGCATTGACAACCTTAAGTAGGCATGTAGGTGCCTTGTTGCTATGCAACGTTGGACTTGAATCGGGCAGAGCAGCATAGAGAAAGAGAAAAGGGAAAACGGGACGCAAATAGAAAATGAAAATAAAGAAGATACTCCCTGTGAAGGAAAAATTACTCGACCTTTGTAATCATTTGCTGAAATACAACATTGAGCCTCGACATAACGCTGCACGAAAATAGCAAGTTATCAATAAGTTTTGACCCAAAAACATATCAAGATTATGAATAACAATGATGACAATATCAACATTCAAAGGGGCGTGAGAAAAATTACTGAATTTAGTTTCCTTAACTTTCCTTGTTTAAGTCCCCAAGTGTCTAAGCGCAAGCGAATGCATACAAAGATCATACACTAAACACACATCACTACAAGTTTATAACAAAATAACAAGTAACATATCATCAACTTACTTGCAACCAACGACTTGAGTCAAAATGATCAAAAGGAGGCCTCCCACTCCTATTAGGTGTCTGGTAAATCAAAATGAGACAACAGATTATGATTTCTTAAACAACAATAAAGATCCATAACCTAGAGTCAACGATCAAAATTGAGAATGATGCATAACTTATCCTTCCACCACAAAAAAAAAAAAAAAAGAAAAAAAAAGTAAACAATAAAGATACAAAGAACTTCCCACATATTCGAACAAGGATAGTTCGACAACGTACCTGTGGAAACAATGAAATAATGTCCTTGGCTGGAACTCCTAACTCTGCCAAGGCTGTGATAGCTTCAAAAACATAAGGGCATTGCCTAAAAAAGGATGTTGAATAAGTAACATGAATGCAGCAGAGAACTGAAAAAAAATGTCACAATATCAAGTTCTGTATATACTCCCTCCGTGACTCCGTCCCACCTCACTTGAGACTTATTTCCATTTTGGTCCGTCCCACTTCACTTGAGACTCCCTAAAATGGTAATCTTTTTATAATTTTATATTCAATCTACCCCACCCACTCATTCTCTCTCTTCATTGTCCACCACACAATTCATTCAACCAACCTACTATTAACCCCACTCATTCTCTCTCTTCATTTTCTACCACACATTTTCCTTATTTTATTCTTTTTCCTTAGTTATTGTGCCCACTTCTTAGGTCTCAAGTGAGGTGGGACAGAGGGAGTATATATATATATATATAGGGAAATGCTAGGATACCCCCTCCAAGGGCATTTAGGACAAAAATACCCCTTCATGTTGTTCATCCAGAATATTCAAAAGGAGGGTTAAACAGTAAATTTAATCCATCACAATCAAACTTTACCAGGATGAAAAATTGTCTTTACCATTCTATTTCTTCCCCTGCCGTACACTTCCATGGAAAACTAAGGTTTTATTAAGGTTTAACACAATCATTTTCCCCCAAGTAAAAGTGCAATTGAAGTTATCAAACACCACAAACTATTAAGATTTCTTGCAAATCACCAGCTTTACCGTTCTTCGATTTCCATGCTTCCAAATTCTCATGGATACTAAAGTTGCGATTGTAGGTTTTGACAATCGAAGGCAATATGTTATGGAATTCAGAAATCAACCCAAATTCTCTGCATTTGTATACTCCCTCCGTCCCAAAATGTGGTTCCCTTTTTTCTGATGTTAGTAGGAAGAAACTTTGAGTAATAATTCTAGTTCATTTTATTTATCCTCATGAAAATACAAAACTTGTTATTGATACGCCATTATAAATACTAACAAGAACAAGTTTTATACTTTCATAAGGATAATTAAACTGAAGTAAAATTATTTCTCAGTGTTCCTTCGTACTGACGTCATAAAAATATATATATATATAAAAAAAGAGGGAACGGCATTTTGAGACGAAGAGTGTCTATTTTACGGAAGCAAAAGAGATAAATAGGGTACGGCTAAAGAGGAAGCAACAGGGGGCGGCACTGCTATGGCGTTGCTAGCAGTCAATGAGGGGACGATATTTTTTCAAGGTTCAACTAATAGAGAAGAAAATGGAAAATGGTGGAGTTAATTTTGGGAAGGGTGGAGGTATTTAATTAACAGGAACTGAAGATACTAATTAGCCCTCAATATATACATATGCATCATTCACAAAATAAGGGGTATTTATATCCTCAAATAATGGGCCACTTGTTAGGATGCCCTTGAAAGGATATCCTAGCAACTCCCACACACACGTGTGTTTTGAACAGACGCTGTGTGCGACAACAAAACCCACAATGAGGGCATATTCATAAATAAGCATAAAAGACAAAGGAAAGACGAGCTTGCTAAAACCAAACCATCTATCCGCCTCCCAGAAAAAAAAAAAAAAAAAAAAAAAAAAACCTTTTGAAAGGTACAAAATACAAATTTAGTATTAGGCTGTTAACTTCTCTCCCAGCCACCAAAAGTGAAGGAAACATGCTGAGTTCTATCATTAATGAGCATGCTGAAATGATACCTAAGAAAATAGAGAAGAACGCTGAATAAAAGCAACACTAAGCTAAGAAAAAGTAATTCACATCTACACATGTCTCTGATAACTAATCATACATGTACATGAGAATAAAGTGCCTCTCGCAATCTGAGCTGGAAAAAGGTGCGCATCAACAAAGTATTAGCAGCATGTAACATGGCTAAAAGCAAGATTAATGCAATGCACATGATTTATATTTTTCACAAATAACACAAGAAAACCTAAAAACTTACAACCATTCTGCAATTTTAGCTACAGTTAGATAGAAATGGAAGAACTAATAACATCATAAAATAAACCAAAGTGGAAGTCCAAGTATTACGATTCTAAGTAGAGAAAGGAATATTGTCATCATCAACAAGAAATCCGGTATGACAAACCTCAAACACTCTTTATAACAGGCGACAGATGCACGATTATGTCTAGAACTTCGATAGAGCTTTCCCATTAAAAGATTCATCTGCAAGTTCCTTGATTTGCTCGGAATCGTCTCCATCTGTTAAATTTGCAGCGGAAGTTATCATCAAATGAAAGAATAAAGATAAAAACCCACATCAGCTTTGCATTGTACAAGACAGTGTAACATAAAAATTGAAGACAATTAAGTGGGAGACATTAGATTTGAACCTCGGAAAGAGCAGCTCTATTCTCATTTACGGCACAATGGCAAGATGCAAGTTTGAACTTTAACTGAAAGTGAGAAGGCAAAACATTATTTCCGATCATGGATATTCAATTATAATTGAGGTATCAAAGGATATAGAACCTCAAAGGAAAGGAATAATAAAGGAACAATCGTACTACCTCATTTTCATTTATTGCTGAAACATTAAAAGAATTTGGGGAAGAAGATCTGTTTGATGCAGATAATGAACTTCTTGTAGATGCATTTTGTTTAGGTATGATCTTGTGATGTTGCAATGCTTGCTTGTACATATGCTGTTAACAAATAAAATAATATGGTGATGTTAGTTCTTGTCCCAGTAAGTAACAAATAAGTAGACACATAAACACCAACAAAGAATTCAATGTGTAACAGACACAGATTTTATGAAATAAGTAGAATTCCATCAGAATGAAAAAGTATAATTCTAAAGAGAAAAGACTGAACAGTGCAATGGCACAGAAGTGAATTTACACTTCTTTTGCGGGTGTGTACGGATCAGAGTAGGTTAATTACCCCTTGGTCTTGTTGCAGAAACAAAAGAAGTATCACAAGTAGAATAGTAATAAACGGTTTGTCTAACGTGTGCCCTTAGGGCATAGGATAAGACTTAATCACGGCAGTGAATCTACATAATTATAGCAGTTTTACTTGGGAAAATTAAGCATGTTTCTAAAAAGTAAAAACTGCTATAATTACCTAGATTTACTGCCATAATCAGTACTTATCATATGCCCTAAGGGCGCAAATTAGGAACTTAGAGGGGGCGGCGACACAGACTAGTTAAATCAGTCTGTTTCACCTGCATTAGGTGTGACCTAAATAAACATTTGCATGGATGTACATAAGGACGAAGTCTTACAATTGCTCTTCTATACTCTTTGTCCCGAAGCAATGCATCTCCATGGAGAGCCTGAAACGTGAACCGCAAAATCATTTCATTAGCAAAAATATATACTCCGTAACAAAGAATAAACCCATAGAGGAAATTGCAGACAGCTGCAGCATTCTACCAATTCGCAACATCTTTTATTCAGTACTCTCCTTTCTATCTATTTCATCTCATCCTTTTTTTTTTCGTATTTCATATGTAGAGAGGAGGAGTGCAAAGAAAAATGACAAGTAACGTGGAAAAAGCAACATAAAGATCCTTATGGAAAGTGGAAACAAATCTACCCGGCCATAATACCACAAATCCCATATGAAATACAATGAGGAAATCAATTATCACAAACCATTCCGAGTCATCCATAACCAAACAAAGGTTTTAGTAGCTTTGAGATATCCTTGGGTTTCAAAGCCACTGAATCATCAGTATCCTCAAATACCAAATGAGAAGAAATAAAAGACAGAACCTGATATCACAACAAAATTTTCAGCCTTCAGAATTTCAAGAAATACTTTTGCTGAGTTTTATATATTCAAAAAAAAAAAAAAGCACTATTACTTGAATAACAAAACAAATCAAATTAATAGACTGAAATTCGAGATAGCCACCAACTATTTTCAAGAAACCAACAGAATCTTTACGAATTTGCCCAAAATTCTTCAGTGTGAACATGCCATTACTCAAATTACAAAAGGAAAAAAATATATTAATCGACTAAAGTTCAAGAAACCCACCAAATATTCTGCCTTGAGATGTGGGCTGGTTTCAGCATTTACAGAAGATGATGAAACAAGAAAACAACCCTGTTCAAAATCTGAGAAATTAAGCGGATTGCAGAACAAAAAGAAGAATTCAAATCAAAATATAACAAATCGTTGGAATAAAAAAAAACCCTAATTAACTGTTTCTTGATTAGTGGGGAGTGAGCTTACGAGCAATTGGGCTGAGTTGTAAAGGCCACATTCGATGAGAGTTGAGAGCTGATCTTTGGGAACTTCCATCTTCGGATTTGTGTGAGGAAATTCGAAACAAGTTTGAATAATGGTAATGAGCTCTCAGAGTTTTAGTAACAAACCCACTCCCTTTTTCAAACCCTCTTATACCCTTCTTGCACCTTGATTTTTTTATTTTTTTTTTAAATTGCAATTCCGTTTTGACAAATTCTCATATACAACCGTTGCACTATGGCCAAACCCATGTGCTGCACCCGCCCAACCCACCTGACCCGTCCAGCCCAGCCTCTCCCACCATTTCACAGATCGCGACACGTGGCAAGCCTAAAAAAAACCCACTAACTTTAAAATGCTATATCTTGATATTTATAACTCAGGAAAAAAAAAATCGTTGTGTTCACTACATAGGTCATGATATGGTTTGATTTTAAAAAAAAAAAACATATTTTTTACACACAAAAAGTTTGAGTTGCTTTTCAGCTGAGATGTAACACTTTGTTCTAATAAAAGTAACTGTTTCTTATTCAAATAGTAACACTTTTACAGTCAAATGTAACAGCAATTGTAAAAAAAAAAATTGTTTTGATAGTTTTTGTGGTTAAAAAAAATAATATTTGAAGTGTAACAAAGTGAATATATGATTATATTTTTTTATATTGATGAATGTAACATTTTATTTAATAAATGTTACTTTTCTTCTTTAAAAAAAGAGTAAAAATTCATATATATAATCGGGTTTGCATTTCAATTATTACTTTCTCAATAAAAATTTGTTACATTTTCAGATATAATGTTACATTTAAGGATATAATCTGTTACACTTGAGGAAAAAAAATATTACATTCATTTTTTATAAAATGTAACATTAGTTTAGTTTGTTAATTTTGAAAAAAAAAATGTTACATTTGAAATAAAAAAGTGTTACATTCTTTTATAAAAAGTGTGACATTAGTTTAGTTGTCAATCTTTATGTTATCGTAATCTATTACAGCAAAATTGTGGTACATTTAAAAAAAAAGTGTTACATTTGAAGAAAAAAAAATGTTACATTTGAAAAAAAGAGTGTTACATTCCTTTATAAAAAGTGTGACATTAGTTTAGTTGTCAATCTTTATGTTATCTTTAATCTATTGCAGCAAAATTGTGGTACATTTTGAAAAAACAAATGTTACATTTGAAAAGAAAAATATGTCACATTTCATTATAATAAGTGTTACTTTTGTTGAGAGGAAAAAAATGTTAGGGGTGGAAAAAAAAAAAAAAGGAAGGTCGGCTCCTGTCGCACGGTACAACCGCCGCACAGGAGACCGGCTCTTCCGTTTTTTTTTTTTTTTTACAAGCTAGTTACATATCATTCATTCAAGGCAATTGTTAACATGTTACAAGCTCCTATTAAATTTATGAGAAAATTTTGGGGGAAACTAGTTTCTCCATAAGTTATAAAAAATCATGTTTTTATAGGGGGTTAAAGTTTAAGGTTTAGGGTTTAAGGCTTAGGGTTAAAGGGTTAAAAAGTTGACTTTTTATAACTTATGGAGGAACTAGTTTCCCCAAAACCAACTCTAAATTTATTACAGATCTATTGCCTAGTCTAGTATGAATTCCTAGTGGAGTTTCACCACGTTAGAACCTATTACATCGAATGATATTGCTTCTTCATAAATCTCTCATAGACGTCCCGAGCTATCTGGTAGTGCTCTTCCCATAGACGTCATGCGACATCTGATAGTCCTCTTGACATAGACGTCCCACGCCATTTGAATGATCACCTGCAGAAGCCCCCAGCCGCCCTCAGAGGGGCATAGTAACAAGGTTCTCGCAATTCGATTACTTGAATTGAGTTTGTATAATCTTTATAATATTATTTTTTTTTGGAAGTATGCAATATTGTTATTAAGAGTGTAAAATTGGCAACTCAATTCTTGAAATTTTACATTTTTTTGCAAATTAGAATAAAAATTAACGAGGTATTAGTTTTTTGACGGAAAAATAGTTATGTATTATACAATTGACTTTTTAAATTGCATGTTGGTCATTTCAAAAGAAAAAAGAAAAAAATAATAATATTTAAAATTAAAACAATGTCGGTTTATAACTTTTAAAATCATAAAAATAAATAAATAAATAAATAAATAAATAAATGGTATTGTTGATTGTATTTATGGTGTTGGTTGTAATTAATTGTGAAATCGAAAGGATCTTGATTTTTGCCATGATAATGGTAATGAAGATTAGAGAGGAACCGGTGGGTTCTGATTGTGATGGTGGACTAGTGGCTGACTATGCTTGATGGTGGTGGAATGTTGTTTATAAAATAACTCAACTGCCATTTAAAAAGTCATGTGTCATTTTTGTAACAACTTCGTTACCAATTTTGCAACAAAATGTAAAATCTATAAATCGAGTTGCCAAATTTAGGGGTGGTTCGGTTGGTATACCGATTGCATATGACTTATACCATGTACCAACTAAGTATGAGTTGGTACACAAAAATATGTACCAGTACCAACCATAATAGTCGATATACCAAGTGTATTGGTGCGGTTGGTACGTGGTTGGTACGGTTGGTATTAAACATATACCAAAAGCCGAATGAATAAGAGGGAAAAAAATTATTAGAATAACATTATGAAAAAATAAATAAGTAATGATATCATGATTACTGATTAGCATGTCAACTTGGTTGATCAACTGAAACTAGCACAAGCCTGCAAAATAAGAATTACTGCAGCTCTTTTTCAAACAAGTAGGCAATATCACTTGTTTTATACTCCCTCCGTCCCAAAATAATTTTCTTATTTGTCATTTCTCATTTTCCCAATAAGTTGAACACATTTCTACATTTTAAGCTTAAAAGTGCATACACAAGACATGGCTAGTGAAGCAAGTGTGCATATCCTTAAAAAGTTTGAATAGTCAAACGTGAAGATCATTTTGAGACGGAGGGAGTATATGCTCCCCCTTCCCAAACTGCACAATAAGGACTACTCCTCGGTAGTCTGTACTATTTTTTTTTTTTTTTTTGTCATACTACAATGACTTGAGAAAAAACAATCTGATAGGAGACATGCCATATCAACTTCCCCCTAATACACATCATATGTGAGTTTCTTTAATACTATTCATCATCTTTTAGATCTTTTTTGATTCTTAGAAGGAAAAAGCCAATGTTTGGAATATGCATTACATAAACTACTGCAAATTTATTTACCCATCCATAAATTGTGATTACTTTCTGAGGTTGGTTGTAATAATAATGTTGTGATTATTTGTCTATGTAAGCTTTTACAAATTCTCATTAAGTTCAGTTGAATGCCTTCAAAATTGGTTTTAATTCGAGCCCATTTTGCAGAGATCTGGTAATGGATTCACTGGAAATGTCCCTTACTTTTCACATTGTTTCACTATTAAAGAGTAATACAGACTATTATTTTCAAACAAGTGGAATTCATAATTCATTAATTTATACAATGGTGACACTCATAAATAAATTATACTCCCTCCGTCCCAAGATTGATACGATGAGACTCTCAAGATTGATAAGGTGATATTTTAGAATTAGATTTTAAGGTTAGATTCTTCTATATATATATATATATATATATATATATATATATATATATATATATATATATATATATATATATATATATAAAGTCGGTACACTCGGTATACCAACCAAACACAACATTCTGTACCATGTACCAACCAACTAGACGTAATTGGTACGGTAGTACCGTACCGAAACCTCGGTATACCGACTTGTGTGTACCAATTATAATTGGTACGGTTGGTATACGTGATGGATGTGTTTTTACCCATCTAAATCATATACTTCTATGACTTGTTAGATGCTCAACCTTGGGTATTTTGATGGTTTTTGGAGTGTTTATGAGTACAGGGAAGGAGCGAAAGAATGTATGGATTCATGTACGTTAAAGTGCGAAAAAGAAGGATAAAGAACGGACCAGAAAATAAATATAAAGGGATGTTACCACTGATTAATCAATGACATTGGATAGTACTCGAAAATAGCTTTCCAACGATAGTTTACACATCCAAATCGGAGTTCGTATGAAGAAGTTATGGCCTCCGGAAGATTGCGCGTAAAATGTACAAGTCGCAAAGCAAAAGGTGCGCACGCACACCAACCTTGGGGCGCGCGCACCCACACCAGATCAGAACTCCCAGCATTCTGCCATGATGGAGCGCACCTTCCCACATAGGGCGCGCGCACCCTTCCAGGGACCTTAGGGGAATTTCCAAAAATTGTTGGCCTTTTCAGTAATTTCCAAAATTCCAGGGGCTTTTCTGGAATTTTTGGAGGACCTTTGGGGAATTTTTCAAAGACTTTTCTGGAAACTCAAAAATACCAAGGGCTCCTGAGGAATTCCGGCCACCAGCACTTTATTTATCCTTTTTCAACAAGGAATCCTAGGGTTTTTCCTATTTTTACACCTCCTTAGCCCTAGTATAAATATAACACTCCATCCAATTTATTTTAGGATACTTTGTACATACTTTTAGTCAAGAATTCAAGGTTGTAACAAGGATTCATCAATTTAATCACAGGTTTTGATGTTCTTTATTATTTTTCTTGTTCTTGATTTTATTCTTATTAGTAGCTAATTTCTTAGATTCATGAATTGGTAGTAACAATACTTGATCTCTATGCTATAGATTTAATTCTTCCATTCTTTATTATTCTTGTTTATCAAAATATTCTTCATTCTAAATTCTTTAGTTTCAATTATATGTTAAGATATAACTTGGCTTTAGAATTTCTGGGTATCTGTTGTTACAGTGACTCGGGCATTGATACACTGACCACTATTTTGATAATTAGATCTATTTGATGCCGTGATAGAAATCAAGTGGGTGTAGGTTCATATGTTCTTTAGAACGTAATAACTCTTTAAATAATTATATGGACTTGATTTGCGAAGTGTGATTAGTTAGAGAGAAATAGATTGCAATCCGGCCGCCTCACCGTCCCAACTCTTACTTTTGTGAACGAATCCAAGAATGAGATTGATCTTGTCATTAAGAGCATAGCATAGAGTGAAAGTATTTGTGAATCCAATTCGTGAATCTATTCTTTAATCTTGCTTTTATTTGTTTTATTAGTTTAGTTTTAGTTATTGCTTTAGTAGTTAATTATAATTAAATCACAAAAACCAAAACCCCTTTATTTATTTTTATAGTTTTAATTTACATTCTTGTTAATCCTTCAAGTCTCTGTGGATTCGACCCTTGCTTGTGCAAAATACTACATCGGTAACTAGTACACTTGCTAGGTATTTTAATTAGAGGGAGATTTTCTCCATCAATACGGGTTGGTTGGTACGGATGAGTGTTGGAATAGAGGACCAACCGGTACTAGACTTCGGAGGAAAAAAGAAGAAATTCGTCGGAGGGACTGATGGTCTGGGCGACCACCCAGAACCATTGTGGGCGACCGCCCACTTAATCAGATTGTTCATCCGCCAGGAGCAGTTTCTGGGCGACCGCCCAAGTGTAGGGAGTGGTCGAAACTGGGTCGGATTTTAGGCCAAATTTCGGGTTCCTTTGTCCATCTAGGGTTAGGTTTTCATTCTTGGGTGCATATTAAAGCATAGTTCCGCCCCTAAACTCATTGTAACTTCAAGATAACATATTATAGTGCAAGATCCTGGCTTGGTAGTGCCCCCAGACGTAGTCAAACATATTGACGAACTGGGTAAACAATTTCTGTGTCTTTTGCTCTGTTATTTTCTTGTGCTTTGTTTGTGTGCCATTATTTTCTTGGGGTTATTGCTTGGGTTGTGAGGGTCTAATCCACAACAATTGGTATCAAGAGCTCTGGTTGGAGATCAGGGTCAATCGATCGATTGGTTTATCGGACGATTGGGGTTTGTCAAGTCAAGAATGGGCAAGGATAAACAAGCGGTGGAGAAATTTGATGGTTCTGACTACGGGTTTTGGAGAATGCAAATAGAGGATCTCTTGTACAACAAAGATCTCTATAAGCCTCTAAAGGGAGTCAAGCCGGAAGGAGAAAAGTAGGAAGATTGGGATCTCATGGATCGGAAAGCCCTAGGGGTAGTTAGATCTACTTTGTCGAAGTGGATCGCAAAGACTACCAAGAAGGCGAAGACCACAAAGGAGCTATTGGATTATCTTACTGAGAGATTTGAAACTCCATCTGCTGCAAACAAGGTTGATTTGATACGCAAGATGGGTAGTCTCAAGATGCAAGAGGGAGGATCATTAGCTAAACACATCGATGAGTTTATGGATGTAATAGACTCATTGACTGCGTTGGATATTACGTTTGATGATGAGGTTCATGCGTGTTTGTTGCTAGCGTCTTTACCAGGAAGTTGGAGCGGAACGGTGACAGCGATCAATGCTTCAGCGGGTAAGAACAAATAGAAGTATGATGATGTTAAAGACTTCTTGTTGGGCGAGGAAAATCGTTTGAAGAAGTTGGGGACATCGTCTACTTCGGGATCGGCCTTAGCTACTACTAGCAGGGGAAGGCCGGGTACTAGCAATAAAGGGAGAACTGAATCAAGGGAAAACGTAGTGGGTGGTAAGGGCAAGGCCGTGGAGATCAGAGATAAACCAAGGGTCGCGAAAGGATTGGTGCAGTGTTATCATTGCAAGGAGTTAGGACACTACAAGAAGGATTGTCCCAATCGTGGGGGCAATTCGGTGAATGTGACAGTCGAAGGTGATGATGTACTGGTTCTGAGTGTTAGTAGGGCACTAGAATCATGGGTGCTGGATTCGGGGGCATCATTCAACTCTTGCGGGCATGCAGAAGAGATGGAGAATTATACTTCCGGTGATTTCGGTAAGGTCTATCTGGCGGATGGCGAGCCTTTGAAAATCAGGGGGAAGGGGGATGTCAGAATAGGAGCATCGGACGGGAAGGTCCTACATCTACACAGGGTCAGACACATTCCGGGTTTGAAAAAGAACCTCCTTTCAGTTGGGCAGTTGGATGAAGAAGGTTACAAGGTAACTTTTGGCTGCAGGAACTGGGTTATTACCAAGGAGGATTCTGAGATCGCTCGGGGTAATAAAGAGGGGACATTGTATTTGGCGAATAACACCAAGGCAAGTATCGCGGTGGTGTCAGCCAAGAGTGATACAGATTTGTGCCGCTGTCGATTGGGTCACATGAGTGAGAAGGGGATGAAAGTACTTTGCTCAAAGGGAAAACTACCGGGTTTGAAGACAGTCGACGTGGGGATCTGCGAAGATTGTGTGTTTGGCAAACAGGCGAGGAGTAATTTCTCGAGGACAGGTAGGGCTTTGAGGGAAGCAAAGTTGGATTTGGTCCACACGGATTTGTGGGGGCCGGCCCCAGTAACTTCTCTAGTTGGTGCGTCATATTACATGACCTTTATTGATGATTCAACAAGGAAGGTCTGGGTCTACTTCTTGATGGGGAAAGATGAAGCTTTAGAGGTATTCAAAAAGTGGAGGGCCTTGGTGGAGAATCAGACGGGACTTAAGCTTAAATGCTTGAGATCAGATAATGGTGGGGAGTATGAGCTCGGGAGTTCAAGGAATATTGTGCAGCGAATGGCATTCGCATGGAGAAGACTCCAAAGGGCACACCACAACACAATGGGATTGAAGATAGTATGAACAGGACATTGAACGAGCGGGCTAGAAGTATGAGATTAAAGTATGGACTTCCGAAGACGTTCTGGGCATATGCGGTTGACACGGCTGCTTTCTTGATCAATAGGGGACCATCGGTACCATTGGGGAATGGAATTCTAGAGGAAGCATGGAGTGGCAAGCAGGTAAATCTGTCCTTTCTTCGCATATTTGGCTGCGTTTCATATGTTCATATTGATTCTGCTGATAGAACTAAGTTAGATGCAAAATCTGTAAAATGTACGTTTATTGGGTATGGCGGGGATGACTTCGGGTATAAGTTTTGGGATGACCAAAACCATAAAATTATTCGTAGTCGAGATGTGGTATTTAATGAACAGGTATTGTACAAGGACATAAAGGGGGCATCTGATGATATTAGTTCGGAACCGGAGGTTGTAGAGGTGGATATTCCAGACTCGGGTGGGAGCAGGACGGTTCATGATGACCAAGGTCAGGGGGTCACTGAAGATGAACCACATACTCCAGAACCGGATATTCCGCTGCGTAGATCCAGCAGATTGCGTGGATCACCTGACAGGTATACTCCTTCAAATTACTATTTGTTGTTGACAGATAGTGGTGAGCCGGAATGTTACGCGGAGGCTGTTCGTAGTGCACTTTGTGATAAGTGGAAAGCTGCGATGGATGATGAGATGGACTCATTGAAAGCCAATAAAACTTGGGAGTTGATTAAACTGCCTAAGGGGAAGAAGGCATTGCATAACAAGTGGGTTTACAGGATCAAGGAGGAAGCAAACGGCAGTAAACGTTACAAGGCAAGGTTGGTTGTAAAAGGGTTTCAGCAAAAGTACGGTATTGACTACACCGAGGTGTTGGGTTTCGTAGTAACATGCGCAGCGGAATAAAGCATTTAAATTTTTAATGAAACCCAAAGCCATAGATCCATTCATGTGATTAAGTCAAATACATATAAGATGAATATCAGAAAAACTAACCCTTGATGATTTTGATTTCTAGCTTTTGAACTTGGTGGAGATTTTGAAACTTGATCAAGAACGCGAACCTTGAAGATGATGAGCTTCACCCTCTAGCGGTATCCACACCACGAACGAATATCAAGCAACTTCTTGATCTTGGTTGCTAGACCAAATTGTGAAACACACTTTCACAATTGCAAGAACTATATGGAATTATGAATATTCTTGTTCTTCACTTTTGGGATCTTAGAACAAGAAAATTAACCTCTCAAAACCTTATGGAGGCACTCACAATCATCTTGCTAATGGCTGTAAAAAGGATCCTTAAATAGGTCCTAATCCTTAACCCTTAAGGACTTAGGAAACCTAAATCCCGTCACCAAATTAGGCAACAAAATATTCTGGCCGACATAACTGGCACGGTCGTGCTCACAATCTGGCACGGCCGTGCCATCTAGCCCGCGTGAATTTCAGCCGCCCATCTTGGCACCGTCGTGCTTGTTAATTGGCACGGTCGTGCCAAATGTGCCGAGAGGTTGCCTTGGTGAAATTTTGGCACGACCGTGCCACTTAAAGCGCACGACCGTGCCAGAGCCAAAAAGCTGATATTTTTCAAAATTCCAATTTAGTCATTTACGATTCGTTCTATTTGTGTGTGACCCTCTAGGATTACACTAAGTTGGCAATGGGCTCAAACATGAACCCATAAGATATGATTAGGTTCTAGCAAACCGTCATACCTATCCAAATAGTGTAACTAGATACAATTTCGCATTCCTTTAGAATATGTCACAATCCCTTTTTCCACGATGTCATTGAACACAAGTCATGGTCAAACGGTCAACTTGCTTTGTTCAATACTTTCTCGATTCTGAATATGTTGATAATTCAAATGCTATTGATCCAATCAATCCATTTGAGTCCGGCCGAACATTTCATCAACATCATTCCTTCGAGGGGCCCAAGCATGACATCTCTCTGTGGAGGGACAAATCCATTTAGCTTATTATTCTTCCCCACGTGAATCCGATTGTGCCAATCATACACTTTATAACTACCGTGTTAAGGTAGCGTTTGAATATATCAAACACAATGTTCATCAAGTGGAAGACTATAATAACTTTATGTCTAAGGATTCAAATGACATAACTAATATGAGATATATGTACGACATAGACCATGACATAAATCTCATACAACGGGTCATGTCCAGTACCTTGTTCCAAACAAGTACCCATAAATCTAACATAATCATCCCATGATCATTTAGCCTTTATACTAGTGCTTAACAAGTACTAGGGACGGAGATTATTATCAGTAAACATGAACAATAATAATAATCAAAACATCTCTTTATTGATATGAAATAATTGATAACAATTACAACGTTTATTAAACGTGCCTAGGGCACCACTACCAACAATCTCCCACTTGCCCTAGGCCCAATCTCCCATGTATCTAATACCCATGGACCTAACATGACCTTCATGTTTAGCTTGTCGAAGTCCCTTTGTTAGCGGGTCCGCAACATTGTCATCAGTTGGTACTCTGCATATATTTACGTCACCTCTATTAATGATTTCACGAATCACATGGTAACGCCTAAGTATGTGTTTGGATTTCTGATGTGCCCTTGGTTCCCTTGCTTGAGCAATAGCACCATTATTATCGCAATAAAGGTCTATTGGATTAGCAATGCTAGGAACCACTTCAAGTTCAGTTATGAACTTCTTAATCTAAACAGCTTCCTTTGCAGCATCCGATGCAGCAAGATACTCAGCTTCTGTTGTAGAATCAGCGGTTGTACTCTGCTTGGAACTCTTCCAGCTTACAGCTCCACCATTTAACATAAACACAAAACCCGATTGCGATAGACTATCATCTCTGTCGGTTTGGAAGCTTGCATCTGTGTAAGCACTTACAACGAGATCATCTTCCATTCCTCCATAGACCAAAAACGAGTCTTTAGTCCTTCTCAAGTACTTAAGAATCGCTTTTACAGCCACCCAGTGATTTTCACCAGGGTCGGATTGGTATCTGCTTGTCATGCTTAAAGCATAAGATACATCCGGCCTAGTACATATCATGGCATACATGATGGACCCAATTGCTGAAGCATATGGAACATCTTTCATTTTCTCACGCTCATCATTTGTCTTAGGACATTGAGTCTTGCTTAGAGAAATTCCATGTAATACTGGCAAGGTTCCTCTCTTAGAATTTTCCATACGGAATCTTCTAATGACCTTGTCAATGTATGTACTTTGGCTTAAACCAAGTAGCCTTCTTGATCTATCTCTATAGATCTTGATGCCAAGCACATATGCGGCTTCACCCATATCTTTCATTGCGAAGCACTTTCCTAACCAAGTCTTTACAGACTGAAGTGTAGGAATGTCGTTTCCAATGAGCAATATGTCATCCACATATAAGATAAGGAATAGCACTATGCTCCCACTAATCTTCTTGTATACACAAGGTTCATCTTCGTTCTTGATGAAACCAAATTCTTTGACCGATTCATCAAAACGGAGATTCCAACTCCTAGAAGCTTGCTTCAATCCATAGATGGATCTCTGCAATTTGCATACCTTAGAATTTTGCTCAAAAATGGTTGTGTCATATACACATCCTCTTCTAGTTTTCCATTTAGAATTTTTGCCAATTTCAAGTCTTATAGAATTCTTTTGATCATTGCTACAGGTGAAAAGGTTTCATCATAGTCAATACCATGAACTTGCCTATAACCTTTTGCTAGAAGTCTAGCTTTGTAAGTATGCACCTTCCCATCCATGTCAGTCTTCTTCTTGAAGACCCATTTGCATCCTATGGTTTTTACACCTTCGGGCGCATCAATCAAATTCCAAACTTGATTATCTTGCATGGATTGCAATTCGGATTCCATGGCTCCAAGCCACTTGTCCGAATCAGGAGAAGACATCGCGTCTTGGTAGGTTCTAGGTTCATCATTCTCAATGATTTCCACCTCATTACTATCCGTTACGAGAAATCCATATCTCTCGGGTTCGGATCGTACCCTACTAGATCTGCGAGTTACTTGTGTATCTTGAACAGGTTCCACAACTCCTTGTGGTTCTTGTTCCCGTTCCACTATTGGTTCAATGTTATTTTCTGGGTCTCGAATTTCTTCAAGATTTATTTTACTCCCACTGATTTCTTTGGAGAGAAACTGTTCCTCTAGAAAGACACCAGTTCGGGCAACAAACACTTTGTTGTCCTCTCGGTTGTAAAAGTAATATCCTTTAGTTTCCTTAGGATATCCCACGAAAATACATTATCAGATTTGTGTGCTAGTTTGTCAGAGATAAGTCTCTTGACATAAACTTCGCAACCCCAAATCCTCATGAAAGACAAACTAGGTTTCTTTCCACTCCACATCTCATATGGAGTCTTTGGAACCGATTTTAGTTGGAACTTGATTTAGTGTGAAAGCAGTGGTTTCTAGAGCATAACCCCAAAAGGATATTGGAAGATCAACTTGACTCATCATTGATCGAACCATGTCTAACAAAGTCCGATTCCTCCTCCCAGACACACCATTCCATTGTGGTGTTCCGGGTGGAGTCAATTGTGAAACTATTCCACAATTCTTTAGATGATCATCAAATTCTTGGCTTAAGTATTCTCCACTACGATCTGATCGAAGTACCTTAATACTTTTGCCAAGTTTTTTTTCTACTTCATTTTAAAATATTCTAAATATCTCAAATGCTTCACTCTTATGTTTCATTAGGTAAGCATACCCAAATCTACTATAATCATCCGTGAAGGTTATGAAGTATTGAAATCCTCCCCTAGCATTGCTACTTAATGGTCCGCATACATCGGAATGTATCAACCCCAATAAATCACTTGCCCTTTCACCTAGCTTGGTAAAAGGTGTCTTAGTCATTTTTCCAAGAAGACACGACTCACAAGTATCATATGACTCGAGGTCACATGAACCCAAAAGTCCGTCCCCATGGAGTTTTGAGATACGCTTCTCATTAATATGACCAAGACGGCAATGCCACAAATAAGTATGATTTACATTATTAGGTTTAGATTTCTTATTTACATGATAGACATTATTTTCATTCTTGACATCCAAGATATAAAGGCCATTAAATGAATTTGCAATACCATAAAGCACATCATTTAAATAAATAGAAAATTTCTTATTCTCAATAAGAAACTTAAAACCTTCATTATCCAAACAAGAAATTGAAATAATATTTCTGCTTAAATCCGGAACATAATAACAATTGTTCAAAACAAGAATTAATCCGGAAGGTAAAGTGACTTCATAAGTCCCTACGGCTAATGCAGCAACTCTTGCTCCATTCCCCACGCGTAGATCTACTTCACCTTCTTTAAGCAGTCTCCTATTCTTTAGTCCCTGCACATTTAGACAAATGTGAGAACCACATCCGGTATCCAATACCCAAGAATCAGTGGTAGAAAGGAGAATATCTATCATATAGATACCTGAAGTCGACGTAGCCTTGCTGCTCTTCTTCTTCTTTTGCTCTTCCAAGAAAGCCTTGCAATTACGTTTCCAATGACCAATTTCTTGACAATGGAAACAGATTGCATCCTTTTGTGAATCGGGTTTTGCCTCAGAAGCCTTGGCAACCTTTGCCTTGCTTATTTTGGGTTTGACAACTTTCTTACCCTTTCCTTTGGCACTAGCCTTCTTCCCATCATGAACCAAGAGCACGGGAGAACCTTTCTCCACAATTTTCATCTCTGCAGTTTTAAGCATCCCATGCAACTCAGAGAGATTCTTATCCATTCCATGCATGTTATAATTCATCACAAACTGATTATAACTTTTAGGCAATGAATTAAGAATGAGATCCGTGGCTAGCTCCAATGGGATTGGATAGCCAAGTTTCTCAAGGTGCTCTACATAACCTTTCATTTTAAGAAAGTGAGGACTCACTTGTTGCCCTTCATTCATTTTACAAGTAGTGAATGCAACAATGGTCTTGTACCTCTCTTGCCTAGCTTGCTCTTGAAACATGGTTCTCAACTCCACGCCTATCTCATAGGCTTCCAAATGTTCCAAACTTTGTTGGAGTTTTGAGCACATAGCAGCAAGCATGAGACAACTTACATCTCTAGAATCATTACGATGTTTCTTGTAATTGTCTGTTTCTGCCCTAGGGGCAGTAGGCGGTGGTTCAGCAGGGAGAGGCCCATCGAGAATGTACAACTTATCTTCTTGCCTAAGAACAATTCTTATGCTACAGATCCAATCCATAAAGTTAGTACCATTCTCTTCGAGCTTATCCTTCTCAAGGATCGATCGCAACGACATTGATTGAGTGTTATTAGTCATTATCTACAAATATGCAAAATTTCCAAAATTTAATAAGTACCAATTTTTCATTAAAGAAATAAACAATGTATTTTTCCAAAAAATACTCCCACTAAATTACATAACCTTCTTATATATCCAATGTATAATATAATTTAAATTGGTTAAGATCCAACTTTAATTTAATTTCAAGTCCGCTAAGGCGGATTACACAAAATTAAATTAATTAGGTAGACAACTCTTGTCAATCATATCTCATATGACTCTTAGTTCCTTTTATGAGATTCTTTAAGAAATCCAATTTTAAAAAGCATGTTAAACCTCATCTTTGCCTAGGCCCAAAACTGTTTTGACGCCCAATTAAGTCTAACCATTTTAAACGCATAGTTAATGTGTCCCGCTAGGGCGTGCCCACATTATCTATCTTGCTCATACATAAATAAATTTAATGCACCTCGCTAGGGCGAATCTACATTAAAATCACTCATGTACTAACAAGTGTTTTAATCATGGCATGGCAATAAAAGACTTAAAACTTTCTTTGAAGGTTCATCACATATAGCATATAACATATTTATGAGCACATAATATAAACATGTTACACATCAAGTTTAGCCACTAAATTAATCTCCATTAATTTAAGCATAATATTTATGTGTCATTAGTTTCTCTATAATTATGAGGATGAGACTATTTGAACTTTGGTTATCATCTCCAAATCAAGACAACAAGAAGTGCGGCCGAAACTAAGCCATATGGCATCCACAATTCCGCACTAATTCAAGAAACCAAGAAAGTAGTCCATGTGGCCGAAACTAAGCAATAGATGGTCTCGATGAACGTAGGCCAATTGCATTCACAATTCCACATGGATATCCAATCTTTGAATCAAGAACTTTGTTTCTTAATTTTAGCAATTATGAACTCTTCATAATTCTAACTTCGTTTTATCTTTGAAACTTCGATTGCGATCAAGATTGGGAAACACAATCTCGATGAACGTAGATTAGCCATCCAAACCTTGAACCAATCTTAGACTCACAAGACTAAAACAAATAGGAAATTTAAACCCAAGATTCACACCCAAGACCCAAGCCCTACCCCGCGCCAAACCCTAGGTCCGGACGGGTCAAGGTATGGGTCCGGTCGGCCCCTTCCAAAAATCAAAATTTTAAAGTTCTAAAATTTGTCTCAAAATTGTTTTTCCCGATTCAATAAGGATTTGGTGTTCTTGGTGATCCAATCACCATGATCAACAAAACCTTGAATAAACAATTTATTCTTGAATCCCTAGAATATCAAAACTTTGATCCAATCAAAAATTGATAATCCAAACAATTTTAAATCCACCATAATTTTCATTGCGATTGAATAGTGCGATTAAAGTTTCTAAAACAATAAACCACATAAAATCATATAACACATAAACATCATGTAATCCAATATTCATATCATGCTAGGCACATAAACAATTTATATACACACAACATGATCTTAGTATTGAAATAATCAACATGAACGGGGCTCTGATACCACTGTTGGGTTTCGTAGTAACATGCGCAGCGGAATAAAGCATTTAAATTTTTAATGAAACCCAAAGCCATAGATCCATTCATGTGATTAAGTCAAATACATATAAGATGAATATCAGAAAAACTAACCCTTGATGATTTTGATTTCTAGCTTTTGAACTTGGTGGAGATTTTGAAACTTGATCAAGAACGCGAACCTTGAAGATGATGAGCTTCACCCTCTAGCGGTATCCACACCACGAACGAATATCAAGCAACTTCTTGATCTTGGTTGCTAGACCAAATTGTGAAACACACTTTCACAATTGCAAGAACTATATGGAATTATGAATATTCTTGTTCTTCACTTTTGGGATCTTAGAACAAGAAAATTAACCTCTCAAAACCTTATGGAGGCACTCACAATCATCTTGCTAATGGCTGTAAAAAGGATCCTTAAATAGGTCCTAATCCTTAACCCTTAAGGACTTAGGAAACCTAAATCCCGTCACCAAATTAGGCAACAAAATATTCTGGCCGACATAACTGGCACGGTCGTGCTCACAATCTGGCACGGCCGTGCCATCTAGCCCGCGTGAATTTCAGCCGCCCATCTTGGCACCGTCGTGCTTGTTAATTGGCACGGTCGTGCCAAATGTGCCGAGAGGTTGCCTTGGTGAAATTTTGGCACGACCGTGCCACTTAAAGCGCACGACCGTGCCAGAGCCAAAAAGCTGATATTTTTCAAAATTCCAATTTAGTCATTTACGATTCGTTCTATTTGTGTGTGACCCTCTAGGATTACACTAAGTTGGCAATGGGCTCAAACATGAACCCATAAGATATGATTAGGTTCTAGCAAACCGTCATACCTATCCAAATAGTGTAACTAGATACAATTTCGCATTCCTTTAGAATATGTCACAATCCCTTTGTCCACGATGTCATTGAACACAAGTCATGGTCAAACGGTCAACTTGCTTTGTTCAATACTTTCTCGATTCTGAATATGTTGATAATTCAAATGCTATTGATCCAATCAATCCATTTGAGTCCGGACGAACATTTCATCAACATCATTCCTTCGAGGGGCCCAAGCATGACATATCTCCGTGGAGGGACAAATCCATTTAGCTTATTATTCTTCCCCACGTGAATCCGATTGTGCCAATCATACACTTTATAACTACCGTGTTAAGGTAGCGTTTGAATATATCAAACACAATGTTCATCAAGTGGAAGACTATAATAACTTTATGTCTAAGGATTCAAATGACATAACTAATATGAGATATATGTACGACATAGACCATGACATAAATCTCATACAGCGGGTCATGTCCAGTACCTTGTTCCAAACAAGTACCCATAAATCTAACATAATCATCCCATGATCATTTAGCCTTTATACTAGTGCTTAACAAGTACTAGGGACGGAGATTATTATCAGTAAACATGAACAACAATAATAATCAAAACATCTCTTTATTGATATGAAATAATTGATAACAATTACAACGTTTATTAAACATGCCTAGGGCACCACTACCAAGACGAGGTATTCACTCCTGTTGTGAAGATGACCACTATCAGAATGGTTCTGGGGATAGTAGTGGCGGATAACTTGTTGCTGGAACAGATGGATGTAAAGACGGCCTTTCTTCATGGGGATTTGGAGGAAGAAATTTACATAGTACAACCAGAGGGTTACTTGTCTAAGGGTAGCGAGGAACTGGTTTGCAGATTGACTAAGAGTTTGTATGGCCTTAAACAAGCTCCTAGGCAGTGGTACAGGAAGTTCGATGGATTCATGCACGATATTGATTTTATCAGATGTGAGGCGGATCATTGTTGCTACTTCAAGAACACAGGCAATGGGTATATAATCTTGCTGTTATATGTGGATGACATGTTAATAGCGGGCTCTAGCAGTAGAGAGGTAAACAGATTGAAGGCTCAGTTGTCAGAACGGTTCGAGATGAAGGATTTTGGGGAGGCCAGAAAAATCTTGGGCATGCGGATTGACCGGAATAGGGAGTCGGGTAAGTTGGTTCTTTCACAAGCAGAATACGTTGAGAAAGTCTTGGCAAGGTTTTGCATGGAAGAGGCGAAGCCAATAGGGACACCATTGGGTATGCACTTCAAGCTATCCGAGAAGGACTCACCTAAGGGCAAGGAGGAGCGTGACAAGATGGAGAGGACTCCATATGCTTCGACAGTGGGGAGTCTAATGTATGCAATGGTGTGTACAAGGCCGGACATTGCACATGCGGTGGGAGTAGTCAGCCGGCACATGGGCAATCCAGGGAAGCAACATTGGGAAGCGGTTAAATGGATCCTGCGTTACTTAAAGGGTACTGCTGGTAAGGCTCTATGTTTCTCAAGCAAGGAGGTCGTATTAGCGGGTTATGTTGATGCGGATTTGGCATCAAGCGATCTAGACAAGAGGATAAGTACTACGGGTTATGTTTTCACATTGGGTGGTACGGCAATTTCCTGGGCTTCTAAATTGCAGAAGATCGTGGCTCAGTCGACTGCGGAAGCAGAATATGTGGCAGTGACAGAGGCAAGCAAAGAGATGGTATGGTTGCAGAACTTCTTGGGTGAACTTGGGAAGACGCGAAGTGGTAATTCTCTCTACAGTGACAGTCAGAGTGCAATTCATTTGGCTAGGAATCCGGCGTTTCATTCTAGGACGAAGCACATTGAGCAAGGTTTACCACCAAGGTGGTAAACCTTGAGAAGTTGAAGCTATGCATAGCTTCAATTGGGCTTGGAGAATAGGAGAGGAGGAACGCACTACCATGATCGAGGTGACCACTAGGACGACACCAAGGATGAGTTGAAGAACGGATACGGGGCTTATATATGCGGTTGATCTCTAGGTGGGAGATTGTTGGAATAGAGGACCAACCGGTACTAGACTTCGGAGGAAAAAGGAAGAAATTCGTCGGAGGGACTGATGGTCTGGGCGACCGCCCAGAACCATTGTGGGCGACCGCCCACTTAATCAGATTGTTCATCCGCCAGGAGCAGTTTCTGGGCGACCGCCCAGGGGCATTGTGGGCGACCGCCCAAGTGTCGGGAGTGGTCGAAAGTGGGTCGGATTTTAGGCCAAATTCCGGGTTCCTTTGTCCATCTAGGGTTGGGTTTTCATTCTTGGGTGCATATTAAAGCATAGTCCCGCCCCTAAACTCATTGTAACTTCAAGATAACATATTATAGTGCAAGATCCTGGCTTGGTAGTGCCCCCAGACGTAGTCAAACATATTGACGAACTGGGTAAACAATTTCTGTGTCTTTTGCTCTGTTATTTTCTTGTGCTTTGTTTGTGTGCCATTATTTTCTTGGGGTTATTGCTTCGGTTGTGAGGGTCTAATCCACAACAATGAGTACCACTTGCCAGCCCTAGCCAAATTCACACTCTTGAAAACCAAGTATCGACTTTCAGGAGCACCCTTCCTAACTTACAATATGATACACTTTTTTTTGTTTCACACTATTTTATTTTCGATTGATTCACGAGTGGGTTTTGGAGGAAACTAGTTCCTCCATATGTAACGCCCCGAATCCTTAAATTTATAATAAACCATAGAATTCAGACACGCCACTACTTTAAAAACGGGTAAAATTTAAACTAAAATACAACTATACTCCTCTAAAAGATTAGGAGTTACACTACTGAGGATGGTTCAACACTAGACCACCTCAACCACTTTACAAACCAAACTAACTTCTCCACTCATATTACTCGGCATACAAGCCGGTAAACCAAAAGGAAACAACTTTATTTACATATATACAACTGTACCCCAAAAATTCTGAGTTTAACATACTCAGTCTAACCAACGTCCTCACAAAACCAAAGTGTAACAACCTACCCAAAAGGAATCTCCCTTAGCACTCGAACTGGATATAACGATCCTCACCTCGAGCTATCGCTAGCCTTCTTTGGATCTAAGGAAAACAAAGAAACAATAAACGGGGTGAGATAAAATCTCAGTAAGTTACTACTATCATGGCATGATATGCATACATATAAAAATGAGGCATGGAAGTAGTCATTAACACATATATATCACATAGCACATCTCATGAGTAGCTTAGCTACTCCTACTCATTACACAACACATATAGCTAAGCACACTACAAAGGATATTTCTTTCTTCCTTATTACCCCTTACTCATTCATAATGTTGATGTCGATCTTCATGTTGAAGGCCGCTTCACTTTATCAAAGGAGACCCGTTACCCAGTATCTCAAACCAAGAACCAAGAACAAAAGAGCTATTCAATCATTGTTCTTATTGCTCCAATCATTGATAAAGCTAGACTCCTACTGTGATCAATAGTAGGAGCAGTCGGTCACAGATGCATAGATTCACGGTTATTACTTAGCCCCATCTCCCATAATAAACGCGAACCTATACACCCCCGAAACACATAAACCAGCTGGACTCACAACCAAGTACACAAGTAATATTTACTTGACATTAAGAAACTAGTACTAGGCCCAAAGTAAGGGACTAGACCATCTACCATGTTCATCACTTAAGCATAATTGCATCAAATGATCAAGTCCACTTATAACATATTTAGTATGTATCATTTACCAATTCACCTTCTAGTAATCATGAAGAGTTTAAACAATCATTTACTTATCCATATAAGTCCCCATAACACATACAAGGTATTCTCTATCAATTCCCAACACTTAGGAAGGAAAAGAACTCAATTAAGGCTAAAACAGGGGAGGTGCGCACGCTTCCCTTCCAAGGGTGCGCGCGCCTCCTTAAGTCAGAAATGAGGCCTTGCCAAAACCAGCTAAGGGTGCGCGCGCCCTCCCACCATGGGTGCGTGCGCCTCCAAACTACTGAAGCTATGGATTTCTACATTTTAGAGGGTGCGCGCGCCTCATTCTATAGGGTGCGCACGCCTCCCACAAAACCCCAAAAATTTAAACTTCAGATAGAGGGTGCGTGCGCCTCCTTTTAGAGGGTGCGCGCGCCTCCTGGTCGAAATTCAGAATACCAGCATTCAGTTCCTGGGTTCTTCTTGACCAAAACCTCATTTTTTTTACCATGACCAATTAACCCAGAAATACCCTACCATTTCCACTTTTGTTGAGTAAGTTTAGGGTGTCCTACACACCCCAAACCAACTGGGACTTACACATTTACAGCCTTAACCCAGAATTGGGGATGAAATTCCAACAACCTAAAAATAACACTTCTTAACTAGAACTTCATAAAAACCCAAATCAAAACCTATATTACTCCCAAATAACATCCTACCATTCATGAATACTCATAACAACAATAAGTTTAAGGGAAATTTAGTAATTTACCTACTCCCTCTGTCCCAAATTTACAAGTATTATAAAAAGATTCCAAAACATGATTTTATATCATAATAGCATAGAAAAACATACCTATGACCATTTTAGCATTAAAAAGGGGGATTAGTAACTTACCTATTTTCCGGAAACGAGTCAAGAAAATAATATTATTCGGTAGATATGATCTAATCAACACCCTGAACATTTATATATAATTAGATTTGAAAATGGAGTAATAATTTAAAAGAAATAAAATCAACAAAACCCAAAACCTTACCTTCTTCTCTTCTATCAACAATGGAGGAAATTTTGAAAGGTAAAGTGTGTGTGTGGTGAACTATGCGCAGAGAGGGAGAGAGATGGGGGATTAGGATGGGTTGTGATATTTAAAAGTTTCACCCAAACCCCTCTAGTTCCATTCTAACCACTTAAACCCATTTACTAAAATTTCACTAAGGTCCTTAAAGTTCCACTAGCACAAATAATTCCCTTAGAATTAGTACTCCCAAAATAAATATTACCACTAACACTTTAACTAACACATATACTCAAATAATATATGCAAGTCATATAAACATTATTTACCATATAAAATGTGCACATAAATCACATAATAGATTTTAATCATATAATATGAAAAATATGAAAATAAAATTGGGTGATGCGTTACACCATAAGTTATAAAAACTCCTGTTTTTAACCCTTAAACTCCAAACCCTAAACCCCAAACCCTAAACCCTTTAAAAACATGACTTTTATAAGAAACTAGTTTCCCCCAAAATTTTCTCTTGATTCACCCCTTTTGTATTTTAATCTCTTCGGTTAATTTTCCCTTTTTTAATCCCTTTTTTTATATTATACTCTCTCAGTCCCCGCTCACTTGACACTTATTTCCATTTTGGTTTGTCTCAGCTCACTTGACATTTCCCAAAATATCCTACTTTATACTCCCTCCGTCCCAGCACAAGTAGGACTTCTTTCCCTTTTAGGCCGTCCCAGAACAATTGAGACTGCCCAAAATAAAAATGTTATAATATATTTATATTCAATCAACCCCACTATTTAGACCATGGGCAATAGAAGGTTGAAGAGGGGGTTGAATTGGATTTCAACTAGTTGAAGGGCTCCAATAGAAGGTTGAATATGAGGGGGTTGAAAGTGAAGGTTGATAAATTTCAACCGGGTTGAATGAAAATTTAGGGGGCCCGCCTTGGACACGCGTCGGCTCCCTATTGATGCCGACATGGCGCGTGCGCCTCACCGGCGACAAAGGCGCGTGAGGGCAGCGTCAGGCGGTTTTTTTTTTTTTGTTTTTCCAGCTTTTGCCAAGTGTCACCCTTTGATTGGTCCGCCATATTTTTAGATTTGATTTTCAACCCAAATTTTCGACCTCAATTATTTTACAGCATTTTTTTTTTTTTTTTGCGAAAATTCTGAATTTTTAATAAAATTTAAAAATTCTCGTATTTATTCAATTTCCATTAAAAAAAATCAATTAAGTGTGAATTAAAAAAATTAAAAAAATTACAAAAATTAAAAAAATTAAAAAAATTAAAAAAAATCTCGAATTTATAAATTATAATAGTAATCATTTATTTTTTAATTATATATTATTATTATTATTATTATTATTTTATTAATCATAAAAATAAAGATTATAAATAAAATAAAAGTGGTGGTGTATAGAATGATGAGTTGGAAGGGGTTGAATTTTAAACTAAACTAGTTATTGTGGGAGGTGTAGTTGAAATGGTAGTTGAATAATGAAGTGGATGGAGAGAGAAGATGAGGTGGAGTGATATTAAGGTAGTTGAATATTTTTGGGAGTTGAAACTATTGCTCATGGTCTTAACCCCACTCATTCTCTCTCTTTATTTTCCACCACTCATTTTATTCAACAACACTACTATTCACCCCACTCGTTTATCTCTCTTCATTTTCTACCACACATTCATTATTTTCTCTTAATTATTGTGTCCACTCCTCTAGCCCTACTTGTGCTGGGAGGGTATAATTTTACATTCACTCTACCCCACCACACCACACCACTCATTCTCTCTTTTCATTTTCCACCACTCAATTTATTCAACCAACACTACGTACTTATTTACCCTACTCATTCTCTCTTTTTATTTTATACCACACATTTTCCTTACTTTTTTCTTTGGGAGTACATTGTCTCCCCCCAAACTTGAGAGAGTTCTTAATGAAGCCAAACAAATCAAACGTATGAGAAGTTGTCCAAGATACTGCAAATCCCGTGAGATCAAGTACGGGAGTACATAAATGACTATTTATGAATTTTTACTTTTTACCAAAAAGAATTTTAAATTTCATTTTTTACTTGCGAAACTAAATTTTGAAACATATAACAAGGATATTTACGAATTTTTACTGTTAAAAGTCAAGTTTCTCAGATAGTGTCTTGAATCAAACAAGTCAATTCATTTTTGGGACGGAGTGCGTAATTTACTGACGAGCAGCAAATTTCTAATTCAATTTCTCTGTCCCAGAATTACATCAAATGTTAAAACTACAATTACATGTCGCATATTAACAATACACACAGCAAACAGTCCTCAACATGCAGTGAAAATAAAAGTATTCATTTCACTACTATAATAAACATGCTAATTTCTGGTTTAAAATCAATTTCCTTGTGTTAGTATTATATATATAGTCACTCTTCTTCTGGCTCCTCTTCTTCTTGGAGAAGGTTTTCCCTATTATCATGAGCCCAGAAACCGCGCACATCTATAAGCATACTAGCAACAGTCCCACCTTGTTTGCACGATAATAAATCAGAAAGGGTGATTCTGAGATCGTCAGCAGGTTTCACCATATCCCAGATTTCGTCCCTCACGTCCTCGATGCATAGTTCGTAGTTCCCTCCTTCGATCCACTTCTGGTGCACGTCCCTGTTCCAAATACATACAGACATACTCATTTTTTTGTCAGATTAAAGAGACTGATATGGAGCGGATACAAAATATAATTAGTTTCACTTGTACAGTCCCGATTAAGTTTTGAGCATTCATTATCGGGATTTGTAGAGATATTAATCACAAGCTCGAGCCAGGAAGCTATGCTCCAGCTCGACTGGACTACTTCATCGAATGAGCTAAAAATGAGTTAGATATATATATGCATATATACACACATGTGTGTGTATGTTCATGTATATATATACACTATACTCTTTCCGTCCCAACTTATACTTAACCGTGCATACAAAGTAAGGAGTGCCCTTTTTATAACTCTTTCCGTCCCAAAATGAATGACCTTTCCTGATTTATGGGACACTCTGAAAAGTTGACCTTTAATAGTAAAAAATCATATATCTCCTTGTTATCCGCTTTCAAAATGTTAGTTTCGCAAGTATAAATGGAATTTGAAAGAAAAAGGGTAAAAAAATCATTTGGAGACATATTTTGGGATTAAAAAAAATAGTCTTTGATTTTGGGACAAAGAAGGTCAATCATTTTGGGAGAGGTAGTATAAAATATAGATAGCGGTGTAAGGTGTTATGAGTATGGAAAATGGGGTAGGAATAGGAACTTTGAGTGGGTATGGAATAGTAAGTGGGTAGATGTTGTGAGTATGACAAGTAGATCCTATTGAACAAATAATTATTAGTATTAAGTTTCATATTTTGGATTTTGAAGTATTAATTAATTGGACACCCAGACTGAAAGTTTCTGAAGTATCAGCTGGGACGGGGGAGTATGTATTTATATAGTACGTCATGCCAGGCTTATTTATGCATTGAGCCTCAAATCGTTCTCAAGCTCAACTAGAGCAACACAAGTGGAGCCCGATCCAAGCTCAAGTTATCTCGGTTAATTAAACATATCAACCAGATACCTGAATGTATTAAAGTGCTGTTGACTACTCATAAAGTTCACTAGTGTTCATCGGATTTCATATATATATATATATATATATATATATATATATATCCGGAATGGAAGCTTACAAACTTGCTTCGAAATGGCAAGCAAGAAACTAGAGCATTTTCTTAAAGGAAGACAATATCAAGCAACCTCCCGCATTTTTTAAATTGAAGGATTGTTAGCAGTTGAAGCTTTTGTGAGTTGGTTGGCTTTTTACAATATATGCTTATGAATGTTACAATGGCTTCATGTATCTCATTACTGGAGGCTCGTGAACTTAACTCAAAAATCACAAGCAGGAAAGTAGAGAATTTTCTTTTTTTGTAGGAAGGATCTATCAGGCAGCAACTATGACTTTGGATGCTCCCCTTCTTTTCTTCCATTTTAGACGTTCATACTCCCTCCGTCCCATATTCCCATATCCCCCTTTTGTTTGTCCCAGAAAGTTAGTCTCATTTCCAAGAAGAAGGCTTCAAAGTCACTGAATTTCCGAAACTTATAATGTAACCTTAAAATGTTTGAAAAGTCAAACGGGACTATCATTTTGGGACGGAGGTAGTATATTTTAGCAGGTTGCTAAGAATATTGCAACCAGAAAGCACTAAAAGGTACCAAAAACAATTAACTACTCAACACTGCACGCTTATATGAAAGATAAGGGATTCACCTGAAAAGTGTGTGAATGTCGGCTGTTGTGAGGTATCCCCTTCCATGAAGGTCGAGACACCGGAACAAATATGTTAGCCCCTCCGGAGTATCTTTATTTTCCAAGGCCAGAACAAAATCAAGAAAACTTTCAAAGTCCATCTCCCGAGCATTACCCCCTCCAGTTTTCCCCCGACGAACATGTTCATCAAAAGCTGATCATAGAAAACACACACAAAAAACAAGAGCAAGAGACATCAGAAAGAGAGTAATGGAATACATGTGTAAATGAGTATGTGTGTGTGTGCTTGTGTCGGTGAAAGTTTCATATTCGTCCAGTCAGTATTACTCTTCTGAATATTCCTAAAAAAAAATGACCACTTACTCTGGCGTTCCAGATAAAGAGGACTTTCCTTTGAGGACAGAAGTAATTAACAAGTCAACAAAAATGATAAAGAAGGAATATGCAAGAAATTGTCCTTAAGAACAGCAATGACCAGGAATGGATCGACAGCACCACAAATAAGAATGAAGCATATCTCAATACAATGAATTCTGGAATTTGATTCAAAACAAATGTAAGCTAACAGTTGCAACTCCAAGTACATACCTCTTTCAATGAAAATATCAGTAAGTGTCCCGTCTGCATATTCTCGAAGTTCCTGCTTACTCAATGTCCCATTCATATCTTTATCAAGGGCAAGAAACATATCTGGAAGAAGAACAAACACTTACTTTCAGACACTAATACACAAACACATCCTAAAATAAATAAAGGGCCATCGTTGCCCTAAATGATAGGCTACTGACTCAAAGCTGTTTGTGAGAAAAGCTACATGTCAATGGCGGATAAACTAACGGATAAAACTAGAGAAAAATTAGAAACTCACCGCATATGCGTTGTGCAGATGTCAACGAAAACCAGTTTTCAGCTTGTTCGGTATCAGTTACTTCCTCCTCGCTTTCCTATCATAAGAAACGTAAGACCAAAAGTCAGCTACACATAACGTATACATCATAAATGCATCCACTTCATCCATCAATAGTAGTATACTAAAAGTTTGTGCTCCTATTACCCGTCGATACTTGGATATAATTTCATACACTGCTTTTCACTCGAGTTGTTTTGAATCCTCTAGATTCTAAAACGTCTTTCCAATTTTATGTTCTAGTTTATATCCACAAATTTACCAAGTCAGAGACCACGATCCACTAAACATAATACTTCCAATTGCTTAAGACAGCTTTTACCTCATCAATCATTATCTATCATCGTTTTCTCTGGAAAGTTGTATTTTGTCGGTAGCAGTAAAACCGGATGACATGCTGGCTTTCAGAATTATTTCAATTGGACACTATAGTGGCTAATGAGCTCCTCTTTGTCCTTGGAAAACACTCATCCATTTAATTTTGTGGCAACCACGGTCATGACTTGAACATTTTACGGTAGACTACTATTTGAAAGATAGACATCTCATCAGTTTCAAAATTGTTTCATTTTCGGTATTATTCATTTAGATTTTTTGGAATCTTTTAGAGACCTATAAGTCTTTTGTCAAGCTGTTTTGGCAGGCAGTTATAATTGAATAAAATTATTTCTGTAGAAACTATGGTTAGTTCTTTTTGGTCATCTTCGCAGGTTTTTAAGTATCATACACAACGTACTAATGTGATTAGGCGTTATTGACACAGAGGATAAATAATATTATAAGCATAGAAGCTTGGACTGTTCTTATTGAATCACAAGTGAGGAAAAAATAAAGACAGAAAGGCATTACTTGGTGGAGTTCCATCAGTTCCTGAAGACAGTTACTGAGCAACACCTTCTTAATGCAAGCCTTCCCTGTGAACACAATATACGGTTAAACAAAGACATCCAGAAGCTCAACACCCAATTGACTTGGATATGGTAATGAAGTAGGAGTTTACAGCAAAAAAGTACAGTCGAGATCACTTGAGAAAATTCAAGGTTCACATATGTAGAAAAGAACTTATGCATCTTTCTAAATCTGAAGCATTCAAAGTTCACCCGACGGAAAGAAGTCTAATCATCCTTTTTTTCAATATTGAAGCATTTAGTGGTACAATACAAATGACAACAAAGCATTCTTTGAGGCTTAGATCTGGAAAGATGTCTTTGGGTGAGATCATTTCTTTAGGGGGCAATTTCGCATGTTTCTTAAATTTCAAAACAGTGAATTGGTATTTTCAACAACTTCCCCTGAATTCGATTTGGATCAGCCATTGGCTAAGGTGATCTGCCCATCTTTCCAGCACAGAAGAGGGAGCTTATATTAGCAATGTGTAGTATTTAAAATCAGCTGTTGTTTCTACTTTCAAGAATCATCATGTCAGCTTGTAATGTAGACCAAATAAATAATAACACTATATAGGTACACATCTAAGGAAAAACAGCATGGGACAAATAACAGGATCGCAATTAAGATAAAAATCTAAATTGTTGCGAACTCAATAGGAAGAGACTTGAGATCATGACATACCACGTCTGTTGGGATCACAAAAGAAGAAAAACTTGTGCGCAGCTATGCGGCAGTACATCTGAACAAAGGCTGCAGGCATGTCTCGGAGTTGAGCCAAATTAGGAATAAGGCCTCGTATATAAGCTTCCATTTCCTGTAAGAAACAATTAGACAGGATCCACATACCAAATTACACCAATAGCATGGTACACTAACAGTAATGTGCAACCCATTTGCTTAAATGTGTAAAAACCCATACATGAGGCTGAAGGAAACCATCAGAATCCTCATCAAGCTCACTCATATCAATTCTGGCTTGAGTCAGAGAAACCTGAAAAAGAATAGAATTGGAATCATTACAAAGAGAATGCGCCTTTCACACTAACATAAACATAAAGGACAATCAGATCAATAACACTAAGAAAGCTACATCCACATGTTATCAGAATACAAATTTATTTCTGTAAGTGTGATATTTCTTTCACCAGTTATACTTGAAAGGGAGACTTTTGGATTTTCAAAACTTTTTTCTTAATTTTCGAACTTTTGGATTTTCTAGCCAGCGGCATACACCTGTAGAGCATTCTGGCAAAATGACACTTATAACAGCATAATCACCACCTGTGCATGATAGCTTGCCAACAGCTTCCGTGAGAAGTCCTTATTGAACTCCATTAAACTCTTAAATATGGTATCCTTTTTTGTTACTCAATCCACTATCCGCTAAACAACAAAGCCATTGACCTGCACCACCTTTTGCCTCTTTACAGCTAAACATATTATCATCTCTCATTCTTTTAAAGAGAGTCCAAATCCCCCTTCAATTTGTTCTAAGTAAAGAGCTGTATTTCTAATTAAGCTCAACAATTTTATTTATTTATTTCCAATCTTAAATTATTTTGAATACATGGTGTTGCTATTATGAGTCAACCACCTTTATTTACCAATGTAGTATCGAAAATTTACAAGATGCAAATGGAAGTGAAAAACTATTACAAAGAAAAAAAATTGACTGACAAAGTAGGAAGGAATCTCTATTGCAACGAGGAGATAGAGAAACAACACAACAGCTAAAAGCTTGCACCCTTATCCATTCTGGAGCCAAAATTATATAACCCTGACTAAGGGTTTTCCATCAGCATGTAACTTGATATATCTTCTTTTTTAATATTTCATTTTTGCAAACTTGTCACCTCTTAATAGAAAAATTAGCCCACTTGATCCTAATGAGCCTAAATTTAAGGCTCAGATGTAAGAGAAAATAGTACTCGGCAGGAGACCCACCGTAATAACAATGTGAGTGTGAAGAAATAAGAGACAAATGGTATGAAGCGAAGAAAGGAAGATGGCTACAGTTTGAGAAATGACTCACTGTACGCATCACATAGAGGTAAAAGGGAAGAATAGCAATTCTTCCTGATTCATCCTTTTCAAACTTCATGAAATTTGAAGGACTGAAGAAACGTCGACATTTAGGACCTATCTGTTCTGTACATACAGAAGCAATGTGGCAAAAATCTTCGTAATTCATCTGAAATAATGAAAAATATTAGTTAGGTATGGATAACAAATGATAAGATGATGCAAAGTCGGGGCGCTAAAGCTGAGACAGTAAAAAGATTGAAACGAAGTTTTAAATGAAATAGAGTAAAGTCCAAATAAGAAAACAAAAAATGCCTCAAGTTATCAGAGTGATCATAGGAAAACTATTAATTTGAAAGCAGAAAACTTCAACAAGGACATAGAAGAATCAATATCGGTTGAATAGGAGGAGAAGTACTATTGCAAACTTATCAAACTACTTATAGTTTAAAAGAAATGAATATCAACTAAAATGGCCATAGTAGAATTCAACGACCTGCAGAAAAAGAGACATTGGCAACATTTTTTGTTAATCAATACCTTGAAACTGTAAGTCAAATTCCAATATTGTTAGTGATGCAATCTAAAAGGTAAAGACTTCAGCGCATCAATGCGATTAACTCAATAGTAAGTTGCGAAGAATAGATCATTAAGTAGACAGTGCAGCGACTCAAGACCATCAATGGTTTTAACTCGACACCATGCAAATAGAGGTTAAGTTGCGAGGATGTCAGATTACCAACACTTCAGTGCATCCACAACAAAACTCAATAATAAGTTGAGCAGAATAGATTATTGAGTAGACAAGGAAAGGGAAACCGAACACCAAAAAGTGGTGTAAGCATTATACGAATAATCTCTACTGCTATAAATAACCCCTACAGCACCAAGTTAAATACTCCCTACGTCAAACGATTTTCCCTTTTGAAAAGTCACAAGTTAAGATTATGTAGCTTTAGTAGCTGGTACCTTCTTTACATTGCACTAAAACTATTACTGCTTTACATATGGTACCTTCTTTCTGGGGGGACAACTCAAAAGAGAAAGTGAGATTCTTCTTTTTAGATGGAGGGAGTACACTAATAAAACAAAAACAAGAAGGCTCACGTGCAAGTGTGACAGGAAGTGTAAGAGCCTAACAGAGAGTGAAGGTGGGAGTAAAGGTGAGAGTAACAAATGAGTGATGGTGTATGTTTGAGTCGCATAGAAGGCAATTTGCATCTCTGTGCAAGTACTCAGTTACATTGCAAACCAGCCCTTCCAGGAAAAAAAAATGTGAATAATTCAGCACAAACAAGTACTACCATAAATCAATTAAAATCTGGGATCATCTTCATACATTTGCAGAATACATGTGTTAGAGTCATCAGTAACATCAGAGAGAAAGCACCACTATAAGAAGGTAAACAGACCTTTTCAGCACCAGTTGTATCATCAATCACACAATTCTCTCTTAAGCAAACCCACATCGCATCCAGATCATCAGCATTTAGCAAAAGATCAGATTGCTTCTGCAATAAGTGAGCCAGGGATTAGAATCATATACTCACATCACAATTAAAAGTAATACAGCTCACCAATCACAAATGAAATCATTTATGGTGATTATATGTGTTTTTAATGAGAAACAATGGTAAATATATGGATAGTAAAGCAGGTAGAACTAGTACTCCATACGAGATAGCCAAAAAAAAAAAAACAATTTTTTGGGTCACAAGAGATACCCATACATAGTTCATTTACTAAAAGTATCACAAGCAAACCAAATAGTGAAAGATCAAATTACTGAAAGAGTCCAAGTAGTACCTTCAGAAAACGATATTTAGCCAGCCTCTGGACTCTATGGCTGATGGAACCGTCTTCAGGTTTCTGAAGAAAAGGAGAACATGACCTTATAGAACAATGCTAGGACAAATGAATTGGACTGAATAAAAGAAAGAAAATCCTCATAAAATCGTACAGCTATAAAAAAGTGAATTTAGAAGAAATACTCTGCAAATGACTGTCAAAGAGATGAATTTTCTGGAAAAGGTGTGGAGAAAGAAAGTGAATGATTGATTCATATTCAACTGGTCTATTGTTAACTTAACAACAGAAATAAATCATAATTAAACCTTTTTATAGAAACTTGGGATTGTGCCAGCTTCAGCACTCTTTTGTTGTTTCTCTTTGAATATATCTAGCAAGATTCTTTTTGTTTCCAGCTCTGCAAATGAGAATAGTGATGCATATTGTTAGAATGATAAGCAAAAAGTAAAAACTCTTACAATATCGTGTCTACTTGCATCTTCATAGGTGTGATATCCAGTAAAGGAAGATTAACGGGGATTGTTATAGCAGGATCTAATCATCGTTAAACTCCTGCTTTAGATTAGGTGGCCCTTGCCCGACTCCCTTACCCAAGTCAAACAAACAGGGAATTCAATTACTTATAGGGGAAATGACAATTAGGGTCAAAAGTTGTGTGCATATAGAGGTTTTTTGACGATTCCGTTAACGGAACCCAGTTAAATGGCACGTGCAAGGCACATGTCACTTAACTGGAGTTTATTTTAACATTGCGCTTGGGTTTTCTGTCATTTCACGCAAGGCATAACAAGAGGCCCCAAATCACCCACGATTGTTCCAAGTTTAGGTAGTTTAGGGCTAACCACCACCACCACCAATTCACCAATAATCGGGCCACCACCACCGCCACCAATTGTACTAAAATACGACCGCCACAATCTGCAATTTTACTGAAATTCGCCCACCACCACCATTAGTTTTCCTAAAATCTGGCCACTACCAACAACATTAAAGATTAAAACAAAAAAAAAAAACTAAACAACGTGAACCCAGATTCGGGTTCATATTTATTTAAGCCCAAACTGATCATTAGTTCATGTCTTCAAAGGATAAACAACCAAATCAAAATGACATTCGTTCATGGGAAAACGTGAGGGAAGAGGAGGGCCGAACAGGGGAGAAAGGGCGTGGAGTTTGGGCGGACATGGAGAGGGGATGGACAGCAGACATAGGAGGAAAAGAGGGAGGAAAGGCGGGGAGAGGTGGTGTGGTTCGCGAAGAGGGGATGATGTAGAGGTGGTGACGGGAAGATGAACAGTGAGGTGGATGACGGGAAGAGGGTAAAAGAGAGGCGGGAGTAGAATGAGGTTTGGGAGCGTGGTAGGGAAGATGAAAAAGAGGGGTGGGGGATGAATCTGGGTTTATGGGTTTTTTTTTTTTTTTCCCCTTTTTCTGGGTTAGTCAGAATTGTTTTGTTATTATTAGTTTCCTTTTTTTTTTTTCTGAACTCCATTTTTTCCATATTTTATGGTTAAAAAAATAACTTTTTTAAAAATATTTTTACTCCCTCCGTCCCAGAGTAAGTGTCCACCCTCCCATTTGCACGGAGATTAAGAAATTGTTGAAAGGATAAAAATGTTGTGAGTATGAAAAGTGAGGTAGGAGAGAGAAGGTGGGGTAGGAAATAGTAAGTTGATTGGTGTTGTGAGTATAAAAGTAAAGTAGGAGAGAGAATTAGTGGGAGGAATAGTAAAGATTCTTTGCCATATTAGGAAGTGGACGCTTACTCTGGGACAGACTAAAAAGGAAAGGTGGACACATACTTTGGAACAGAGGGAGTATTTCTTAGTATTTTTTAATTAATTAAAATTATTGGAAATTATTTAATAGGGGAAAATAACAAATTAGGGTCCTTTATATAACATGTGTGAGAAATGACAAAAAAAAAAAAAAAAACAGCCGAAAAAGCAAAATTAACTCGAGTTAAGTGTAGGTGTGACTTAACTGGGTTTTCTTTGCGATTTAGTCCAAAAAACCCTAACTGACTAACGTTGTCAACTTCGGACCCTAAATTGACAAATTTGGAACATTAGACCCTGATTGGCACCCACCCCCACCCCAAAAAAAAAAAATAAAAAAAAATGGAGCATAAATTGTCATTTCCCCTTACTTATAATAAGATTCTAATAGCAAGATTCTTTATTTTCATTCAATCATTAAGATGAGGACAAGAACTTTGCGGATTAATTTACATTAAGATGTTAATCAAGGGAAGAGAAAAATGACTTCAAATGTCTGCACTTGGCAAAGAGGCCAATAATGAGGGTTCCACCTCATAAGGAATAAAATACCGCTCTTTGTAAGAATTTTATCCAAGAAAGAATGACGATCCTGCTAACAACTATGTGCACCAAGCATTAGAATCAAGCTGAACATAACCAAAATTCTGATTCCACTTTCTCAATCTGACATTTGTCTTATAGTTTCGACAGCCATTGCACCACGGTAAATGAGTACCCTCTCTCAGAAAGACCCCAGATCTGTTGAGGATCTTTAATGCAAAATAGTATCCAATCTCTTAAAATAATCTTCTTATGACTTTTTAGAGTTGATCATTTTACATAGATATTTAATTATATTGGTTTCAAACAGTAAAACTATAGCAATCATAACACACAAAATAAGACTTTGATGTTCAGAGTTGTGATGCTCGGAACCTTCAATTACCCCGACCTACCTGTGTCCACAGGACACAACGCGGGTGTGGGTGTGACTGTCTTACACAACATTTGGTGTGAAATAGTGATATTTGGGGGGGGGGGGGATCCGACACTCGAATCCGTAACTGAGTCCGAGCACCATAGGTTCAGAGAAAGTGTAATGGTATTAAATTCCAAAACAAGCACAACTTTGACCTTGAACAAATATATCAAATTATGATATGTTTCCAGCCAAAATACTGCTAGTAAGGTCACTGCACAACCAATATATCCAATGCATCAGCCATCGTTAGAATGCTTTGTATTTTTCGTTTTTCTTTCTCTTTTACTTGTGCTATTTGGAGGACACCTTTTCCTCTATTCTCTGTACTTTTTCCTCCTAATAATAAAGTTTTTTCTTTTATAAAAAAAATGAGAAAGTAAATAAGGCCATAAGAAAAGGCGAAACTCACTTAGAAAAGTCAGGATACACAGCTATCTTGAAGAAAAGGGGCAGTTAAAAGTATACAACTACGCATTTGCCCATGCACAACTCCACATACATCCGGGAATATAGTCTAAAGATGCATCAAGTAATGTCTCAAAGAAGTTTAAACTAAAACTACTACCTACCAACTCTCCAATAGAGAGGAGTAATTATCCGATTTTCTACATTGAATTAGATCATACTGCACATGTTAGTTAATTTAGTTTGAGCTGAGAAACTACTCCCTCCATCCAAATTTTTACAAAGCATATGGGAGTTGATTTTCAGGCAGTTGTACTTGCATATATACGTGAATGTTCCTAGTCTTCCCATTACAACGGTGCAGTTGCACACTACTCAAACATGATTTTAGTAAATACACGATAATAGTACACTCATTTTAGAACAACATTTTGAAAATGGACACTCGTTTTGGGACGCAAGATGTATATGTTACCATAAAAATCAGCACATAAGCACCAACAACCCCAAAATCCGTACTTCCAAATAGCAAAATGGATAGATTATGCATCTAGATAACTGGTCAAGTTGACTTCAATTTTACTCTAAAATTGTCAAACAAATTTTCTATAGAACCAGCAGAGTGAAGGAGAAACGTACACACATTGCTAAACACGTTTCAAAGCAAATGTCGATAAAAATTCAACCTAAAAAGAGTAGGAAACAGTGAAGAATACCCATTAAAGCTTCAGACCCAAGCCCGGCGCCGGATCCGATGAACCGACGAAGATTCCGCACCCACAACATGGAGGAAGCAGGTGGGACCTTCCTCGCCGCCGACGAATCGTGGCCTTCGCCATCGCTCGAGCCATTGTACATTTCCTGGTCGGGTCCTTCCCCTTCTCAAATTAATGGCGAATTTCGAACCCTAATTCAAACTCCTGATAGTCCAAGACGTGGAATTTGAACGATTTTTGAGGGTTTAAGGAAATGTTTGAGCTAGGTGAATGAATTGCCGGTACTGAATTTAGAAACCCTAGTTTCTTGCGATTCGGGTTGGTGGATCTTCGAGCTGGTAGAGAAATGGACAATTGGGGATATAGGCGTCTTTTCTGGTTTTTGTAAGGACTGTTTTGGTTAATTCCAAATAATTTGTCGGGTGTTGTTATACACGCCCGCCCGTAAAATTAATGAATACACTCGTATTGTGCATCTCAATACTGTATAATTTAAAATTTCAAACATACTTTACGGGTGTATTCATTAATTTTACGGGCGTGTATAGCAACACCTAATTTGCCTTTGTAGTTTTGAATTTTAAAGATATACCCCCTGGATTTTGTAAGGTCAAATGTGTTGGAAATTTGGCATTTGGTCAACTTTGGGTGGGTCCCATTTGTGGGTCCCTTTGAGTTTGACCATGGTCAATGTTGATATACATTGTATGATGTAGCATGAGGAAATTTAATGTTTTGGTGAAAGCCAAATTGTGGATTAAATCCATAGTTCTAAGACTTCAAAGATGGGCATTTAAGTGCTTTAATTCTCAAAGATGAAATGGTTGGTTGGAATCACACATGGGATAGAAAAATCAAACCTCCCCTTTGTTTGGGAATATAAAAGGCTTTGTGTGCCAATTCACATGGAATTAGAATGGGAAGTTGAAGTGCCATAAATTACAAGGCATTTCATAGTCTCATGTTCAAGTTACATGTGAGGTGGGCTTGAACCTTTCCCTACATGCGCTCTCGGCCGGGCACGGGCGTTTGGGGCAATGGTTCGGTTCGAGGGGCTATTTTTTTAGTCAAAATTTATTTGAAGTTTCCTTTTTGCTAACGGAAATTAGTTAGTCTGTCAGTTTCCTAATTGGACTCTAACTGTGCAGTTTCTTTTCCTTCAAGAATAAGCTACTGTAATTCGGATAAGTTTTAGAATCATTCTAAAAAACCTAAACCGACTTCATACTTGTATAAATAACAGTCTCGGTTTCAGATTTTAACACACGCAAAAATACTCTCTGATTTTTTGCTCTCGAAATATGTCTTCTCCATACACTATTTCTGTGATTGATTTGAGCGCGCGATTCAGGCGAAGTGGGACATCAGGCGCAAGTGCATCTGTACCTGTTCGTGCGAGATTTCTTGGTACGTTTGCTGAGATCGTTTTATCCTCGGAGGATTTTCCCGTAACTCTTTGTCTCACTAGTAAGTGGGCAATAAATTCTCTTAGGAAAGTCTTCATACAAGCGACTCGATCTGATAAGTATTCTGTCTCCCTCTTGTTTTCTGTTTGCCGTTTTCCTGGTACGTGGGGATGGCCAAACCGGATCGGAACCGGAAAACTGGACCGGGCCGGAAAAGCCCGGAACCGGAGCAAACCGGGGAGTAAACCGGAATCGGAGTAACCGGAACCGTGGTAAGCGCGGGCCGGTTCAGGGTCACATATATGGCGAACCGGAACCGGACCGGAACCGGAACCGGATCGGCATTTCCATTAAAAAAAATAAAAATCCCTTATTTTTCAATAAATTGTAACATGTTTATTCATTCGTGTATTATAAAATAAAAATCTCTTGTCTTTTAATAAATTTTAACATGTTTATTCATTATTGTATGATAAAAAAAAATAAAAAAAGGCAGCGTGGACTGAATCGGAACCGGACCGGAACCGTACCGAAACCGGATTGTGATGACCGGAACCGGTCTAAGCGCGTGCCGGTTCAGGGTCACATATATGCTGAACCGGAACCAGGCCCGGAACCGGTTTTGGTCATCCCTTCGTGTTCCTTTGCTTTCCTGTTATGCTTTTGGCTATAAACTGTATTACTATTGAATTCGTGATTGCCCCTTTAATTTATTAAATCTATTTAATTTGAACTAGTCCGAATATTTTATTCCAACAAAATGCACAAAGCCTCCTTTTGGTTTGGTTAATGTGAGATGACCCCTGTGATACCATATTAAGCATATAGACCTCTCTTGTATAATGATGAGTAACAAATATTATTTTTCCAATCAATATTGAATGTGTCGGATTGAGTGTGCGTGACATCTAACTGTAGTGCAGTTCGATAGAACGGTCGCCGAGATTAAATTTTCTTCAAATCAAAGTCCCTTAACATTGGCGTAAAATTCTCAAAGACGACCATGTTAAATCCCTATTGTCCAAATCAAAATAAACTATACAAAATCTGACTTATCACGGCATTCAATGTTAATAGCCCGAAACTCCAATGCAGTGTATTATAGGTGGGAGTCATTATTAGACATTTCATATATAACTAGCGGGTAACCCGTGCTCTGCACGGGAAACCAATACTATATCTTAAAAATAATATTTTAACTATAGTTAACTAATATAGTAATTATCATTTTAACTAAAAATATTAATAATAATAATTAATCTATATAATTACTATTATTATAATTAAATAATATTATTGATAGTAATAGCAATGATTAATTTATATAATAATTATTATAATTATTATAATAAACTAATACTATTAATAGTAATAGTTAATAGATATAGTAACTATTATGATTAATTAATAATTTAACTTATATAATAACTATTATAATTAACTAATACTAATAATAGTAATAGTTAATGTATATAGCCTATTTATAGTTAACTAATACTATTAATAGTAAAAACTAACTAATAAAGTAACTATTATAGTTAACTAATACTATTAATAGTATCAATTAACTTATATAGTAACTATTATAGTTAACTAATACTATTAATAGTAATAGTTAACTAATATATTAACTATTATAGTTAACTAATACTATTAATAGTAATATTTAACTTGTATAGTAACTACTATTGTTAACTATTACTATTAATAGTAATACTTAACTTATACTATTAATAGTAATATATTAACATACATATTAACTATAATAGTTAAGTAATACTATTAATAGTAATAGTTAACTTGTATAGTAACTATTATAGTTAACTAATACTATTAATAGTAATAGTTAAGTAATACTATTAATAGTAATAGTTAACTTGTATAGTAACTATTATAGTTAAGTAATACTATTAATAGTAATAGTTAACTTGTATAGTAACTATTATAGTTAACTAATACTATTAATAGTAATAGTTAACTTGTATATTAACTATTATAGTTAAGTAATACTATTAATAGTAATAGTTAACTTGTATAGTAACTATTATAGTTAACTATTACTATTAATAGTAATAGTTAACTCATATCATAACTATTATTATGAGCTAATAGTATTAGCTAATAATGAGAATATCAAAAGTCACACACTTTTAGGATAGTGATGATGTGGCATCACGAAATGCAAGATTCTTCCATGATTTGTCCACGTGGCATCACCACATCTCTCTTCACCAACTTTAATATATATATATATATATATATAGATTTTGGGTGCATTTTAACACTAGCGTCTTTTTTTCCTTTAAACATAATTGTACCATTATTCCGTATGATATAATAACTTGACCACCTTCCTTCATTGGCATGATCACATCATGTTGATCATTCCTCTTCTTTGTTGTGTTTATTGCCTTTGTAGACTTTCTTTTCTTCATCTTTCATGAACCGATGGATATAAGACCAAAATGCATCAATTAAACCCAACATTAAGAGACGACAAGCTTACTAAAAAGGACTAGTTTGATGTCTAACCCTTTCCTGATACGCCTCAAGAATTTGATTTATCGGTTTCACTTTTATCTCCATTACTAGTCGAGGTTGTGAATTAAAATTTAAAACGATGAATTCAAATTCATAAGTTGATACTTGAACTTTGAATTTGGTGTTTTGTGATGGGGTGCTAAATGAAAATGATGATGGTGGTTATAGTAATAATAATGTCATTTTATTTTAATTTGAAGCATTTTCATTTTAACCAAAAAAAGATTCAAATACCAACTTAGAAGTGAGTGGTTTGGCCAATAATGGTGTCAGTGACCAACTCATAAATTGACATTACATCCACAATGTTCAAGATTTAAGAAACAAAAAATTGACGTGATACTCCCTCTTTCTCTGAAAGATAGTCTCATTTTGACTTTTTATAATCAACAAAAATAAACTTTGATCAAATATTCGTGTCAATTTAATGATCACAATAAAATTCTAAAAAAATGTTAATAATAAATCACTTAATGTTTTATCAATTACAAATTTTAGAATTTCACTAGAATTATTAGATTGTCATTACTGGTTGGTCAAATTTCATTTTTGTTGACCATAAAAAGTCAAAATGAGACTATCTTTCCGGGACGGAGGGAGTATTATAATAAAAGAAATGATAAGGACATTTCAATGTAGTAGTACTTGCATGTATACGGAAATACAAATATTATAAATAGAGCATGTTATCAAGACCCCAATATATATACAGAATAATAAGATTAAAGTAAGTACTTGTGTTGTACAGAAGGCTTACATTTTGAGGTAATTTTTTTTTATTTTATTATTATTTTTATTTTTTTTATAGAAGCATCTTGACAGTTTGATGTGAAAATTGCAAAAGTTTTTTTTTTTTTTTTTTTTTTTTTTTTTTTTTTTTAATAATACTGTGGTTTTTACACAAGCATTTTCAATCATTTCTTTTAAATTATTTACTAGAAAAGAAATCTGTTAAATTATATATTATTATTCACATATATAAATATAAATGATATTAAGCTATACTCTCTTTATCCTGATTTAAGGTTCTTTTTTTTGTTTTCTAAATTTAAAGTTTTTTACTTTACTTTATTATCTAAAATTGACAATGGGACGCATTTGAAAGAATAGAATCCGTGCCATTCTCATTATCTCCAATGGGTATAAATACAAAATACAAAAGATATTTACTTGTGCCATAATTCTAGGATCTATACTTATCTAAGGAAACTAAACCCTATACAATAGCTAAGATATGTACAGAGAATATTATCACAATATTTACAAAGAGATATCCCAATAACAGTGGGATATTCTAACACTCCCCCACAGTCTAAACGGTAGGAGAACGAACATTCAGACTGTCCCGAAAATCATCAAATAATATCAAAGGTAGCCCTTTAGTGAAAATGTCGGCAATCTGATGTCGAGACGGAACATGGAAAACGCGGACTTCACCTTTGGCAACCTTGTCACGAACAAAGTGGATGTCCATCTCAATATGTTTAGTGCGTTGATGTTGAACAGGATTAGTCGACAGATAAACCGCACTAACATTATCGCAATACACAATAGTAGCTCGATGGATTGGACACTTGAGTTCAAGCAATAAATTACGGAGCCAACAAGACTCCGACACCACATTGGCAACCCCACGATATTCAGCCTCAGCGCTTGACCGAGACAACACTGCCTGGCGTTTGGCCGACCAAGAAATCAGGTTGTCCCCAAGAAATACACAATATCCCGAAGTAGACCGCCTCGTATCCGGACACCCTGCCCAATCTGCATCTGTGTAGGAGACGAGAGAGGAGATGGTTGATGGGTAGAGATAAAGGCCATATTCAAGTGTGCCGTGAATGTACCGTATGATGCGCTTCAAAGCCTGCATATGCGCATCATGTGGGGCATGCATAAATAAACACACCTGCTGGACGGCGTACTGAATGTCAGGCCGAGTGAACGTGAGGTACTGAAAAGCACCAGCCAAACTACGATAAAGAGAGGGGTCCGAGAATAGAGGACCGGCCGAAGAGACTCCAAGCTTGGGTTTTGTGTCAACCGGTGTAAGAGACGGTTTACACGACGACATCCCAGCTCGTTCCACAATCTCAGTGGCATACTTTCGTTGAGAGAGAAAAAGGTTCCCATTTTGACGAGAAACTGCAATCCCGAGAAAGTAACTCAAAGGACCCAAGTCCTTCATAGCAAACTCAGTACTTAGACGATCAATAAAAGAGCAACGAAGAGTGTCAGAAGAGGCTGTCAAGATTATATCGTCGACATAGACGAGAAGATAAGCCATAGCCTCACCTTGATGAAAGACAAAAAGAGAGTGATCCGACTTACTTTGAACAAACCCAATAGTCGACACAAAATCAGCAAATCGTGTAGACCATGCCCGAGGTGCCTGTTTAAGCCCATATAATGACTTACGTAGTAAACAAACATGATCCGGAAACCTCTTATCACGAAAACCGACCGGCTGATGCATGTAAACTGTCTCCTGAAGGTCACCATGAAAAAAGGCATTTTTCACATCTAATTGGTGAATACCCCAACCCTTAGAGAGGGAAATACTCAGAACCGTGCGAATGGTAGCTGGTTTAACCACTGGGCTAAATGTTTCACCACAATCAATGCCAACTCGCCGAGTCTTCCCATCCCCAACTAATCGAGCTTTATACCTCTCGAAAGACCCATCATACCTGTACTTATGTGTAAAAATCCACATGGAATGGATGACATTAGTAGCAGGAGGACGGGGCACCAACTCCCACGTCTTATTTGCAATTAAAGCATTAAACTCATCAACCATGGCAAGTTTCCAATTATGATCATTCAACGCTAAAATGGGAGAACGAGGAATAGGAGAGGAAGGTGCAGTAACATTTAAATTGAAATGAACTTTTGGTTTATGAATCCCACGTTGACTCCTTGTAATGGGCCCAGGACGCGAAGGGAGAGGGGACTGGACCCCAGGAGGTGGGGCGGAGGGACCAGAAGGAGACCTCGGAGGGCTGTTTGGGTTAGATAGAATCGGATCAGACTGGGCCGGCCCATAAGAGAAAGGAGTAGGTGGGTCAGGAAGAGACTGAACAAGATTAGTCTGGGCCGACGGCTGTTGGGCCACGTCAAGAACGGGAGATGGACCAGGCCGAAGGATTTGGCTGGATTGAAGCCAATGATGTGCTAAATAAGGAGACATGCCATTATCGAGGAAATTATATGAAGATGGAGACGATTTTGTCAAAGAAGCAAAAGGAAATTGTTGTTCATCAAACAGAACATGACGATTAATGAGTATTTTGCGAGAGGACAAATCGTAACACTTAAAACCTCGATGATTAGACGGATACCCCAAGAAGACACATGGTGTGGATCGGGCTTGAAGTTTGTTTATGGTTGTAGAGGGAAACAACGGATAACACAGACACCCGAACACACGAAGATGATTATAAGTGGGATCCTTAGCATAGAGAATTTTAAGAGGAGACTCATATGATAAGGACTTATGAGGAAGAATGTTTAAAAGATAGGTAGCGGAAAGAGCAGCATGATGCCAAAATTGAGGAGGAATGGAATCATGAGCTAACATGGTACGGACCATGTTATTGATGGTTCGAATTTTCCGTTCTGCCGTCCCATTTTGAGGAGAAGTGTAGGGACATGAGAGACGAAAATCTAAACCATTGATTTTTCAAAAATTCGCAAATTGAGTATTATCAAATTCAAGACCATTATCACATTGAAAAGTTTTAATGTCCCGTTCAAACTGAGTACGAATGTAAGCACGAAACGAAAGAAACACAGAATAAACATTAGATTTATTTGCAATGGGAAATAACCAGAGATATTTTGAGTAATCATCCAGAAATAACACATAATAGCGATGACCTGAAGAGCTCAACACAGGAGAAGTTCAAATATCACTATGAATAATATCAAATGGTACCAACGTTTTAGATTGAGACGAATCAAAAGGAAGTTTTACATGTTTGCCCAAAGCACAGGCATGACAAATATGTGAACCAGAGAAAGGCCTACAATCTATCATTTTATTTTTCCTAAGCAAATCTACGATAGGTGCGCCAGGATGACCCAACCTTTAGAAGAAGCAACAAAAACTGAAGGCGAAGACGCAGAAACAGCGGGACTGGTAGAGAAAGGATAAAGATCACCACGACTGTTACATCTCAGAATGTGCCTCCCCGTCCGGAAATCCTTCACAGAAAAACCAAACGGATCAAATTCAACGGAGACTGAATTATCAGAAGTAAATTTTCGAACAGACACTAAATTTTTAACAATGTGAGGGGCATGAAGAACATTGCGGAGAACGAGGGGAGGATGAGGAGGGTTCAACGATGTGTGACCATAACCATGTATTGGAATCGACTTACCATTACCAACAATGATGCCATGTTTAGTGCTTAAATTGAAATAAGGCGTAAGAGTACCTGATGAAGAGGTTGCATGAGATGTAGCACCAGAATCCATGAACCAGTTCGGAGGAGGAGGTGCCACTCCAAAAGTGTGCATCGCAGCCTCGACGTCTGTAGCAGTAGAACCCGAAGCCGCATATGCCTGTGGAGGACGTGGGCCTAAGACTCCAGGAGAAGGCTGTCTAGGGTTTGTAACCGATCTTGGCCAGGTACTAGCCGGTGTGGCCGGATAAGGACATGGCGGAACGGGCCATGGCCAGTACGGACCTCCCCAAGACTGGGCCCCATTAGGACTCCAAGTAGACTGCCAAGCAGGGGCTGGATCAGTGGTGCGGCTGCCAGAAGAAGACCCTGCACGAGAACCACCTTTACCACTGTTCTTGTTATTCTTCTGTCCTTTGCCCGATCCCTTACCTACAGTTTTTGAGCCACTGCCTGTCGGAATGGGATGTACAAATGAACCCGGAGCAGGAGGAGATGGGGTAACCAGTTCACGGACCATGAGGGCAGACGTAGTTGCAGCCTTTTTCTGAAGCCCAGCTTCCTCGAGGGTAACCATTGATCTAGCTTGATAGAATTGTGGAAGCGGGTTACTCTGCCGAAGTAACGTGCCCACGCCATTATATGCCTCAGATAGCCCTGCTACCATCTGCAATACCAACCGTTCATTCGAAACCGGGGACCCAACATTCTTCAACTGATCAGATAGTTGTTTCAGATGTTGACAATAGGCGGATGCAGAGGGAAAGGACTCCATGACCGTATGAGAGAACTCTTGTTCAAGAGTTACGGCCCTGGAGTTCTTATTGTCCTGGAATATATCAACAAGCCGGTTCCAAGCAGACATAGCAGTGCAGTCGGGCTCGAGAATGGTTTCAAGAAGATCATTTGAGATGGTGGTGTAGATCCACCCCAAAACCGTGGCATCAAGGGTGGACCACATCTCAATCTCGTCGTCGGTTGTTGGTTCCTTCATCTTTCCCTTCTTCGGAGGAATGATGTGATGAATTACCTTCACCGCACGAGCATGGACCTTAAATAACTCCGCCCAAGTAGCATATTGGACGTGTTCAAGATCAAGAACTATGGCGATATGGTTCTTGATGTTTGACACCGCAAGAGCTGGGTGAAACAAAGAACTAGAAGAACCAGAAGGCATAGTTGATGACGGAAAAGGGAGAAGATGAGAAAAAAATAAAAGACGGCACAGGGACTTAGGCGCAGCGGAAGAGATTAAAACCTAGGTCTCTGATTACCATGAAAGAATAGAATCCGTGCCATTCTCATTATCTCCAATGGGTATAAATACAAAATACAAAAGATATTTACTTGTGCCATAATTCTAGGATCTATACTTATCTAAGGAAACTAAACCCTATACAATAGCTAAGATATGTACAGAGAATATTATCACAATATTTACAAAGAGATATCCCAATAACAGTGGGATATTCTAACAGCATTTACCATTCTTACAGCAACAATTCCCTATTCACTTTCTCACTCCTACTTTACTTTTCATAATGAATTTTTTTTTTTTTTAATTCTCGTATAAAGCCAAACTAGGAATATTAAATTGAGACGGAGGGAGTATATATGCTAAAATATTTTCATGTATTTATATATAAAAAAAATAGAATAACTCTAATTTTTGCACCAAATTTAAAGCAAGAAATATAACTGTTTCATACTAAATCTTACTCTCTCTCCATTTATAAATGCAAGTCATTATAAGTATTGAAATTTGATTTAAAACTTAAGTCACTTTAGTTATTTTTCCTTTTTTTCTATAAATATATACAGTACATTAGTTAGTTGATTTAATATCTGGTAGAAGATGTGAAAAAAATGGTAACTCAAGAGCCAAATTTAACCTACCAAAATCCAACATTATTATTATTTTTATTTTGAAGGCAAACAACACATATTTGCATTAATAATGATTAATAAGATGACACTCCACAACAGTTAAAGGATCATCACAAATATAATTTACCGCAGAACGTGTGGAACATTTTACAAGCATGATTAAAAAGATGAAACGAAAGGAAACAATAAGTAACTGACACCTATAATACTTCCAAATTTATCAAGCCCAGTAAAGTTTGATACCATAACCTTAGGGTAAGTAGAACTACGTCAAAGTATCACCCAAACCAAACTTTTGCTATTGATATCGCCAGAATCAAATATCATTTGAACGCCTTTACGGGTAATAACGTGAGGCACGCAAATGCATCTCCAAGATATTCTTGGACACTGCTCCATCTCGGCGTTCACAAATTCCCACATGGATAATATTTGGCGTTGCGACCATAAAAAATTAAAACATTTGGGTTGGCAACGAGTGCAAAATCAAACGTCAGAAGTAATACAACAAGAAGAAATATAACCATCATACACATGTAAAAGCTCTCAACACGCAGAGAAAGCATAGGCTCTTGACGACTGAGAGAACGCAAGGCTCTCGACAAATGAGAGAATTTCTACTTATGCAATATAAATACAAGAAACTAGATCAACACGAAAAGGAAAGATAAAAACAAATTAAGCACCTGACATGCCTGATATGCCGAGGGAGATGATGATTTTTAATCCATTTTATGGAAATAATGAGATTCTCAACAACAAATCATTCATTGAGATTTCAATGAAACAATTCACGAATTCAGTCTTCAGGTTGAGTTTTTTTTTTTTTTTTTTTTTTTTTAAATATTTATACTAATAGAAAATGACGCTGTTTTAAGATCAATTTTTTTTAAAAAAATACAATAGCACGGTGAATCTTGGGGGCAGGTGGTGCGCCTAGGGCGCATAGGCGGCGATTTTCTGCGTGAACGCGTTTTTTGTCCGACATGGAGTTAATAGCTTCAATTTATAGCCGCGTAGCGCCTAGGCGTCATAGGCAGCGCCCACCCTAACTAGTCTGTGTCTAGAACGAGTCCAGATCTCCTGTGCCCCTCCATGTGCCCCTTCCTGTGCCCCTCTAATCTGGACCGTTTATGTTGATATTGTAAACGGTCCAGATTAAAGGGGCACAAGGAGGGGCACATGAAAGGGCATAGGAGAGCTCCTCTCGTCTAGAACTCCTAAACGACAATTTCTAAATGAACATATTCACCGACAACTTGAAGTTAATCGTGACATTTTATAACCAATGTGTTTGCATAAACCAATTTCTCCAACATTGATGGGAAGTATGAGCTCTAACCCAATAGAAGATTATAGTTTTTCTCGATGAATGATTTGTTGTTGAGAATCTCGATGAATGATTTGCTGTTAAAGAGAATTCATGATCGCTTATGATGAGATTCAGCTCTTTACAGCAATTTTCCTTTATGACGTACTCCCTCCGTCCAAGAAAGATAGTCCACTTTTGTTAATGATCAATACAAGTGAACTTTGACTAAATATAAATGTCAATCTAACTATCCTCGTGAAATCTAAAACTTGTTATTGATTAATCATCAAGTGATTTATCAATGACAAATTTTAAAATTTCATTGGGATGATTAGATTGATAATAATCTTTGGTCAAAGTTCACATGTGTTGACCGTCAAAAATCCAAAGTGGACTATCTTTCTGGGATAGAGGGAGTATTAAACTTTAAGTTCTATACAACATAGTCTTTATAATACTCCAAATCTGACCCGGAAAATTAGTTTTTTTTTTTTAATTTTATCGTTAACATAAATGAACTTTGACCAAGCATTAGTGTCAATCTAACGATCACAATAAAATTTTAAAAGTTGTTATTGATAAATCACTTAATGATTTGTCGATCACAATTTTTAGAATTTCACTAGAATGATTAAGTCGACATTAATGTTTGGTTAAAGTTTATTTATGTTGATCATAAAAAGTCAAAATGAAATTAACTTTCCGAGTAAGAGGGAATATACAATTAAAGCACTTTAAATAGTAAAAATACTCTTTTTGTTTCAATAGTAAAATATTACATTTTACAAGTCAATATTATGGTAAAATTATATTACAACTATTTCTTTATATGAAAACTCCACGTTTATTTTGGAACAATTGAAAAGAAAAATACTACTCCCTCTGTCCCTAAATGAGTGTCCATTTTTAAAAAAATTTTGTCCCTAAATGAGTGTCTTTTTTTAACATAACTTTCTCCCTAAACGTTTTTTTTCGATTTTTTTTTCACCGGTTTCTTTATACGTGCAAAACTAAAGGTTTAGAAAGGAGATTACAAGATTATATATGAATCGTTGTTAACAAATTGTTCAAAAAGTTGAGATTTTCAGTGTCCCTTAAAATGAAATTTGGACACTCATTTAGGGACAGATGTAGTACATTTATTTTGAGACGTAAAGAGTATTTCCTCCGTCTCAATACAATTTGCACCATTTGTTGCACGAAACTTAAAGAGAGTATGTATATTCATAAGTATTGTGAGTGAGAAAGTAGTTGTGAGTATGATGATTTGAGAATGACCCACAATTTAAGTGTGTGACATTGTCAGTATGATAAATGGGGTAGGGTGGATAGAAAAACAATAAAAGTTGAATATTTTAGAGAATGAGGCTTACCAATAGGACATCTAAAAAGGAAATTAATGCAACTTGTTTTGGGACGGAAAGAGTGAAAGGAGCATTTTAATCCAAACACCCACAGTTAGAGAAAAAAAAAAAAAAGGAGACTGTAATTTGAGACAAATGGAGGGGTAATTTTTTGGTGTGTGAAGGTGAATGTCAAGTTATAGATTTTCTTAAAATAATTTTCTAAATTTTTATTGAAACTTCAATCAAATTTATATTGATCATTAGTGAGACTAACTTCTTAAAATGGACTTGATGAGTGGAGGGAGTACTTTATAACCAATTTTCAACTACTCTAGCTACCAAAAGTTGAAATTCTTTTATGGTTATTTATCATGTAAATGTGGTAGATGCATTACCTATTCAATTTAACATGCAATCAACTAGTATCAAACCTACAAATGCTTGGCTCCACAAAAAAGTTGGAAAATTAGTTTCCATTTTGGACCATGTAGACATGTTTAGCTACCTATAGTCAGTCCTCAAAATTAATTTGCCACAATATTCACTTGAAAGTGAAATAAATGATTAGGCACAACAAGTTTCATGCACTAAAAAATCTGGATGTTTCAACCACAACTTGATAAAGAATAATTCAGTTACATCATCAAGTACGTAAAACAACTGGTAAGAAACTGTTACAGTATAACTTCACATGTCGAGTTCCGTACTTAAAAAATGCAGTTGCGTTAAAACTTGGCAGCGAGACAAAAGATTAAGGCTAATCTTAAAGGTACCATTTAGCAACTTGCTTTATGGAAAATAACCCTCTAGGCTGTTACGAGCCGCCGTATATAACCTGTTTTCTAGTAGTGTGGTAAGAAACTGTTGCAACAGTTTAACTCCACATATCGGGTTCCGTGCTTAAAAATAAATGCAGTTGCGTTAAAACTTGGCAGCGAGACAAAAGATTAAAGCTAATCTTTTATAGGTACCTTTTAGCAACTTGCTTTAGGGAAAACAACCCTATAGGATAAGAATGGGGTGGAAGATGAGCTCACTTGTTTAGACATGAAATAGTTGCATACTTTATATTCTATTTTGTGTATGCAAATGGTCCACATGTAAGTAATTGATGATGAGGGTTGCTTAGCAACTTGACTGGGCTAAACATTGACTAAAAGTAGGGTCTTTGAGTTGACCATATTTGAAAGCAAAAAAGATACTGAAAATGAGGAATTTGTAAGGGGGTTAGTTATGGGTGATGAAATTAGCTGGTCTTTTTGGACCACTTTGTAGTAAGATCCTTTTTGCCACTATAGCCAAACAACAAATCTAGAGAACAAATCTTGCACATTCACTTTCAGCTTATGAGAAAAAAAAAACAAATTCTCCCTCCATCCCAAAATATTTTTACTGTTTCAAAAAGTTCTTTTTATTTTCATAATTCGAGCTTAAAAGTGTATAAACAAAACATGATTAGTGAAACAAGTGTTCATATTTTTAAAAAGTTTAAATAGTCAAATGAGAATTTTGGGACGAAAAGTGTAGTTAACAAAGAAAATACCCTTTTGTCCTTTAATAAAAATTATTTTGTTGATATATTCAAAAATAAAAAATGAGTACGGTAATACTCCCTTGGTCCCATTGTTAGATACACTCTTTACCCAAAAAAAGTCTCACAAAAAATTACACTTTCCTAAAATAGAAACTTTAAAAATAATTTTTTACTCAATGAGACACACTTGCATATTCACAACAACTATTCACTTATCATTCTCTACCGCACATTCTTTTTCCTACTTCACTTTTCATACTCACAATAGTTACGCTCCTTAGATATTTTCTTAATCTCCATGCACAAAACAAAAGTATATCTTTTATAGTGGGACGGAGTGAATATACTTTTTGTTTAAGCAGGCCATGCACAAACATCCCACTTGCTTCTATGGACTCACACAATAGATCTAACAACATCCTCTTTTAGATATCCACATTTCCCAAGAAACAACCCCTTCCCCCTCTTTTTAACGTGCGGTAGAGATTAAATGAGCTGAATAAGTCTGTTAATAGGTCCCACATACAACCCATTTAACCTACATCGTCCATTATACTTAAAGTTAGATGCGATCGTTATCTACACTGATCACTATAACGAACACAATCTGCAGCTGCAACAGTTCCATATCCATACCCCGCTTTTTCACACACACACACACAGTCTGACAAGAGCATCTTGATCCAGCCATGGTCACTGTGCAACATGACAAATGGCTTTCCACCAATCACCTTCAGCTTTCCAGCCAAATTCCCCATATACAACAAACTCAGCAAACCATACAAAAATAAATTGATGAGAGAGAAACAAGAAACCTTACAACTCAAGAATCTTCCTCATCACCACCTCAGAAATCTTGTGCTGCAACATAAAACATACAAATAACAACAACAACAAAAATCAAGTAAATAGAGGTAAAATTGTATGTACTTTTCCCTCACCCACAAGCCTAGTTGTAATATGTACTCTTTAACTTCTATATATTCAATACATCTTATAACTCTTACTCGATATATTTTTGTCCACACCACATGATAAATAACAAGTATAATCGTCGTACGTCAAGCATAAACATATACTTACTTAATACTCGACAACTAAAAGAGACTTTTTAAAGTAAATAAGCAGTATCCGTGTAACCTATAAGAGTATCCGTGTAACCTATAAGAAAGATGCTTTTCATAAGAAAGGAAAGCCCATGTTCATATAAAAAGAGGTAAATTTAACAAATTTTCTCATATGATTGATTAGCCCTTCGTTTTTTTGCACCCGTAAACACTATTGTATTAAAAAGAACAAACAACTAATGCTATCTTGATATTTCATTTCCGGTAATCAATATATTTTCACTCTTTTAGAGCGTGACAATTAATCATCGTAGACGTAACAAGGGCAAAAAATGGAACTAAATAATTAGTACCCTTTTTCCAAAACAATTTTCTCCTTCCCTTATTACTAGAAAAAAAAAAAAAAAAAAAAAAAAACAGCACAACTTGCTATAGTAATGTATTGTTGGGTTAGCTGTCATGATGGTCTAAGAGAGAGCAGAGATATATACAAATGTGGGGGATCACTCTCTCAATATATTTTTCCAGGTCAGATGACCAAAAAGAGGCAAAAAGGCAAAGTGAGAGGAATTGAAGAGGAGAAAAAAAAAAGGAGGAATGGAATTGATAGCTTGATAACAACCTTTTCTTTTGATGATCCCTTCCTTCAATTATTATGTCTTTCCTAGTGCCAGTAAGAGAAGCCTCTCTCCCTCTCTCTCTCTCCCCAGTTAAACTAGTCACCTTCATTCCAGTACCCATCATAGTAAAAATCAAATCTTTTTGCCCTCCACGGGGGTAGCTTAGGAGTAAGGAGGTGAGGGATGGTAAGAGATGTTTTGTGTTCGAGCGGTGGGGGAGGAGCTTGGTGACAAGTGACGTAAGTCTTGCTAGACATTTTTTCTTTAGAGCCACTCACCAATTTGGCTACTGAGATCAAACCCGGATTTACCTCTATGGATTTGAGAGGGTGGTTTATAGACGCTAGGACTATTGGGGCGCAAGCACCGACATCTAGATCATCAAAAAAAAAAAAAAATCAAATCTTTTTTTACTCGGGTTTGATTCTTGCGGCCAGCAAGACAAAGGGGTCATTTGATCCCCCTTACCTTTTAAAAGCTAACGTTTTACTAAAATAATAAGAATATTTCAATTTGACCCCCTTTTCTGAAAGAAAAACTAACACTAACTAATAATTCCGACCCCTAATAATCTCAAATCACCTTACCAACTATATAAAAAGTAAAAACCAGCACATGGGTCTCCATTTTCTTTCTTTCTCTATTTTCTGTTTTTCTTACCAGAGACATTTCCAAGATTTGATGTATATACACATACATATACACACATATATTCATCATAAGAGAAGCTCTTGGCTCAAATGCAGCTCATTCTCCCAACTGCAGTGAAAACTATGGTTTGAATGTGCATTGAGAATCCATAATTCAGTTGTAAAACCATGACAAAAATTCAGCAAATCGAGATATTTGACGACTTCATCTTGATTTAAGGATCTCCCACCATTAATCGAGAGCATTCGGGCACACAAGGAGGGGTCTTTTGGCAGCTCAGATGATGATGAACAGGCCAGCAACATAGTAGGGTACAATGAAAAAAAAAGACAGTGAGTTGTCCACTGGCCACTTTATAAGAATTTGAGCACCAATTATAAGTTGGGATAAGCCATTTTAGCATTTCTTTGGGCAACACAAAGTGGAAGAAAGTTATTGTCAGAAAGTTCATACCAAATTAAGGAGACTCCAATTCAAGAGTAAGTGAGTAATCTGTATTTTCTGTCGTTTCTCGTTTCCAGATACTTTTTTTTTTTTTTTTTTTATATGATGGATAATGCAGCTTCAATGTTCAAGATAGTCGAGAAAGAGGCGAATGTCAAGTTCATTGGTAGCCATAGTAGGAGGTGCAGTAGGGGCATTAGCTGTAATAGGACTAGTAATTGGATTATTATGGTTCTTTATGTTGCATTGTAATCGTACGACATCTTCAAACAAGAATTCAGAAACTGGGTCGTCAGATCCGTCTGGAGTAGGTAATATCTTCAGGTTCATTTTTTGTATTACACCAACTAGTACTCCCTCCGTCCCAAGATTAATGTACATGTTTGTTCTGGATCAAGAACAAAACTTGACATCCATTTTGGGACGAGATAGTATTACCTCCGTCCCAAAATGACTGTCCAAAAAAGTTTCGAATTTGCTCTTAATCAAGAGCAAATTTGAAAAGAAAATAATAACTGGACGTTCATTCTAGGACGGAGGGAGTAGCATTATTCTAATTCTAGCATGATAATTGCAGTTGAGTTAAAAAGAACAGGAGGGGAATCATCATCATATGTAACTCAACTGTTCTCTGGGCCTAATAGTGGAGCTAGGCAATTCAAAATGGAAGAGCTGGAACAAGCAACTAAGGTGTTCGATGAGACTAATCTCATTGGATATGGAAGTTTCGGTTTGGTTTATAAGGGACTTCTCCGAGATGGGACGGTTGCTGGCTTAGTAGTTATCAAGCGACGGGCTGGTGCTCCTCGACAAGAATTTGTTGATGAGGTATAACACCAAATCTCAGGAGAAAAAAAAAACTGAGAGAAAATGGTGTGTACTGAAAGATTAATGTATTTAGGTTATTTCATAAATCAAAATCTGAATTTCATATTCTGATGATTTACAGGTTTCCAATATGTCAAGAATTTGGCACCGAAATTTAGTTACTCTTCTAGGCTACTGCCAGGACAAGGGCTACCAAATGTTGGTATACGAATATATACCGAATGGAAGCATGTGCAATCATTTATATGGTATGAATCGTTTTTTCTTACCGAAGTGAAATATACTTGTGAATTAGATATGTGCATTTTGATTTAGAGGAAGACAGATACCAGAAAGGATTCAACAACAAAGCTAGAGTTCAAGCAGAGGTTGTCCATTGCTCTTGGAGCTGCTAAAGGTAATCTTAAATACACCTTCCGTCCCAAAATGATCTTCTCATTTGCCATTTCTCATTGTTCAAAAAAGTTCTTCCTATTTCTACAATTTAGGCGTAAAAGTACATAAGCAACACATGGCTAGTGAAGCAAGTATTCACGTTCTTAAAAAGTTTGAATAGTCAAATGCGAATCATTTTGGGACAGATGGCGTACTATACAAATTTCATGAAAATGAAGATATAGAAGATGGAAACTTCTGTATTCCTTTCCTAGCATTTTTTCTAAGAAATGATCTCGATTGAAGAAAAAGAAAGGCTCTTTGTTGTGCAGGTCTATGTCATTTACATAGCCAACAACCTCCTACGACACACAGTGACTTCAAAACAGCTAACGTTTTGGTTGATGAAAACTTCATACCAAAAGTTGCCGATGCAGGGATTAAGAGACTACTAGAAATGGTTGAGGAGGCGGGTCCGTCCCAGTCAACCAGAGTCAACGTTTTTGGAGATCCAGAGTAAATTATTATCCTGGTTTAGTTACATTCTGACTAGTAGCTTCATTTTCATATTGAATAAGTCGTATTCATATTCATATGTGCCTTTTTTTAGGATAGGCCAATCGGGTGTATATTCGGAAAGGAGTGATGTGTACAGTTTCGGGGTATTTCTACTGGAGCTTATAACTGGAAAGGAGGCTTCACAGATTGAAGGCTTTGGCTCAGATGGAAATATACTTCAATGGGTATGTCTCAAAAAATTTACTATCTCCGTCCCTAAATGAATGTCCAAGTTTCATTTACGGAAAACTCTGAAAATGTTCACTTTTTAGATAACTAAGTGGCAAAGATGCATAAATACTCTTGTTATCTACTTTCTAAACACTTATTTTTGCAAGTATAAAGTGACTAGTGATTTTTTTTTTTTTATTTATTTTTTTTTTGGTAAAACGACATTAGGGACAAAGTTATTTACAAATAGGACAGTCATTTTCATTTTGGGACAGAAGAATCTTGAAGATAGATGGACATTCATTTAGGGACGGAGGGTGTAACTGATAAGTTCAATTCAATTCAACAGAACTGAAACTTAAGGATATCTATGCATGTTAGTTTTAAAAGTTTTTTTTTTTTTTTAAAGGTGGAAACGCGTTTGAGTTCAGAAGATCTGGTGGATAGAAGACTGGTTGGGGGGTTTACTGCAGAGGGAATGAAGAATTTTCTGAGACTTGCATTGAGATGCCTAAGTTTTCCAGGAAAAAGAAGACCGAATATGGAAATGGTGATGTCGGAGCTTGATCATATTCTCGAGAAAGAGATTATGTTCACGACAGTAACCGGGGAAGGTACTGCAACAGTTACATTAGGCAGCCATCTTTTCACTTTAAACTAATCGATCCAAGAAAATGTTATTTCTTAGTCTAGAAAACAAGTAGCTGTACAAGAATGGGATGAAGAAGAAATCAAAGACTTCAATAGAGAAGGCTAACGGGGAGGCATTATCAGTTGTTATTCCATTCCTGGGAATTTTTTATGTTCACAATTATATTATTGCAATGTACTGTATTAATGTATTATTGCTAATTTGCACAGAAAGATGTTGTCATATAGTATTGAGTAATGATCTAAGAGTAAAAATCCTAAAGTTGTTAATTCTGTATCGGGGAACAAGAATTGCTCCTTATATATAGATATAGATTAATGATATATCAGTCGAGCCTGTTAGTGTTAGAACTGAACAATTCGAATATCAGTCGAGTAAAGTTCCAATTTCAAATTTTGAAGGGCGCGATAGTCTTTTGACACTCCCTAAAGTTGTTGTTTTGAGTCGGTTCGAGGAGTCTAGTATCGTGCTCAAGCTCCACAAAGATACCTCAAAAACTAGTTTAAGGGAGCTGAGCACAGATCTGAGGACAGTGATATACTACTGCATAACAGTAGTTATCTTGGCCGCTGAATTTGATTTGAGGGGCACGATCGTCTTTTGACACCTCCTCCCCCACCAAAAGGGCCGTTGGATGCGGGAATGTTGTGCAATCCGGACAGCAAGAAACCCAAATCCGCCGAGCACAAGTCAAACTCGGCCATATTGAACTTTGTTTTGCATCACTAATTGATACTTCCTCCGTTTCAATGATAATCTCATTTCCCTTTTTGTTTGTCTCAAAAAAGTGACGATCAATTTGGGACAGAGGGGATATTAACTTTTTACAATAACATATAAAAATTCTGTGATTTGAAGTTTAGTCAACCAACTAGCTACTAGGGTCACCTAGGGTTTGACAAATTGACATTCATAAAGTCCTCTTTGACTAAAGCAACTACAGATAATTTGATATTTAGAAAACCATCTAAATAAAATAAAGACTATTTATTTAAGGAAAATAATGTCATAATACCTGTAGCTCGTGTATATATACACGAAATACGTAAAACCCAGAACCCTTAAAACCTGGATTTTATCTTAAACCCTACTACAAAACAACCATTCTTAACAGCCCCATTCACTATTCTTAACACCCATTCTTAACAGCCCCATTCACCATTCATTTACACCCATTATTAACCACAAATTCAAGTCTCTAAGTTCATATTATGGATTCCTCACAAAATCCTCCACAACATTCTTCACAACATTCTCCAAGTTCTTATGATCATATTAACCTTGATGTTGTAGAATTTACCTTTGAAGAAGAAGGATGGGCACCAAATTCTCCACATCAGAATCAAAATCCAAGCGGCAATGAAGTAAGTTTTTAAGATTTTATTTCGTGTGGTAATCAAAAGCAGAATAAAAATCCAATCTTGAAATACACATCAAAATAAAAATCAAATCTTGAAATACACATCAGAATAAAAATCCAATCTTGAAACTAAATTGATGCTAATATAATTTTCAGGGTCAATATCCGGATGTCAGTGATCAATTCAACACATCACTATTATTTTCAAATAGGGATGAGCTTCTTAAACACGTACGGGATATTGCGGCCCGTCAAAATATAACCCTTTCTATACAAGATTCGAGGAAGTCAAGTGGTAATATACTAGCCTACGCAAAGATAGTATGTCATTTTGGTGGCAATTATAGGGCTGGCAAATCAAAGAATCGGAGGTTGAGTAGCAGCAAGAAGATTGGGTGCAATTTTGAAATTCGGGCCAAAGAAAGGGGTGATGGGTTATGGGGTTACGTTGTCAAGCATGGTTCTCATAATCATGACTTTCCAACGTATCCAGAAGGTCATCCGCTCGGAAAATTGACAAATGATGAATATGAGGAGGTGTGTACCGCAAGTCAATCTTCAATGCGTCCAAATAACATTCTCACGATGTTAAAGACGAAGGATAAGAAGAACGTGAGTACTCAGACACACGTCCACAATGCCCTCCTAAAATTTAGAGCACAAGAACGACAATGGAGATCCCCGCTACAACAATTCATAAAATTACTCGACGATCATCGATATATCGTCTTCATGAGGAAAGCCAATGAGAGTGCCATCATCGGCGACATATTCTTCTCTCACCCACTAGGATCGAATATGCTAAACTGTTTCCCATATATAGTACAAGGTAATTTTTTTGATTTTTTTTGAATCTGTTTTGACTCTGTTTTTACAGTCTGTTCTGGCTGTATTTCGTGTAGAAATACACGAGTGGTATGGTACCAAGTCGTATGACTTTACACGAGTGGTATGGTTCCCACTCGTATAAATTCACACGAGTTATAGTGTACCATTTCGTATCAACTTACACGACATTGTTACTGCATTTTTTTTAATTGCAATTTTATTCATTTCTAACTTTATTTCTCTTTAAATGATACAAGGTGACTGCACTTACAACACCAACTGCTATGGACTGGCATTCCTTCAGATTTTAGGATTTACTTCCACGGGGAAGAATTTCACAATTGCGTATGCGTTCCTCCAAAATGAGAAGATTGATAATTACACATGGGCACTCAGGAATTTGCGCAGTCTTTTTCAACCTCCCCACATGCCAATAGTTTTTTTCACTGATCGTGACTTGGCTTTCATTAATGCTGTCCAAAAAGTATTTCCCGAGACCTTTTTTTTCACTGATCGTGACTTGGCTTTCATTAATGCTGTCCAAACAGTATTTCCCTAGACAGCACACCATTTGTGTCGAAGGCATATCGAAGTCAATGTTAGAAAGAGAGCGTTGGCTAAAACTGGTAGCCCGGAATTCGAAAAATCATCCATGAGGAGATTCAATGAAGCAATATCAGCCGCTACTTGTGAAGAATGGAACACCCGTTAGGAATGGTTTTGTGAACGTTTCAGCGCTTATCCTGATTTATTGAGCTACATCCGCGATACATGGATTACTCCATACTCTCCGAATATTCTGTCCATGCACACGGATAAGTTACTACACTTCGGAACCCACACCACGAACAGGTCTGAGAGTGAGCATAGCAGGTTGAAGAAGGCCTTGGGAAGTACTTCTTCTACTTTTGACACAATCTTCAAAAAGGCTCATGAGATCATGGAAATCCAAATAACAAAAATCAAAGCTAGTATGGAGAAATCAAAGAGCAGAATTCCAAATGATATGAAGACATGTAATCTGTATCACGGCATATTGGGGCGAGTGTCAAAGGTAGCCTTGGACATCATCAAAGAAGAGCGAACTCGTAGTGGGGATAATGTCATGGATCCCTCAGACTGTGGGTGTTACTTCAGGCGAACACATGGACTTCCATGTAGTCACGAGATTGCATGCATACAAAACTTTGGGGGACGGATTGAGTTGTCCTTGATTCATGCTTTTTGGAAGAAGTTGGACATTGAACTAGACTACTGTCCAACTGAGCCTTCAATTAATAAAAATTCTTTTGAAGCTATGTGGAATGAACTACAGAACGCACCTGAACCAGTAAAGAGAAAGTTATTCCAAACGATAAATAAAGGGCTACATCCACAAACCATAGATGCTTCTAAGCCAGATTATATTTCAAAGGCAAATAAACCCCGGACCATGAGTTCCAGAATTGTAACGACCCCAAAATCCGTCTTTATTTATTTTATATTTTGGGAATTTTTAATTTGAACTTATATGTGCATTTTATGTGTTGCATCATATTTCATAAGTTGCACATCTTATTTGACTATTTGAGTTAGTTAAAGTGTTAGTAGTAATAGTTTTTTAGGAAGTTAATTGTGTTAGTTGAAACCTTAGGGTCCTTTGTGGAAATTAACTTTAGGGGCTTAAGTGTTAAAAATGGAATTTGGGTGATTTAATTGTAAGATTGGGTGAATATCTTTGTGTTTACTTCTTCTCTCCCTCTCCCCTGCGCCATTTCACACTCACACACCAACTTCCTAAAAATTATTACCTCCATTGTTGAAGAAAGAAGAGGTGAGGTTTTTGTTCTTGTTAATTTTCCTTCTTTTAAATTACTACTCCATTTTCAAATCTAATTATATATAAATGTTCAGGGTGTTGAATAGATTCTTTCAACCGATCAATATTATTTTTCTTGACACTTTTTTCGGAAAATAGGTAAGTTACTAATCCCCCTTTAAATGTTAAAATGGTCATAAGTATGTTATATATGCTATATGTGTTGAAAATTCTTATTTTGAATTCTTTATTGATACTTGAAATTTTGGGACAAAGGGAGTAGTAATAGAATGAGTTTTAGTTGGTGTTAGTATTGTTCTTAGGATGAGTTTGTAGCCTTTGTGAAAGTTACAAATGTTGAGTGTTACTAATGTTAGTACTTTTGGGTCGGTGAAACGAAGGGAGTACAATTTAGTTAAGTTTGGCCTGCCGGGTGATGCGTGCGGCCGCCCAAAAAGGGCGTGCGGCCGCACATCTATCTGGAGGATTTTACTCTTGGGACAGAGTGTTTTGGGCGGCCGCACAGCCCAGTTTGGGCGACCGCCCAGGTCATCTGAAAAGTTCAGAGTTTCCAACCAAGTGATTTAGAGGTCAATCTTGGTCTAGTTTTTGGGTAATGTCCTAAAGTACTTAGATGATTGTTGTGGATTACTAAAGTGGTAGAATTGGTTCCTTTGTGAACGTATGTGTTATGAAACTTGATTGATTGATTAAGTGGGCATGGTTGAACATCTTGTGATGTGTTTTGAGATTGGTTCATCTTGTTGATGTGTTTGGCTTGATTCCCTACTTTGGAATCATTGCCCTGGTTGTTGTTTAAGCAAGTATTCTTTGCTACGTTTTTGTGTAAAGTCCAGCTGGTACTTTTGTGTGTGTTCGGGCAATGATAGGGATTATAATGGCACAAGAGCCAAGTTCATTATAAGGCTCCTATCATTGGTTTCCCATTTTTAACCCCCTTCCTTAGGCCAAAGGTTGGGCACTTTGGGTTATGACTCTGTGTCATTTTCCCCGTTGTTGTTGTTGTTGTTTGGTTCCGGAACCCGTTTCAGCTCTTCGATGCTGCTCAGTTGATGCCTCTCAGATGGCTATTGTTTTGGTTCAAGAAACTTGGCTCAGTATCCACGTATGAGTGTTTAATTCCGCCTTATGTGTTGTATGATGAGTTGGTCGTTATTTCCAACCGGTATGGGACGGTTGGCGATAGGGAGCCTCTCATATTATGTGCTATATGCTATATGATCATTTGTAGCATTGTTCCTTTATGTTTATCATATTAGCACGTAATGTAGTTGCATTTTAGTAACTTACTGAGATTTATTCTCACCCTTTATTTGTTTACCGTTTTAGATAAGAAGGAGCCCAGGGGATAGTTCACACGCAAGGAGGACGTCGAGAAGGAGTTCTTTGGGTAAGACATTTTGGGAAGTGTTGTGTATGTAAAGGATACATTATGTAAATGTAACACCTTTTGGGGTAGTGTACCCGTGACTTAGTAGTTGTATCATCTCTTTTGGTAGATGTTAAGTGTTTGTAAATGAGTAAGTAAAGTTAGTAGTTGTAGCCGAGTGGCTAAGTACTTGTTGTGAAAGTTTGGTTTGTTTGACTTGAAGTCAAGTTTAGTAAATGTGGTTGGTTATAAGACTTTTTATGAAAGTATATTTCAAAAAATTTTCTTTAAGTTGTTTTATGACGTCTTCCGTGCGTGTCCCGGACGTGGGGCCAAGTAGGACCACGGGTCAGGGTGCGACAGTTGGTATCAGAGCTAGGTTGTAGATGGTCTAGAATGACTAAGTGACCTAGGAGGGTAGTTGAGTATGGAGTGAGTAACGTTGAGTGTTTTATGCAGGTACTCAGTAAGAATGCCTGAACATGAGGGTGAACAGTCTGGTACTACAGGCCAGGGTAATGTAAGGGAAGAAGCTCGAGCTATGTTTCAAGGGATGTTCGAGGCAGCTATGAAAACTATACATGATCAGAGGTAAGGAGGAGAACATGCACCTCTGAGGTATGGTCTGGAGCAGTTTTTAAAGATGAAACCAACCGGATATGATGGGGAACCGGATGTAACCAAGGTAGAGAGATGGATCGAGTACATGGAAAAGATATTCGATGTCTTGGGATGTACTGAAGAAGATCGAGTCAGGTTTGCTACCTACAAGTTGATTGGAGCTGCGGAGTACTGGTGGAGAACATTGAAAGCCAGTTGGGATGACGCTCATGTACCTTATACGTGGGCAAATTTTCTGAAAAAGTTCAAAGAACATTTCATTCCGAGGGTGGATCAAGATCGGAAAGAAGTAGAATTCCTTAGCTTGGAACATAATGCAATGTCGGTAGCTCAGTATGCAGCTAAATTCACGGAGTTATCGAGGTATTGCACTCATTTAATTGCAACAGAGGAGAGGAAGGCAATGAGATTTGTGAAGGGATTAAAAACTGTGATCCGAACTCAATTGGTGTCCCATAAACTACAAGAATTTCAAGATGCAGTTGATCGGGCCTATCAAGTGGAGCATGATATTGAAGAACACAAGAGGAAGGTGGAATTGGCTGGTGCGGGAAGACAAGGTAGACCACAACAACAACGTAATGATAATCGTGGAGGACAAGGAACTTCAACCCCATTTAGAGGACAACCACAAGGGCAACCGAGTGTTAGAAATCAAGGTAATTTCTCCGGGGGTCAAAGCAAGAGAGTATGTAATTATTTTCAGAGGGAAGGGCACAGTGAGGAGCGGTGTTGGAAGAAACAAGGAAAGTGATTGAATTGTGGGCAACTTGGCCATTTTCAAAGGGATTGCACTAGATCGAGGGGTCAACCATCGGGGAGTAGTGTTGGACCGTCTCAGGGTTAGAAAAGGGATGCCTCGGGAAAACCAAAAGTTTAAGGTCGTGTGTTTGCAATCAATCAGCAACAAGCTTCGGATGCTTCCACCGTAATAGGAGGTATAATTTCTATGTCAGGTTTGAGAGCACGTGCACTTGTAGACCCCAGCTCATCGCATTCATATGTTTCTGTGTCTTTTGCATCTCGATTGCATTCTTCCTCTGAGTCTTTGCCTTATGTGCTAGAAGTGTCGACTCCTATGGGAGATTGTTTGATAGCTGACAAAGTGTTACGTGATTGTGATGTGCATATTAGTGAGCATGTTTTATTTGCTGATTTAGTCTTATTGCCATTGCAAGATTTTGATGTTATTCTGGGTATGGATTGGTTAAGTAAATATCATGCCTCTGTTGATTGCTCTAAGAAAGTGGTTACGTTTTCTATCCCTAGTGTGCCTGTGTTTACTTTTGGGGCAGCTTCTTTGGGTAAGGGAATTCGTATTATTTTGTATGTGAAAGCTAGGAGGCTATTGCACCGTGGTTGCGTGGGGTACTTGGCCTGTGTTTTGGATACTACTAAAAAGTCTCCTGAATTAGAGGATGTGAATGTAGTTAAAGAGTTTCCTGATGTGTTCTCTTCTGAATATTCTATGCCTCCCGATAGAGAGATCGAGTTTGGTATTGACTTGATTCCAGGTACCACCCCTATATCTGAAGCACCTTATAGAATGGCTCCAGCTGAACTGAAAGAATTGAAGGTACAATTACAAGAGTTACTTGATCGGGGATTCATCCGTCCTAGTGTATCACCGTGGGGAGCTCCTGTATTGTTTGTCAAGAAGAAAGATGGGTCTTTGAGACTATGCATTGACTACAGGAAGCTGAATCAGGTAACTATAAAGAATAAATATCCTCTACCTCATATTGATGACTTGTTTGATCAACTCCAAGGGTCATTCGTCTTTTCGAAGCTTGACTTGAGGCGTGGGTATCATCAGTTAAAGATTCGTTTTGAATACATTTCTAAGACTGCTTTCCGTAGTAGGTATGGTCATTATGAGTTCCTTGTTATGCCTTTCGGGTTGACTAATGCTCCAGCTGTTTTCATGGATACAATGAATCGGGTCTTCAAACCTTATCTTGACACCTTCGTGGTTATATTTATTGACGATATTCTTGTGTATTCCAAGTCTAAGGAGGAGCACGAGCAACACTTGCGAATGGTTTTATCTGTTCTTCGTGAGAAGCAACTATTTGCGAAATTCAGTAAGTGTGCTTTTTGGCTCGATGAAGTGTCTTTTCTTGGGCACGTGGTTTCTAATAGAGTAATATCCGTAGATCCTTCCAAGATTGAAGCTATTGTGAATTGGAAGAGGCCTGAATCAGTTACGGAGATTCAAAGTTTCTTAGGTCTAGCCGGGTATTATAGAAGATTTATCGAGGGATTTTCTAAAATTTCTACTCCGTTAACTCAGTTGACTCGAAAGAATGTTCCTTATGTGTGGGATGGCAAGTGTCAAGTTAGTTTTGAAGAGTTGAAGAAGAGATTGACTACAGCTCCTATCCTTGCGCTACCTAATGGAAATGATGATTTAGTGATTTATAGTGATGCTTCTAAAGAAGGCCTCGGGTGTGTGCTAATGCAAAATGGAAGGGTGATTGCGTATGCTTCAAGGAAGTTGACTCCGAGTGAGCAGAATTATCCTACCCATGATATGGAGCTTGCGGCTATTGTCTTTGCGTTGCACAAGTGGAAACATTATCTTTACGGAGCCAAATTTGAGATATTTACTGATCATTAAAGCTTGAAGTACCTTTTCTCACAAAAAGAGTTGAATAACAGGCAAAGAAGATGGATAGAACTATTGAAGGATTATGATTGCACTATCTCTTATCACCCGAGTAAAGCAAATGTGGTAGCTGATGCCATTAGCCGGAAATCTTTTATGGCTTCATTGATGGTGCGTGAATGGAAAATGTTAGAGGATGCTCGAGATTAGAGTCCTTATGATTCAAAGCATGGGGCTATTTTTGCGAGTATTCGAGTATTACCAGTCTTGATTCAACAAATAAAAGAAGCTCAGAAGGATGATCCGGAGTTAGTAAAAATAGTGGATAAAAATCGAAGATGGTAAATTCGAGGATTTCTCTCTTAATTCCGAAAGAGTGTTAACTTTCAGAGGCCGGTTATGTGTGCCTTGCGTGGATGGGATTAAACGCCAAGTTCTTGATGAGTGCCACAAGTCGAAGTATACTATTCATCCCGGGAGCACAAAAATGTATCAGAATTTGAAGCAAAAATTTGGGGTATTGACATGGTGAACAAATCAGTTGAGGAAGTTAAACTTATTCGGGATCGTTTGAGTACTGCTCAGAGTAGACAGAAAAGCTATGCCGATCACCGGAGGCGAGATCTTGAGTTTCATTCGGGTGACTTTGTGTTTTTTGAAAGTTTCACCTAAAGTGGGGATTCGAAGGTACAGGAAGAAAGGCAAGCTAGCACCGAGGTATATTGGCCATTCGAGATTTTGAGTAGAGTTGGAGATAGAGCGTATCGTCTTGCGTTACCTCATTCTCTTGACAAGATCCATAATGTTTTTCATGTCTCGATGCTTCGGAAGTATGTGTATGATCCTTCTCATGTCTTGTCCGAGGTTCCCGAGGATATTAAACCAAGTATGTCTTACGAGGAGCATCCAGTCCAAGTTATTGATTCAAAGGTTCAAGAATTGCGAACTAAGAGTACTCCCCTTGTTCGAGTTGTATGGAGGAATCATAATGTGGAAGAGTCTACTTGGGAGCTTCGGGAGGAGATCGAGAGGAAGTATCCTTGGTTGTTTGAGGGCTGAGGTAAGTAATCCTAAAAATTCGGGTCGAATTTTCTTTAAGGGGGAGTGAGTGTAACGACCCCAAAATCCGTCTTTATTTATTTTATATTTTATTTTATATTTTGGGAATTTTTAATTTGAACTTATATGTGCATTTTATGTGTTGCATCATATTTCATAAGTTGCACATCTTATTTGACTATTTGAGTTAGTTAAAGTGTTAGTAGTAATAGTTTTTTAGGAAGTTAATTGTGTTAGTTGAAACCTTAGGGTCCTTTGTGGAAATTAACTTTAGGGGCTTAAGTGTTAAAAATGGAATTTGGGTGATTTAATTGTAAGATTGGGTGAAGATCTTTGTGTTTACTTCTTCTCTCCCTCTCCCATGCGCCATTTCACACTCACACACCAACTTTCCTAAAAATTATTACCTCCATTGTTGAAGAAAGAAGAGGTGAGGTTTTTGTTCTTGTTAATTTTCCTTCTTTAAAATTACTACTCCATTTTCAAATCTAATTATATATAAATGTTCAGGGTGTTGAATAGATTCTTTCTACCGATCAATATTATTTTTTTTGACACTTTTTCCGGAAAATAGGTAAGTTACTAATCCCCCTTTAAATGTTAAAATGGTCATAAGTATGTTATATATGCTATATGTGTTGAAAATTCTTGTTTTGAATGCTTTATTGATACTTGAAATTTTGGGACAAAGGGAGTAGTAAGAGAATGAGTTTTAGTTGGTGTTAGTATTGTTCTTAGGCTGAGTTTGTAGCCTTTGTGAAAGTTACAAATGTTGAGTGTTACTAATATTAGTACTTATGAGTCGGTGAAACGAAGGGAGTACAATTTAGTTAAGTTTGGCCTGCCGGGTGATGTGGGCGGCCGCCCAAAAAGGGCGTGCGGGCACATCTATCTGGAGGATTTTACTCTTGGGACAGAGTGTTTGGGCGGCCGCACAGCCCAGTTTGGGCGACCGCCCAGGTCATCTGAAAAGTTCAGAGTTTCCAACCAAGTGATTTAGAGGTCAATCTTGGTCTAGTTTTTGGGTAATGTCCTAAAGTACTTAGATGATTGTTGTGGATTACTAAAGTGGTAGAATTGGTTCCTTTGTGAACGTATGTGTTGTGAAACTTGATTGATTGATTAAGTGGGCATGGTTGAACATCTTGTGATGTGTTTTGAGATTGGTTCATCTTGTTGATGTGTTTGGCTTGATTCCATACTTTGGAATCATTGCCCTAGTTGTTGTTTAAACAAGTATTCTTTGCTACCTTTTTGTGTAAAGTCCAGCTGGTACTTTTGTGTGTGTTCGGGCAATGATAGGGATTATAATGGCACAAGAGCCAAGTTCATTATAAGGCTCCTATCATTGGTTTCCCATTTTTAACCCCCTTCCTTAGGCCAAAGGTTGGGCACTTTGGGTTATGACTCTGTGTCATTTTCCCCGTTGTTGTTGTTGTTGTTTGGTTCCGGAACCCGTTTCAGCTCTTCGATGCTGCTCAGTTGATGCCTCTCAGATGGCTATTGTTTTGGTTCGAGAACCTTGGCTCAGTATCCACGTATAAGTGTTTAATTCCGCCTTATGTGTTGTATGATGAGTTGGTCGTTATTTCCAACCGATATGGGACGGTTGGCGATAGGGAGCCTATCATATTATGTGTTATATGCTATATGATCATTTGTGGCATTGTTCCTTTATGTTTATCATATTAGCACGTAATGTAGTTGCATTTTAGTAACTTACTGAGATTTATTCTCACCCTTTATTTGTTTACCGTTTTAGATAAGAAGGAGCCCAGGGGATAGTTCACACACAGGGAGGATGTCGAGAAGGAGTTCTTTGGGTAAGACATTTTGGGAAGTGTTGTGTATGTAAATGATACATTATGTAAATGTAACACCTTTTGGGGTAGTGTACCCGTGACTTAGTAGTTGTATCATCTCTTTTGGTAGATGTTAAGTGTTTGTAAATGAGTAAGTAAAGTTAGTAGTTGTAGCCGAGTGGCTAAGTACTTGTTGTGAAAGTTTGGTTTGTTTGACTTGAAGTCAAGTTTAGTAAATGTGGTTGGTTATAAGACTTTTTATGAAAGTATATTTCAAAAAATTTTCTTTAAGTTGTTTTATGACGTCTTCCGTGCGTGTCCCGGACGTGGGGCCAAGTAGGACCACGGGTCGGGGCGCGACAAGAATACTGTTAGATTGGGAGCATATTGACAGATATTTTGGAGTCCCCACTACACCACCATCCACTAGAAGCATGTCTAGATCTTCATTCATTGCATCAACCCAATCGAGTTTGATGTCATGGGAGTCAAATTCTTTGAAGTCCACGCCCAATCCGAAATCAACTCCAAACAGTACACCATCTACCCCTACTACTCCTACGTCTCTTCCACCACTAGCTGCTTCAAGTCGTGGGAGAGGACGAGGTCGAGGACGAGGACGGGGTCATGGAAAGGGAAATGGACAACTCAAAGTCACTAATCTACATACTTCTGGGTATACTTTGTCGTTTATGCCTTTCATTGTCCCATTTATTGAAGGCATCACAGATGTGATAGGTGATGGAAATTGTGGCTATAGAGCCGTAGCAGTGCAAATATACGGAGATGAGGACATGTGGAAACAAGTGCGCTCAGATTGTTGCATTGAGCTGCATAGTCGCCGCGAGCTTTATTAGATCGCATTGCTTGTTATACCTCCCCGGCTCCTGAATATTATTATATGAGACTCCCAGAGCTAGGGCACATTATTGCCACGAGGTATAATGTGGTGTTCGTCTTGTACACGCAAACCAGTGGCTTCACATGCCTTCCAGTAACTGTACCACAAGGAAGAGGACCACCCACAGACACACTTGTGTTGGGACATGTGGGAAACCATTTTATATTAGTATGTGTAGACACCCCATTTTGGACGTTCATTTATAATCACACTACTTCTGTGTCTCGCCTTTGATTTGGGTCAAAACTCATTAAGTTGGACATGTTTCGTTAAGTTTTTGACTGACTCCGTTAGTTAGGGGCCAAACTGAACATTAAAACTATCGCAGAGGGCAAATAAGTGATTCCAGCACTTAGATGCCTCGTACGAGACATTTATGTCTCGTACGAGGTATCCCCCTCGACAGTCGGGTTTTTGGTCAGCTTCCTTGTTGATCTTAACCCCTTTTCTTGGCAAACACTCATGCAATTTGGGGAAAATCCCATGGCCGATCCTAGAGTCCTAAAATAACCTCTTGAGAATTAAGTCTTTGATTTCCAACCATAAACAACTCTCCAACTAAAACCCTAGGTCACCAAAAACCTATAAATAATGGGTTTCTTTCACTCTAAGAGGAGGAGGAGAATTTCTAGACAGCCCCAAGGCCGTTAAACCACCAAAAAGCTCTCATAATCAATCTCTCTCCCATACCCACGAAATTTGGAAGATCAAAGGCCTTTAGTCAAGGCCATCCATAGGATTCTTGAAGAAAACGCTTAGGTAAAATCATAGCTTTCTATCTTCTCATCTCCTTCTTTGCTTTGAAGTAGTGTGATTCCATCAAAGGATCAGCCTAGAGCCTCTCCAATCCATGGAGATGGTCTCAAAGCATATGATCCGACATCCCAAATAAATAAGCAATTACTTATTTGTTTGTTTTTCTCTTTTGGTACATGAATGCATGATTTTGAAACGATGATGATGATTTCTTAGCAAGACCAATCCTAGATTGGGTAAATTGGGTGCTCCTTGACCTTCCCAATTCATAACTTAACCCCCGAATCCAGACATATCGGTCTGTGTTCCGACAATAACATGGTGGCGACTCTCGAATCAAAAACAAGGTAAATCGAAGGACGAAAACATGACTCGAAGTAAAACCTCGCGCGCAAACAGTGGCGACTCCGCTGGGGATCAAATCACAGCAAGTGGGTTAGACTTGCGTCGAAAGAAATCATCGTTGTTTCAAAATTCTGCATTCTGTACGATAACCTGTTCCCAGACTGGGATGCCTCGTACGAGGTATCACTTGTCTCGTACGAGACATCTCAGTTCTGCCTGGCGGATCTGACTCTCTGGTTTGAAAAGGGAATTTTGTTCGGTTCAAACACGTACACAGAGTCTCAGACCTGCTCTCCCCTCTGTTTCTGAGTCTTGGGACCTTCCTAACGACGAAAAAACTCCCTATATATTATAAGGCTAACCTTTGTTTTGCAGGAGTACGTGCTAAATGCTTTATTCTCTGCTTTGCTTATGTTTGCCTTTATGTGTGAACTACGACGGCCTGAGTTCCTCCACAAGAGGGAAACGTAGGCAGCCACTTGGCCCGGCCATTGCTTGTTTTTACTTTACTTTCAAAAAAAAAACTTTCTATTTTCTCCTTGTCACCTAGATCTTGACTCTCACACACGTGCACACATGTAGAATAATTTCACTACATACCCTATAAACCAGAGTCCCAATCGAAGGACGGATATCGACTAGCACCCCCATTCTAACGAATGGCCCTCGCCGGTCTCTCCAAAGATGGTGTACCCACTCCGTGACACGCTCCTAGACTGTGTTCATGGGGAGCCTTAGCCGTAAGCCTTGCATCAACCTCCTGCATACATACTAGTTAATAAGACACTCCTCGAGACCGGTCAGTTCGATTCTTAGGGTTGTTTTAATCTTTGTCCAAGATAACACATCTTTACAATCTATAATCCTCCCTTGTGAATATGACAAATGTCCCTTCGGTTAAATGTTGAACAAAGGATTTTGAAAGAATGGAGAACCTCTCTACGGAAATCCGAGTTTGTGTTTTCCTACTTTCATTATTCTGTGCGGGATTGTGGATGCCATTTTGGGTTAGTTTCGACCGCACCGTTCAACATGTCCCTTTCGGTTGTCCCTTAAAAATTCACAAGGTTTGATTGCATTAATGCGTTGTTTAACAAAGTGCAAAACAACTACGGAATCACTTAGGTTTGGTTAATTTAATGGTGTATTCCGATGAGAATATGGGACCTTTGCCCGAATTGTCCGTTTGGGAGAGTGCAATACAGGTGAAAAACAAGGGGCTCATATTCTAGGGTGATAGAATCCACTGTTCCAGGATGAACTAGAGTAATAACCTTTTTAAAATAGATTAAATTCCATCCGACCAATAGGATTAAAAACTGCAATCTGACTGTTAGGCTGGATGCCTCGTACGAGACATCCATTGTCTCGTACGAGACATCCTCCTTTTTATGTGAATCCGCCGTGTTGGTCAACCCCTGTTTCATAAAAGCTGACTTGTTGGGACCCCAGCCCGGATTTGACACAGTTTCTGCACTCTAGGTCCGTCCGATCAGTAAAGTAGCTCCATACTCCCAACACAATGTCAAGTACCAAGTTTACTCAAGAACTCAACGACCTCAAAGCTCGACTAGAAGGGGAAGTGAGTCAACTCTCTGAGGTGTATGCTACAGTCTTATACGCACGCTTCAAGAGAGAGATAGAGGAAGAGTTCATGACTCGACTACGAACACAAAAGGAATTCTTCGACAGAGAAATCAAATTTCTCCAAAATCATTTGCTAGCCCGAGAGGAGGAGGTCAATGCACTTCGAAAGGGCTTACTCATGCAAGAAGAGTACTATGAGAAAAAGATCGACACGCTCCAAGCATGTCTATAAGCTCAGAGAGAATGCTACAAGATGGAAGTTGAGTCCAAGACTAAAACAAGGCAGAGGACCTATAGCAAGCAAGAAGGTGTCACCCAAAGCCAAATGTTTAACATACTTATGAAAGCAGGCAAGGTGGCAGCAAGGAAGCCTACTACTCCAAAGTGTAAGTACCCCAATCTGAAATCGACCTACTTTAGAGGAATTCTTGGTACCATTTAGGGATAAACCAATGGGCCAGGACCTCACTAGGATAAACCTGATATTCCAGGACTGGACTGGAATTAAACTTAGAAAAATCCAGAAGCTCGCCAAGTCGAGTCGTACGGATGGTTTGGGTACTTGGGGCCCCTAGCCGTACAGCTGGTTTGGGTGCCCTCAGTCCCTATAAATTGAACCCCATGCTAATCATTTCAGGAGGGAGAAAAACGTTTGTGAGTTGAAACTCTGCCAGTTTGAGAGCAGAAAGTGAGTGATATACACCTTTGAGTGATTAGAGAAGAAGATAGGCCATAACCACAATAGGTGAGGCCTCCTTCTCCCCATCTTCTTCTTATTCATCTCAAACTCTTTTTTATCTTTGTTAATATCACATGTTTATCTTGTATTACTTCTTCTTGTTCTTTCAAAGTCTTGTCCATTTCAAGCACTTTATATTTCTTGCAAGTCTTGTCCATCTCAAGCACTATATCTACATATTATACAAGTCTTGGCCTTTCCAAGCTATATATATTATGATTATATATGTATATGATCCAAATCATGAGGTGATTCAAGGTGCCCTTCACACCTAGTGTGTGATTTATGGGATAAAACCTAGGATGATCATGATTTGTTATATTTCATGTTGATGTTATTCTTGTTTGGCCATAAGAGTCATGATTGGGGGATAAAGTTTCAATCTTTATCATCCCAACCATGGCCTAGCCATAAATCACCAAATATGGGACATAAAGATTTGATCTTTATGTTATATTTGTGTCCCTAAAGGTTTAATCTTGTGTAATAAGTCCATTTTGGTGGTAAAGTTGCAATCTTTATCCACCAAATGGCCATTTTGGTTTGAATGTCATGTTCATCAACTTTTCATAAATTTCTCCAATGATTGCCTTTGATCACACCCAAATCTTTGTTTTTGGGGCTCCTTTGATGATCAAGGTGCATAGGAATGAACTCTTCAAGGTTTTGTTGTTAATCATAAACTGGAAATCAGCATTCCAGTCCAGTTTCAGCAAAGATCCTCTGTTTTGACTGAAACTGGACTGTCTTTCTGATAAACTGTAAAAATGCCATGGAGAGCCCTCCCCATCCGTACGGCTACTTTGGCCGGGGAGGGCATATTCCATTTTTATCCTTTTCTGACCAAAAAGTTTGCAAAATAAACCCTTTCTGTTAAATAACTAACTGGATTTGCTAAGCAGTCAGCTTCTCCCCTTTTAAAATACACACACACACATGCACTTTCGTTAACTAACACAAGGGTGACTCGGCTTTGCCCGAGGCGGCTTGGGTGACGTGAAACTCTTCCCAAGGCGTAACCTGGCCTCCGAACTAAGAGAATCTCTAACCTTTTCTTTTGTTGGGTTAAATAATTAACGAAAGTGGCGACTCCGTTATCTTTGGTGTGTTAACCGTGTTTGGCGTTTCGCCCCCAAAACCCGTCGCGTTTCTCCGCGCGCGAGGGGCGGGATCCTTACACAAAGGAATTCCTTCCTAATCATGCTCATCATCTCTTCTGCGAATTTTACAGGGCCAGTGGTCACGACACCGACTCTTGCCACCACCTCAAAGATGTGATCCAAGATCTCATAGATTCTAAGCAATTAGGGGATCCTTATGTAGTGACAAACCCTTTCCCAAATACGGTAGGAGGTATCAATGTAATAGAAATAGCTAGTGAGAAAGGGGAGACTACTCACCTAGTCCCGAATGTGGGCGAGAGCACTCCCAAGTTTGATAATGAAATTTCTTTCTGTTACATGTTCTCTTGGGATCAAGTACTAGATAGAAAGAATAATAAAGAAAAAGAAGATGTTAACTTACTCACCCGCTCCGGTCGAGTCATAATCAACAAAGATCCAAGACTAGAAGAGCCATCTCCCTCAAAAGAGCCCGAACCCGCTGAGCTTGACGATCCACTTCTCAAACAATTAAAGAAAACTCAAGCCAACATTTCCATATGGGATCTCTTAGGCTCATCTCATAAACATCGAATGATGATCTCAAAAGCATTATCCCTAGTCGAAGTGCCCAAAGAAATAACTCCCGAAGAGTTAACGCAAATGGTAGGCCAAATCCAATTTGGCAATGTGATCACATTTACCGAATTAGATCTACCACAATATGGTGGAGGGCACACCGAAGCTCTCTACATAACCGCGAGGGTCAATGGGCATCGAATCCCCAGAATCCTAGTAGACAACGGCCGCCATAAATGTCCTACCAAAGAAAGTCATGGTAACGCTTGGCCTTACCTCAAGAGAGCTAAAACCGTCAACTCTTACTGTACGAGGATTTGACTGCACTGCACGCTCACCTATAGGGGCAATCACCCTAACAGTTATAGTAGGAGAGATAACTACAAAGGCGGAATTCCAAGTCATTGACATCCCCTCCTCTTTCAACCTTCTCCTAGAACGCCCATGGCTACATAAAATGGGAGGATTACCATCAACTCTCCATCAATGTGTCAAATTTAAGCACAATGACACGATAGTCACCGTACTTGGAGAACTCGTCATTGATAGTCCGATCCTAGAGATTCAACATGAGGCAGCCGACCACCTCTTCAACGGATTCGAAATCCAAAAAGAAAGCAGTGTGGAGATGGTAGAGGTGCACAATGAAAATGACTATTCTAAGGCGATTCCATCTCCTGAACGCGTCCAGTACTTAACATGATGCTAAAGGAAGGGTACTTCCCCGGTCTTGGACTTGGCAAGCATTTACAAGGGATAAGAGAACCACCACCTGTCGTTCTATAACCCCCCAGAATATGGTCTAGGGTATGTGTCACCACTCAAGGACATCCCTAAAGATGAAATGGATTGGACTTCATACATCGTGCCAATGGCACCGCCCTATCGAAAAACTCTAAACGGGTACTTTGTACGCGAGGGGGAAAACTTGCCATACTTCATGTTCCCTGAACCATGGATTGATCATAAGGGGAAGCGCCAACCGGGCTTTAAAATCTTCGGTGACTGTGATCCGTACTCACTAGAAACAAAACCGATGCAGTTCTCGTGGCTACCTCGAGAATTAGAGGGGACCAAGGCCGAAGCATTCAGTGAGTGGGACTTTGTGTTGGGAGAATACCTACTGCACCAATTTCTCAACCTTTACAAGCTAGAGGACACTCAGATCAATGCAATAGACAAGGGGGACGCTTCGAACCAAGACTACACCGAGCTCATCAAGAAGAGTGACGAGCCTATCCAGAATTGGTACACAACTGGGGGACCCATAGCAAGTGAAGACTTCCTGATCAAGGAATTAGGGTGTACTCCCCATACCCATAGAGAAAGAAAATTTATAACTCTTACCTTAGAGTCAGATACCGCTACCGATGAGCTCACCCAAGAGGACTTGGATGCCATCGCGGAACATGTATTCCCCTACTTTCTTAATGAAAAAATAGATCTTTCTGAGTATCCCGAGATTGCTAGCGTCCTAAATGATGAATTAACTAATAACTCTAACGAATTAGATAATAATGAGTCATACGACGAGATAGATCAAGAAAACGAACAAATCTTAAAAGAAATTAATAAGCAAGTAGGTCTTCATGCCGGAAATGGTCCTATTGATGCCGAAGAAATGCAGACAGTTAATCTGGGGACGGACGATGATCCGAAAGAGACCAAGATTGGCAGTTTCTTCAAGGGGGAAGACCGACAAGCCCTCATAGCGCTTCTCCAAGAATTCGTAGATGTGTTCGCTTGGTCCTACAAAGATATTCCAGGGCTAGCCAATTCAATTGTTGAGCACAAGATACCACTGCTTCCTGATTCAAGGTCAGTCAAGCAGAAACTCCGCAGAATTAAGCCAGAGTGGTCGGTACAAGTCAAACAAGAGATAGAGAAACTCCTGAGTGTTGGTTTCATCAAGGTGATAGAGTATCCAACCTGGTTGGCTAATACTGTGCAAGTTTCCAAGGCAAATGGAAAAGTCCGAGTCTGTGTTGATTTCCGTGATCTCAACAGAGCATCTCCGAAAGATGATTTTCCTCTTCCCAACATAGACATTCTCGTTGGCAATACCGTGAAATACGAAGTCCGTTCATTCGTAGATGGATTCGCCGGTTACAACCAGATCCTCATGGCCGAGGAGGACCAACACAAAATAGCGTTCACCACACCTTGGGGGACGTTCTGTTATACAGTCATGCCATTCGGACTCAAGAATGCCGGAGCCACCTATCAGAGAGCTGTAACTGCGTTGTTCCATGACATGATACATAAAGAAATGGAGGTGTACGTTGACGATATGATCATACACTCCAAAGGATCCGATGGACAATACTTTGTTGACCTTAGGAAGTTCTTTGAAAGGTTGAGGCACTACAAAATAAGACTTAATCCGGCCAAGTGCACATTTGGGGTAGTGAAAGGAAAGGTCCTTGGGTACATGGTCACTGAGCGTGGTATAGAAGCAGACCCCGCTAAAATCAAAGCCATCATTGACATGCCTCCACCTAAGACGCAAAAAGAAGTCAAAGGATTCATGGGTCGCCTTCAGTACATTAGTCGTTTCATTAATCAACTCACGACGATGTGCGAGCCCATCTTCAAACTCCTCAAGAAGAATGCATCCCTAGAATGGACAGAAGAGCGCCAAGAAGCCTTCGAAAAGGTCAAGGAATACTTAGTAAATCCACCAGTGTTGCTTCCACCGCATAAAGAGAAGCCGTTGAACTTATAACTCACAGTCAATGACACTGCATTAGGGGCTATGCTAGCACAAGAGCAACCCGATTCGAGGAAAGCGAATGCCGTGTACTTTTTCAGCCGTCGCTTCCAAGGGGCTGAATTGAATTACTCTGCATTAGAAAAGTCGTGTGCTGCACTGGTATGGGTAGCTGGGAGACTAAAGCCGTACATGGAGGCGTTTCCTGTACAACTGATTGCCCGAATGGACCCAATGAAATATATCTTCGAGAAGTCGCATGTCTCCTCTAGGATAGCAAAGTGGTACTTCATGCTCGCGGGGTACGATATCACTTACATCACACAGAAATCCATGAGAGGAAGAGTTTTCGTGGATCATTTAGCCGAATTTCCATGTGATGAAGCGAAGGGGGAAGACCCGCGATTCCTTGATGAGGATATCATGGCAATAGCAGAAAATAAGTGGCAATTATTTTTCGATGGCGCAGCCAATAAAAGAGGGTATGGCATTGGCATGTTACTAGTAGATCCCTCAGATTTCTACACTCCACTCGTAATCCGCCTTGACTTTGAGGCCACTAACAATATAGCCGAGTACGAAGCTTGCATAGCGGGACTTGAAGCAGCCTTAGAAAGAAATGTGACCGAACTAGAAGTGTACGGAGATTCACAACTTATAATCTATCAGTCACTCAAGAAGTGGAAGGTACAAGATCCTACACTCCAGAAATATAACGACCATCTCCAAGACTTGGTCAAACAGTTCAGAGAGGTCACTTTATACTATCTCCCTAGAGATAAGAACCGCTTAGTAGATTCTCTAGCCATGCTATCATCACTTGTGGAAATCCCCGAATGGACTGAGGTTAAAACCTTCAAAGTCGCGAGGCGAACGACTCCTGCTTATTATTCAATCATAGACCTGCATGACAGTAAAGAGCCGTGTGATGTCATTTCCATGAATGCCTTAGACAATAAACCTTGGTATTATGATGTATGGCGTTTCCTCCTAGACGGAACATTCCCATCAGACGCATCACCTAAAGCGAAGATATCCCTCAAACGGTTTGCCGCTCAATTCATTATTATAGGTGAACGCCTCTACAAGAAACACCATGAGCAGTGTCTACTCTGTGCCGATGAGCACGAAGCAATAGAAATCATGGACCAAGTCCATCAAGGAGTCTGTGGAACCCACATGAATGGCAATATGCTAGCAAAGAAAATCATCCGACTGGGGTACTATTGGGCTACAATGGAAGCGGACTGCACCAACATGGTTAAGAAATGCCACAAGTGTCAGATACATGCCAACTTCCAACACGCACCATCGTCCGTGTTATACCCCATGACATCCCCTTGGCCATTTTCTACATGGGGAATAGACGTCATTGGCAAAGTCTCAACGACAGGTCATAACGGGCACTCATTCGTATTAGTCGCCGTTGATTACTTCACTAAATGAATAGAGGCTCAATCCTACAAAGTCTTGAATGCCAGAAAGGTGGCTGAGTTCATTAAGACCAACATCATATGCCGATATGGGGTACCTCATGAGATGATATCTGACAATGGCACGCACTTTGAGAAAGAATGTGACCAACTACTTGCAGAGTACAAAATAGAGAGACATCAGTCATCACCGTACCAACCACAAACCAATGGAGCAGTCGAAGATGCTAACAAGACCATTGAGACCATCATTAGGAAAATGGCTAAGACTGGCAGAGACTGGCCCGACAAGCTACCCTTTGCACTCTGGGGCTACCGTACTTCAATCCGTACCGCCACCGGTGAAACTCCATACGCCCTAGCCTATGGGATGGAAGCATTATTACCATTCGAATTAGAAGTACCATCACTAAGGGTTCTCCTAGAAAACCAAGTGAATGAAGTCGCATGGTTAGACAGCCGTTATGAACAACTAGCCCTGCTAGATGAACGACGACTTCGAGCCACCGAGCATATCCAAGCGTATTAACGAAGAATGGCTCGAGCATTTAATAAGAAAGTCAAGTCCAGAAACATCAAAGAAGGGGACCTTGTGTCGTGCCCCGACCCGTGGTCCTACTTGGCCCCACGTCCTGGACACGCACGGAAGACGTCATAAAACAATTTAAAGGAAATTATTCGAAATATACTTTCATAAAAAGGATCACACGACCAACACAACTACTTGAAACTTGACTTGAAGTCATAAAACAAACCAACTTTCACAACGAGTACTGAGCCACTTGGCCACAACTTTACTTACAAATATACAACACCGACATCTACTAAAAGAGATGATACAAAACTAAGTCACGAGTACACTACCCAAAAGGTGTTACATTTACATAATGTATCCTTTAACATACACACCACTTCCCAAAAGTCTTACCAAAGATCCTCTTCCCGACGTCCTCCCTGTGTGTGAACTATCCCCTGGGCTCCTTATCTAAAACGGTAAACAAATAAGGGGTGAGAATAAATCTCAGTAAGTTACTAAAATGCAACTACATTACATGCTTATATGATAAACATAAAGGAACAATGTCACAAATGATCATATAGCATATAGCACATAATATGAGAGGCTCCCTATCGCCCACCGTCCCATACCGGTTGGAAATAACGACCAACTCATCATACAACACATAGTTTAGGAGTAAACACTCCTACGAGGATACCAAGCCAAGGTTTACCGAAATAACATGATCATCAGAGAAAACCATCTGAGAAAACCATCTGAATAACCATCTGAGAAGACCATCTGTCTGAAACCATCTGAGCAGCATAAATAGCTGAAGCCGGGATCCCGAAAACCAAACCATATCCAACAGAGCCAAAGTAACAACGGGCAGCATCAATAGCTGAAACAGGTTTCGGAACCATATAACACCACAACAACAATAGCGGGAGAAAATGACACAAAGTCATACCCCTAAATGCTCACGCGAGGGAGCGAGTTCATTCCATCCAAGGCCAATCTGGACTGAGGAAATAGGTCCAGTGGAAAAGCCTTATAGTGCACTTAACTGATTCCACTACAATGACTTCCACCTCCACTCGATAACATCCCAAACCTGGGAAATAGGACCAGTGGAAAAGCCTTATAGTGAACTTGGCTAGTGTGCCACTATAATGCTTTCCACCTCCACTCGATAACACACAAAACCAGCTGGACTTTCAACAAAGAGCACAGTAATAAATACTTGCTAAAACAACAACCAGGGCATGATTCCATAGAAGGAAACCACACAAACTCATCATAGAGAAGTAAACACGTTTTCACAATAATAATAATGTGCACAATCTTGACATTAAGTCACCACACAATCCATCTACACAATCACATTAAGTCAAACCCGATCACAAATGACCAATTCTATCATTTTGATACCTCATAACAATCATCTAGGCATCCTAGGACATCGCCTAAGACCTAGCCCAATACTTAACGAAAAACAAACAAGTTGTTAAAACTCAGACTGCTCGGCCGCTCTACTTACTTGACTCGGCCGAGCGGATCGGTCGAGTCCTTTACTTTGATCGGCCGCTCTCCTAGAACTCAACATTCGACAATAAGGGGATCGGCCGCTCTAATTTACTGACTCGGCCGCTCCACTGCAGAATGGCCAATTCCCAGGAAAAATCTAACAAAGTTCACTTTCATTACCAAGTTGTTACCCAATCCTAAAGCACAACAACATCATTATAACTTCACAACACTACCAAACCAACCTCATCTAGCATATACCCAAAATAATAAAAGTTATTACTACTCCCTCCGTCCCAAATTTACAAGTATAATAAAAGTTATTACTACTCCCTCCGTCCCAAATTTACAAGTATAATAAAAGTTATTACTACTCCCTCCGTCCCAAATTTACCAGTATAATAAAAGTTATTACTACTCCCTCCGTCCCAAATTTACCAGTATAATAAAAGTTATTACTACTCCCTCCGTCCCAAATTTACAAGTATAATAAAAGTTATTACTACTCCCTCCGTCCCAAATTTACAAGTATAATAAAAGTTATTACTACTCCCTCCGTCCCAAATTTACAAGTATAATAAAAGTATACCAAAACATCATTTCACCACATATTAAGCATATATAGCATGATTATGACCATTTTAACACTTAAAGGGGGGATTAGTAACTTACCTATTTTCCGGAAAAAGTATCGCAGAAATATGTTTGTTCGGGTAGAAATGACCTACTCAACGCCCTGATCATTTTTATATAATTAGATTTTAAAACGGAGTAGTAAATAAAAAGATATAAAATCAAAATGGAAAGAAGCTTACCTATTCTTCTTCCATGGAATCACAGAGAAAGTTTGGGAAAGATAAAATTTTGATTGTCAGTGTGTGTGTGTCGCATAGAGGGGAAAAAGAGGGGATAAAGATCAATTAAACTTTTGGAAATTCCCTCTAAGGTCCTCCTATTTTAGTTATAAACAACTAAACCCCTAAACTCAAGTTTCCACTAAACCCTTAAAGTTTCAACTTTAACCAATTACCTCCTTAACTAATGAATCTAACAAGTTAAAATTAACACAAATAATCAAACAAATAATGTTAGGCAAGAAAATATTATCTAACACATAAAATGCACTCATAAGTTCAAATTAAAATCCCCAAAAATATAAAATAAATTGGGATGGGTTTTGGGGTCGTTACAATCACTCCCCCTTAAAGAAATTTCGTCCCGAATTTCAGGGTTACTTACCACACGAATCAAATAACCAAAGGTATTTCCATTCAAGTATCTTTAGAGGTTGAAGTAGACTTGCGAGTCTTTGATGTTTAGCTTTAACATGTTGATAAATCAAACACTTGGTACGTAATCCACTATTCCCCATTTCATATTATTCCACTAGAAATGCTGCTTCAAATTATGATACATCTTGGTACTCTCGGGATAAGTAATATACTTGAACTCGTAATCCTCATCAAGAATATGACGTTTAATTCCATCAATGTTGGTACACATAACTGCCCTCTATAAGTTAATACTCCTTCAAGACTAAAAGAAATATCTTCAACTTTTCTATCTTTGGTTTATCCACTATCTTTCTCAACACGAGGTCATTCTGTTGAGCATCTTTTATCCGTTGAATTAAGGTTAGCAAATCCCGAATATTCGCAATTATCACCCCATGTCTCAATTCATATAGACACCAATCCCGTACATCCTCTAACATCTTCTACCCTCGGACCATCCCCGAAACTATGTAAGATTTGTGACTAATAGTATCTACAACTATGTTTGCCTTGCCCAGATAATAAGAGATGGTGCAATCATAATCCTTCAAAAGTTCCATTCATCTACGCTGTCGATTTGTAAAAATCTCTAACATTGTTTCATAAAGATAATGTTTCCACTTATATAACGCAAAAACAATCGCAACAAGTTCCATGTCATGGGTCGGATAGTTCTGTTCACAAGAAGTTGACTTCCTCGAAGCATCACTGTAAATAACCATCATTCCCATTAGGTAACGCAAGAATCATTATAGTGGTCAATCTCTTCTTTAATTCCTCAAAACTGACTTGACATTTTTCATCCCACATATATGGTACATTCTTTTAAGTCCACTGAGTGAATGGTGTAGCAATCTTGAAAAACCCCTCAATAAATCTTCGATAATACACCGCTAAACCCAGAAAATATCGCAAATAACTGCTTCCCTCGGAGCCCAGACAAAACTATTCGCAAATATTGTTCATGTTCCTCTCGAGATTTAAAATAAACAAGGATATTACCGATAAAGACAACCACAAAGGTATCAAGATAAGGTTTGAAAACCCGATTCATCATATCCATGAAAACAACTAGAGCCATTCTGTAAGGTGCCTCAGATATAGGAGCTGTACCTGGAAGTAAGTCAATACATAACTTGATTTCCCGGTCAGGAGGCATAGAGTACTCGGTAGAAAACACATCAGGAAATTCTTTGACAATATGCATATCCTCTATTTCAGGCAACCCTTTAGTAGTATCAAGAACACTAGCCAAGAATCCCACACAACCACGATTCAATAACCTCCTAGCCTTCACATAAGAAATAATATGAATCTCTCTACCCCAGGGAACAGTTTTAAAAGTAAATTTAAGAACATCAGGGATAGAAAATGTAACCACCTTTTCAGCACAATCAACAGATGCATGATATTTACCCAAACAATCTATACCTAAGATAATATCAAAATCTTATAATGGTAAGATAACTAAATCAGCACGTAAAACATGCTCACGTATACGCACATCACAAGTATGAAACACCTCATTGGTCACCAAACACCCCCCCTATAGGAGTAGACACCTCTAACACATAAGGTAGAGATTCAGAAGACAAATGCAATCGAGAAGCAAAATGCACAGACACATAAGAATGCGATGAACCAGGGTCTATAAGTGTACGTGCTCTCAAATTAGACACAGAAATAATACCTCCTATCACATTAGAGGAATCTGAAGCCTGTTGTTGAGTAATGGCAAAGACATGACCCTGCACCTTAGGCTTTCTTGAAGAATCCCTCTTCTGGCCCTGAGAAGACCTAACTGCACTTCCCGATGCCTGTACTCTAAATCTAGGGCAATCATTTCGAAAATGACCCAATTGACCACAATTCAAACATTTGCCCTGCTTCTTCCAACATTTTTTTTCTGAATGCCCTTCTTTCTGACAATAATTACAGACTCTTCTGTTTTGACTCCCTGAAGTGTTACTTTGATTTCTATCACTTGACTGTCCTTGAGAAGACCCTTTGAATTGTGAAGATCCACCTTGATTTCCTCTATTATCATCACGTTGTTGTTGTTGCCTACCTTGCTTCCCTGCACCTAACAATTCCATTTTCTTCTTGTGTTCCTCAATATCATTCTCCACCTGGTAGGCTCGATCAACTGCATCTTGAAAATCTTGCAACTTGTGGGATACTAGTTGAGTTCTAATCGCAGTTCTCAATCCCTTTACAAATCGCATAGCCTTCCTCCAATGCTCGGCAGCTCCATTCAGTTTATAAGTAGCAAACCTGACTTGATCTTCCTCAGAACATCTCATAGCATCAAAGATATTTTCCATTGATTCAATCCACCTTTCTGTCTTAGATACATCAGGCTCTCCATCATATCCCATTGGTTTCATCTTCAGGAACTGTGCCAACCCATCTCTTGGTGGTGCCTGTTCCCTCTCTTGCCTCTGATCATTAATTGTTTTCATTGCAGCCTCAAACATACCTTGGAACATTATTCGAGCTTCTTCTCTTGCCTTATCTTGCCCTGATGGCCCAGAATTATCTCCTTCTGTCCCAACCATCCTCAGTGATTACCTGCATAAAACACTCAACGTTACTCACTCTCTACCCAACTACCCTCCTAGGTCACTTAGTCATTCTAGACCATCTACAACCTAGCTCTGATACCAACTGTCGCGCCCCGACCCGTGGTCCTACTTGGCCCCACGTCCGGGACACGCACGGAAGACGTCATAAAACAATTTAAAGGAAATTATTCGAAATATACTTTCATAAAAAGGATCACACGACCAACACAACTACTTGAAACTTGACTTGAAGTCATAAAACAAACCAACTTTCACAACGAGTACTGAGCCACTTGGCCACAACTTTACTTACAAATATACAACACCGACATCTACTAAAAGAGATGATACAAAACTAAGTCACGGGTACACTACCCAAAATGTGTTACATTTACATAATGTATCCTTTAACATACACACCACTTCCCAAAAGTCTTACCAAAGATCCTCTTCCCGACGTCCTCCCTGTGTGTGAACTATCCCCTGGGCTCCTTATCTAAAACGGTAAACAAATAAGGGGTGAGGTAAATCTCAGTAAGTTACTAAAATGCAACTACATTACATGCTTATATGATAAACATAAAGGAACAATGTCACAAATGATCATATAGCATATAGCACATAATATGAGAGGCTCCCTATCGCCCACCGTCCCATACCGGTTGGAAATAACGACCAACTCATCATACAACACATAGTGTAGGAGTAAACACTCCTACGAGGATACCAAGCCAAGGTTTACCGAAATAACATGATCATCAGAGAAAACCATCTGAATAACCATATGAGAAGACCATCTGTCTGAAACCATCTGAGCAGCATAAATAGCTGAAGCCGGGATCCCGAAAACCAAACCATATCCAACAGAGCCAAAGTAACAACGGGCAGCATCAATAGCTGAAACAGGTTCCGGAGCCATATAACACCACAACAACAATAGCGGGAGAAAATGACACAAAGTCATACCCCTAAATGCTCACGCGAGGGAGCGAGTTCATCCCATCCAAGGCCAATCTGGACTGAGGAAATAGGTCCAGTGGAAAAGCCTTATAGTTCACTTAACTGATGCTACTACAATGACTTCCACCTCCACTCGATAACATCCCAAACCTGGGAAATAGGACCAGTGGAAAAGCCTTATAGTGAACTTGGCTAGTGTGCCACTATAATGCTTTCCACCTCCATTCGATAACACACAAAACCAGTTGGACTTTCAACAAAGAGCACAGTAATAAATACTTGCTAAAACAACAACCAGGGCATGATTCCATAGAAGGAAACCACACAAGCTCGTCATAGAGAAGTAAACACGTTTTCACAATAATGTGCACAATCTTGACATTAAGTCACCACACAATCCATCTACACAATCACATTAAGTCAAACCCGATCACAAATGACCAATTCTATCATTTTGATACCTCATAACAATTATCTAGGCATCCTAGGACATCGCCTAAGACCTAGCCCAATACTTAACGAAAAACAAACAAGTTGTTAAAACTCAGACTGCTCGGCCGCTCTACTTACTTGACTCGGCCGAGCGGATCGGTCGAGTCCTTTACTTTGATCGGCCGCTCTCCTAGAACTCAACATTCGACAATAAGGGGATCGGCCGCTCTAATTTACTGACTCGGCCGCTCCACTGCAGAATGACCAATTCCCAGGAAAAATCTAACAAAGTTCACTTTCATTACCAAGTTGTTACCCAATCCTAAACCACAACAACATCATTATAACTTCACAACACTACCATACCAACCTCATCTAGCATATACCCATAATAATAAAAGTTATTACTACTCCCTCCGTCCCAAATTTACAAGTATAATAAAAGTTATTACTACTCCCTCCGTCCCAAATTTACAAGTATAATAAAAGTTATTACTACTCCCTCCGTCCCAAATTTACAAGTATAATAAAAGTTATTACTACTCCCACCGTCCCAAATTTACAAGTATAATAAAAGTTATTACTACTCCCTCCGTCCCAAATTTACAAGTATAATAAAAGTATACCAAAACATCATTTCACCACATATTAAGCATATATAGCATGATTATGACCATTTTAACACTTAAAGGGGGGATTAGTAACTTACCTATTTTCCGGAAAAAGTATCGCAGAAATATGTTTGTTCGGGTAGAAATGACCTACTCAACGCCCTGATCATTTTTATATAATTAGATTTTAAAACGGAGTAGTAAATAAAAAGATATAAAATCAAAATGGAAAGAAGCTTACCTATTCTTCTTCCATGGAATCACAGAGAAAGTTTGGGAAAGATAAAATTTTGATTGTCAGTGTGTGTGTGTCGCATAGAGGGGAAAAAGAGGGGATAAAGATCAATTAAACTTTTGGAAATTCCCTCTAAGGTCCTCCTATTTTAGTTATAAACAACTAAACCCCTAAACTCAAGTTTCCACTAAACCCTTAAAGTTTCAACTTTAACCAATTACCTCCTTAACTAATGAATCTAACAAGTTAAAATTAACACAAATAATCAAACAAGTAATGTTAGGCAAGAAAATATTATCTAACACATAAAATGCACTCATAAGTTCAAATTAAAATCCCCAAAAATATAAAATAAATTGGGATGGGTTTTGGGGTCGTTACACCTTGTCCTACGTGAACATCGTCCTGGACCATTCAACCCTATGGGAAAGTGGGGACCAAGATGGATAGGCTCCTACATAGTCAAGAAGGTATTCTCTGGAGGAGCGGTACAACTTGCAGACCTAGATGGAGATCAACTGCCGAAGCCCGTCAACATGGACAAGCTGAAGAAGTACTATTCATAAGTCCGTCCCCTATTTCAAAAAAAAAAGAGGAAAGCTCGCTAGGTTGAAAACCCGCAAGGGCGGCTTAGGCAAAAATTAGAGCAGAGAGCACGAGAAAAGGAGCCCGCTAGATTGAAAACCTGAAAGGGCGGTCTAGGCAAAAATCAGGGTGTGCATAAAAAAATAAAAAAATAAAAAAATAGGGGACAGTCTCGTACGAGACACCTATGTCCCGTGCGAGACATGTCAGTCAGCAAACATATTTTTCTCTTTCTTAAACAAGAACTACGATGACCTGAGCTCCATATTTAATTGATGTAAAAGGAGAACGTAGGCAGCCTTTTGGTCCGGTCTATTCAATAAATAAAATCAAAATCTTGTCTTCTTATTAATTGAATGCATTTCAAGAAAGCAATAAGAAAATTTCTAACATGAATACCAACTTGCAAAAGAAAATAAATAAAATACTAAAAATCCAAAAATTGGTCTATCTATGGCAATCTCTCGGTACTCCTAAATATCTATTTCTTCCTTAACTTAGTAGGGGCTTGACCACGATCCGCCTTGTCATCCCTCTTCCTCTTGAACCAAGGTATCTCGAAACCCGGAGGAACATCAAGACGACTGAACACCGAGGGAGTCAGTCTCGCAAACACATGAGGCCTATCCAAAGCTTGGAATTTGCCGGGAAGTCCGTTTGCTCTCTTCTCGTAAAAGTCACTATCCAGAAAGTCTTGAATGGCATCTGCTCTGATATTAGAAGGATCCTCCTTAGCTTCCTTCTTCCTCAAATTCAAGCTAGGCTCAAATTGGTCCCCCAACAGAGAGCGACGGATCTCATCAATACCCTCGACATTGGGACGGAGTTCCGAGAGAAACCAATTCAAGTATTTATCCGACAAATAGATGCTCCCTCCATCATGACGAAGATTGATCCAACGATCCATAGTGGTGCCTTGCCCCCAAGCGTGAGCCCAACTCGTAGAGAACTCCAAGTCCATGAAAGAAATGTCTCGAGGCCGTCCCCCTGACAAGAAAGTGTCCTGCTGTTGACCGAATTGTCGCATTACCCTCCGAGCAAAATAGAAAGAGGAGTCCCTCAAACCCGGAAGGACGACCCTGTCGTACCCAAGGGTATTAGCTACGAACCTCCTCACCTTCCAAAAGGATTGGCACCAAGCGATATCATTGGTCTCCGCTTTAGTAAAAAGATGAGCCCACTCCTCAATGCTGAGACCCTTCACTAACAGTCTCCGCCTATGGAAAGTATAAGGTGAATACTCAATCGGAGAGTCCAACAATTTGAAATGTTCTCTAAGCCAAATGGTCAACAATAAGGGACTTCCCTGAGTCATAGAGCCGGTTCGGTGTAACTCGTCAAGACCATGAAGGGTCTCCCCCAAGATGAGAGGGATTATGTTGAAGGCCCGTCCTCTAACTTGCAGAACGATATCCACGAGCTCCGTGTCCGCCATGACACACTTGCTCATGAAAAGCACACTTCGAAATAAGCACAATGCCAAGAGGCAACACTGGGAATCCACACCGTGACAGCGAGTCACCCGACCTTTAAATCTCCTAGGCAAAGCGTGGAGATCGACATAGCGGTTATGAATGTAACTCTGCGCCTCGGGAAGGCCAATACTCAATAAGTCCCTAAGAGACTCCGCCGGTACCTTGTCACAATTAGGAACCGCAATCACCCCGGTCAACGGCATATCCAAGATAGCCGCCATCTCCTCTACGGTAGGGACCATCTCATTAAGTAAAAAGTTGAAAAGATGAGCCGATGGATCCCAAAAGCGTGCAAATCCCTTTAAGAGGTCCCATTCCGGCTTTAGATTCTTCAAGGTGAATATAATCTTAAACCCGAACATCTCCACGAATCTCTCTTGGCGAGGTTTATTGAATGAACGAAAGAACGTTGCTAAATCACCCTTGTAGCGTTCCACTAACTCTAAGTCCAAGGAGAACTCATCAACAATTATACTCCAAAAGAAAGGTTCCCAGAACTGATTTAAGGCTGCATGGTATTCTAGGACAGACTAGAGGTGTTTATATACAAGTTTGGACACCAAATCCTCAAGGAAAAAGGAGAAACAGCCGCAGAATGAAAGGATGGCTCGTACGAGACATCAATGTCTCGTACGAGGCATCCCCCAAGTCAGAACAACAGAAACTCTGCTCTGATTTCAGGTTGCTCGACAAGTCAAAACATGTCTCAATCACCTCAAAAATTCATCCAAAACAGTTCATTCATCACATACAAATAGCCCAATGCGAATCCATCTCATAAAATTAACCCTCGGTTGACCAACCGGACGTGAGTCAATACATTTACATAGTCAGAAATAAAACTAAAATTAACTAATGTATTGTGTGCTACAAACTTATACAATAATTTGAGATCTAGGTTTTTATTTCTTTTTCATGGAGATTCAAAAGCTTAGGATGAGGAACTAATTCCAAGCTTTGGGTTTGAATCTTGAACCCCTTTTTGTTTAATTTGAGGTATTTTTCTTTTCACAATTTTTGTTCTTATTCATAATTTTACTTGTGCTTAATTCAAATTGATTGCTAGGGTTTATAGACTTGATCAACCTATTTGCTCTGTGTAACTAATTTATGCTAAAATTTTCTATTTACTGTGCCAGTGTAGAAATTCATAAGTAGCATCATTACGATTTATGCACGTGCCATGGTAAATTGTGAAGTGGGTAAAATTAGACGATTATCTATATGAAATAATTGTAGAAAACGTTATTGATCTTAGTTTCTTAAATCGTTCATCAATTAATTATTGGATCTAGACTGTGCCAGTTGGATTTAATTATTGATTAGGTTTTCTAGTGAGTGTGGCACTGCTAGTAACTATTCTGAAAGAAGAAACAGAGTTTGAAATAGATCTCGTGATCAAGTGAATAAGGTAAAAAGTAAAAGAGATATCAATGATAATTGAATAATTAGGTGGGGACGGAATCAAATCTAAAGTACTTTTTAATTATTGTTTTTGCTCAATTAGTTTAATTTCTGTTTTAGGATATTAGTTTAAATACAATCTTTTCCCCCAATCTTGTTAAGTGACAATTACATAAACAAATAACCGTTTTTCGTGGATTGATCCTGAATTTATTCCTAGCTACATATTTTTAAAACCTAGCTAGTCCAGGTTTAATTTGTAGATGTACGATTTAGCCTATCAACTACCAACTCTAGGGGTGGCATGGTAGGTATACCAACTTTTTTTACCTTGTACCAGTACCAACCAAGATGAAGTTGGTACATGGAAATGAGTACCAGTATCGTACCAACAAACTCGGTATACCAACTTGGTTGGTACGGTTGGTACTTGGTTGGTACGGTTGGTACTACACCTCTACCAAAGAAGGAAAAGTGGAAGACAAATTAACTGAAACTGTCAAAAACTAACTGAAACAGTAAAAAAAAACTAACTGAAACTGTCAAAAACTAACTGAAACAGTCAAAAAAACTAACTGAAACTGTCAAAAACTAACTGAAACAGTCAAAAAACTAACTGAAACTGTCAAAACTAACTGAAACTGTCAAACAACTAATTGAAACTGTAAAAAACTAACTGAAACTGTCTAAAAACTAACTGAAACTGTCAAAAACTAACTGAAACAATCAAAAATCTGACTGGAATTTTAAATAACACATTTTTAGTTTTTTTTATATACTTTTCTATTAAATTATTAAATATATAATAAAAATTATTTTTATAAAAATAAACTCGGTACACGGTATACCAACCGAACTCACATTTGTGTACCGTGTACCAACCAATAATGCACACTCGGTACGGTACTACCGTACCAAACGTTCGGTATACCGACAGTCGGTATACCAAAGTCATCGGTTCGGCTGGTACTCGGTTGGTAGGTTTGGTTTGGTACAATTGGCCAGCCCTAACCAACTCCAAAGCCATTATAATGTTGCATTAGATCCGTCAGCACATCTTCGATAATCCCTTTCGATTGTTACCTCCATCTTCCAAATATTTTTTCCGGTGAAAACTCCAACATGTACCCTACCTTGCGGTGTCGACTTCCTTTCAAACACGGACTTTGATTTTTATCTCTTGTTGAAGCAAACTTTCTCCTTGTAACCTCTGAGTTGATTAGAGGACATGACAAAAGTGTTATTGGTGTTTTTAATTAGAGTGTGTCGGGTCCACTATCGATGTAACCAATAAAATAACACCACCTCATTTTGTATCAATCATTTTGTGAACTTCTTTTGTGCCCCTAGCATTGCCCGTTATGTTAAGCTCGTTTAACAATAGTGGTGCTTGACGTTAAATTTGGCGTGGTAAGTGACGGGTTAAGTCTTATCACCGAAACTTATTTTTTTGGAATGTTGTAGATTACGTAATTCTCCATGTGAGATTCTCATTAACTAGTGGGTAATCCGTGCCATGCACGGGTAACTAATTATTAATTTTATTATATTTTGTTCGTTTATATTTTTATTTAATAATATTAGTTAATTATCAATCATAATAATGGAGTATATAATTTTAATTATAATAGTTAACTATTAATAGTTAAATATAATTATTAAATAAATAGTTAATTATTAATAGTTAGATATAATAGTTATTTATATAATAACTATTATAATAAATAGTAATTATAATAATAATAGTTACTATAATAAGTAACTATTACTTATAATAGTAATAGTTACTATAATAGTTAACAATAATAGTAACTATTACTTATAATAGTAATAGTTAACTATAATAGTTACTATAATAATTAACAATGATAGTAACTATTACTTATAATAGTAATAGTTAACTATAATAGTTAACAATAATAGTAACTATTACTTATAATAGTAATAGTTAACTATAATAGTTAACAATAATAGTAACTATTACTTATAATAGTAATAGCTAACTATAATAGTTACTATAATAGTTAACTTTTATAGTTACTATTACTATTATAAGTAATAGTTACTTATTATAGTAACTATTACTATTATATGTATTATTTATTATAATAGTTAACTATAATAGATACCTCATTTAGTAACTAATATTATTAGCTAATACTATTAGCTAATAGAAAAAAAAAAATGAAAAGTCACTTATTTATTAGGGTAGATTTGATGTGGCATCACCAAATTCATCCTTCCTCCATGACTTGTACACATGGCAACACCACATCCCTCTTCACCAACTTTAATATATATATATATATATATAAGATTTCGTTATACTCCCTCCGTCCCTATTTACCTTACAAAAATGAGGCTTTGCACAAAAATTAAGAAAATGATTGTAAAGTTGATGTGTTGTGAGTGTAGATAGTTGAGTGGGAGAGAGAAAGTGGGTAGAGAAAAGAAAGTGGATAGTTGTTGTGAGTATGACAAGTGAGTCCCACTATTTAAAAAATGTTTAAAAGTTTCTTTTTGGGATTTTGTAATGTAAATAGGGACACCCAAAATGGCAATTTTTGTAAGGTAAATAGGGACGGAGGGAGTATGTTATTAATATTTTTTTTTAATGCTGTTATGAGGTGAGGTTAAAATATGTGCGTAAATATAATATGATTGTTAAAACAACTAAAAAGTTGTATGAGTTTTTAAAATCGAAGCTTATTTACACTAGAGTGATTAGAAAGGTGATATAACTTCAAGCTAACATAATGACATACAACCTTTCGAAAAAAAAACATAATGACATACAAACTGACAATTTTGAAATACTAAAATCAAAAGTTCCTATATTTTACAAAAAAATAATTTTTTTTACGAGTGTATATTCGCCTAATTTTTTCTCATGAAAATACGTGTCAAATTGACAATTATAATTATAAATTTAACTATTCCTAGATTGCAAGTATATTATTCTTATTTATTTGTTAAATTCTACAAACACCATAATTTGTTCAAAGTAACTCGTTTTAAAGCAATTTATCCTCCATTCTTTTTCCTTGATTCATTCACTTAGACATAATTTCACATTTATTAACTGTCAAATTGATAATTATAAATATATATATATATATATATATATATATATATATCTATATCTATATTTTTTTTTTGTCTTTTCAAATTTGTTATTTGTTTAGATCTTATAACTCAATGAAACCAACAATCGTCAAGCAACATTTCTTATGAAAAATGGACCGAAGATGGTCATTCTCTTCAGTCTGTATTACCAACCCAAATGCTTCCTTTTGTCATGTTCTCAAAGTCAAAAAAAATCCGTGTGAGAATTTCCTAAATGCCGGTGCTAAGTTAAAGTTAAGCAGTATCCAAGTTGTACTTGAAAAAATATTTGCGCTTCTCAATCATTATTCCTAAAATCGTTCGATGGAGATTTGATTTCAGGAACATCATAAGCAAACGTTTGGACATGATGATATTGAAGTTGACAAATTACGTAGTCAGCTTCTACTTCTATTGGAATAAATGAATTTTGACATATTATAAGTATCTGCAAAATATCATTAACTTCCATTCTTTTATCAAGCATGGAAAATATATAGTCCTAGTTTTTACAATTAATTATATTTCGGATGAGTCTCCTTAATTCATCAATTAATATACGTTGTTTGCTTTTAAGAAAAAAAAAGAAGAAAAGCTTTAAGACGTTTTTTTTTTTTTTATTATTATTATTAATTTTTGAATGGAGAAAAAAAAAGAGAAGTACTATTCACACCCGCAAAATTGCTGAATGTACCCACAAAACTATTTTTTTACAAAAATGTCATAAAACGAAATGTCGTTACTAACCCTCCTGTATCATACACCCGTGATTGGTTTTCCTCCCTAATCTAAAAAAAAAAGACACGAAATTTCCTCACTAAAGCGATAAATCTCGTCTTCTTGTTAGTACCCAACGCTCTCTTATGAACTTACTGAGTTCACGAAGCCGCATAATCCTATTGTGTTGGCTCATTAGAATCTTCCTAATTTTCAAAACCAATTTCAACTTCTTATCTCTTTGAATCACGTTATCAAACAAGGACAAACCGAGCCTGAGTTTTTCTTAAATTGTGCTGCTCTACAAGTCCACATATAAGCATAGGGAAAACCCTTTTGCAAGCCCTAGAATTCAAACATTTCCAAAATTCAAAAATCAAACCTTTCCCCAAAAATCGAGTCTTTTTATTATGTTCAACCAAAACTGTCAAGATCTCTCCAAACAAAATCTTAGTTTTTGAAGGGAAGATTTGTATGAGAGAATAGAAGGCAGAGATGGAGCAGAAAGAAATATTTTGGGTGAAAATTTCAAGCAATTGACCTCCATAATAAGCTTATGTTGTAGGATATTACAGATTTAAAACAAACCATACAAAAACGCAGCGGTATATTAAGTGGGTAAAATGGAAAAAACATGGTGTATCTAATGTTTGCTGGATAATTGTTTGGGGGTAAATTTAGTATTGCGGGTACATTCAGCAATTTTGCGGGCGTGAATTGTAGCACTCAAAAAAAAAAAAAGAAAAAAAAGAAAAAAAAGCACAATAACTGCTTTATCCATTCCCCTACAGCATGAACAAGCCACAGTTCTAATTCAACAATGGCGTTCTCCATATCCATTTCCCCTCAAGCTATAAATCGCCCAAACCTCAAAAACAAAAACCCTCGCCACAAACCCAAACCCAAACCCAAATCCCTTAAACCCCCTAAACCCAATCCCCCTCGTCCGCCACCCTCTCTCTCCTCCGTTCCCGGCGGTCAAGCCACCACTTACACTCGCCTCCCTCCCAGAGACGACTCCTTTTCCTTTTCCTCTCCCTCTCCCACTTCCGAAGAAGAATCATCCTTAGTAATCAAACTCTCCGACTTAGCCATCCCAAATCCCCCTTCAAACCAAACCCGAAATCGAAAGAAGTTCGGCAAGAATGTCAGCCGTGAGAAGCCGCCGGTTAGCAAAATTGCAAGTAAAACTGACGACTCGAAGTTCGATTATGGCAAATTCCAGCTGTTTGAGGGGGATGATGATGGGGAATACGACGATGAATTGGAGTTGGGTATTGAAGGAAATGAAGAATGGGTTGGGGTAGGGGAAGGGGAAGAGCAAGAGCAAGATGAAGGTGAAATTGAAGTGAAAGAGAAAGGAGTGCCGGCGGTAATGAGATGTTTCGACCGGGCAAAAATCTTTGTCAAGGCAGGAGACGGCGGTAACGGAGTAATGGCGTTTCGCCGGGAGAAATACGTCCCGTTAGGGGGGCCCTCCGGTGGTGATGGAGGGAGGGGAGGGAATGTGTATTTGGAAGTTGATTGGTCAATGAGTTCATTGTTGCCATTCAGGCAAAGTATTCATTTCAGGGCGGGGCGGGGCAGTCACGGGCAAGGGAAGAAGATGCATGGGGCAAAAGGAGAGGATGTGGTGGTCAAAGTGCCGCCGGGGACAATTGTGAAAAATGGTGAAGATGGGGAAGTTTTATTGGAATTGTTGAGGCCGGGGGAGAGGGCTTTGGTTTTGCCCGGTGGGAAAGGTGGGAGAGGGAATGCTTCGTTTAAGTCGGGTTTGAATAAAGTGCCAAAGATTGCGGAGGATGGAGAAGAAGGTGCAGAAATGTGAGTAGTTTTTCATCGTTATTATTATTGTTTATTGCTAGATTTATGAATTTTGTTGTGTATTCTTGCATAGCAATATAGTGTAGATCATTGAATTGGCATTGAGCTATACCTTTATGGACCTACGTAAATGTAAAACTAGGTTGATTTTATGGGATATGGTGGGATAATTCGTATTGGAAATGTTAACAACACATACTAACACGTCAACTCTAGACGAAGAATTGCTATATCTAGTAAAGTGCCCATTTTGGACACAATATTTTTGATGAACTTGTGGTTTGTCCTGAGAAGTATATGGTTTTGATGGGAGTTGTAGTTGAATAATTGGGGGATTACGTGATGCAACAGTTGAGTACCTGCACTTATATGTGACGAGCAATGCCATGGGATAAAAAAAAGTCACAGTCTTGGCCACAAAATTCATGGGTGGAAAGTATTGATTGGTTCTCTCATCATATAATGATCGGGGGGCTTTAACACTGTAGCCAATCAATTATTGACCGCTGGAATTTTGTGAGCAAAATGTGCAACTTTTTTGTGCGAGCAAATTTGAAATTTTTATTGCACATTCATTATGGGACAGAGGGAGTGTTACTCTATATGTGATACCTGCATTCCAGTACCCACATTATGACCGAGTACTACTCCCTCCATCCCGAAAAGAGAGTTGCATTTGACTATTTTTTCCGGACAATCTGAACGGTTAAGTGTGACTGTCTTTTTGGGACGCAGGGGGTACTTTCTTATGGCGCAATAACGTAGAAGGGCTTGGTCACTTGTGAAGTCCTTCTATACAATTCATATAATTTCTAATATCCCAGAATGAAGTATAACAACAACTGAAAGCCTTTTTTCCTGGCTTCCTTTAATTCCAAAGAGTAAGTTGAGAAATACTAAGGGGTAGATATTAACAGACAAATTGTGGAAAAAGAGAGAGGGGGGGGGGTCGGTCTAAGCTGAATACTAAGACAAGATTTTTGAGGCTGTTTTCAACTTGAAATCCTGCATGTTGATTAGGTTTAAGCTTAAGGTAACAAACATAATGATGTTTCATTTTTTTATATTTTTTTTGCATCAATAAATTATGTTGTTTCTGAGCAGGTGGTTGGAATTAGAGTTGAAGTTAGTTGCGGATGTTGGGATTGTTGGTGCCCCCAATGCAGGGAAAAGCACACTTCTCAGTGTCGTTAGTGCTGCTCAACCAAACATTGCAAACTACCCGTTTACAACTCTGCTTCCGAATTTGGGTGTCGTTTCATTTGGTTACAATGCCAGTATGGTTGTTGCGGACTTGCCTGGTTTACTTGAAGGAGCACACAGGGGTTTTGGTTTGGGCCATGAATTTCTTCGGCATACAGAAAGATGTTCAGCTCTGGTATAATAATATTTCTCTCGTATTAGAATAGATTCATGTTAAAGGACTTAAAAATTGAGATAAATGAATATATTTTGGTTGAATAAGCAACAAGTTTCCACGTTCAAGCAAGATACTTTTTGCTATGGGGATTTGACCCCCTTAATTACTGTTTTTTTTTTTTTAATATTTCAGTACTGTCTATTTTTTTCAAAATTATACTAAAAATACTATTTTTGTCAAGTTGTCCCCCTTGATTTTTTGGTGTACTTTGTACTAAAATATCATTTCGACCCCCTTTTGTGCCATTCTATATAATAACTACTCCCTTTGTCCCATTAATATTGGCCACATTTGACTTTTTTGATCAGCACAAGTGAACGTTGACCAAGCATTAATGTCAATCTAAGCATCCTATTGAAATTCTAAAAATTGTTATTTATAAATCACTTAATAATTTATCAATAACAATCTTTAGAATTTCTCTAGGATGGTTAGATTAACATTAATGCTTGGTCAAAGTTCACTTGTGCTGACCGAAAAAGTCAACTGTGGCCAATATAATGTGACGGAGGGAGTATTTTTTTTTCCTTTCCAATCTTGACCCCCTTTTGCCAAGATTTCTGGCTTCGCCACTAGTCTAAATAATATCAAGACTAACTTTTAGTCGCGCTCTAGCTCTCTACTGACAAAGCACATTGTGCCTTCTGATAACCCATAAATACTCCGCCATGCCTCAAAATTAAACTTGGTTTGAGATACTTTGCTGCACATCATATCAAGATCCAGGCATAAAATCTTTCGATTGTCATTTTACGTTTTTATCAAAGCCAGTGATTTGGTCTAATAGAAACATAACATATATGGAGGCTTAGGTACACATTGTTGATGGCTCGTCACCGCAACCAGAATATGAATATGATGCAGTTCGACTTGAGCTGGAGATGTTTAGTCCTGAGATTGCTGAGAAACCGTTTATAGTTGCATTCAACAAAATGGATCTTCCCGAGGCACAAGAAAAATGGATGCCATTCAATGAGAAGCTCTGTGCTCAAGGAATTAAAACCTTCTGCATGAGTGCTGTAAAGCAAGAGGGCACTCACGAAGTAATCTGTGCCGCTTATGAGCTTGTGCGAAAGAGACTAGAAGATGCTAAGAATGAAGGTATCGTTGTCATCTTAAATTTTTCATTGAACACCTTTTGCTTTGCGTTAACTAAAGCCCTTTTTTGTCGTAGTATGCAAGTTATGAAATACTCCATCCGTGAACATCACTATCAATATAAGCATCCCAATAAAATTTTAAAATTGATATCGATAAATCATTTCATGGTTTATTAACAACAATTTTTTGGTTTTCACAATGATGATTAGATTGACATTAATATATGGTCAAAGTTCACTTATGTTGACCATCAAACACTAAACGAGACTATCATTCTGGAACGGAGGTAGTAGCTTCTATAGGAGATAAAAGTTATGAATATTAAGTTTCGGGATTAAGCTTATTAAATGCTCCTTCAAAATGAAGATATAGACTTTTCTCAAGTATACCAAGAAATTAAAGATTAAGCTCTGCAGAAGGTTACTTTGTGTACTTGGTTGTTTCTTTTCAGTACGATTGTTTTTCTAGCGCTGATGTATTCCCTGTGATCCAGATTGGAGCGATCCTGTAAATGTAAATCTGAATCATGTGGCTGATATGGTACAGAAGCAGAGAACTTCGCCCATTAGTGAGTTTGAGATCTCTCATGACAGTAATTCCAATACGTGGCATGTAAAGGGGGCAGGCTTGGAACGTTTTGTTCAGATGACGAACTGGAAGTAAGCAAAATTTACGTTTTTCTTATTTTCATCTCCTTTTTTCTTTAAACTTATTGACCCTAGCTATTTATGTTGGTAAATCTGTCATTTTCTTGCCCAAGTTTTCATTTCCTGTTCAATCATTTTGTCCCTAGCTTTTGGTAGCTTTATTTCTTAAAAGTCACATGTTCAAATGAAAATTCTTTCAACTTGGTGTTAAGACAACTTTGTAGGATAATACCCCCTCTGTCCCAAAACAACTTGCACCTTTTTCCTCAGACACGGGAATTAAAGAGAATATATATATATATATATATATATATATATATATATATATTCAAAATATTGTGAGTGGGAAAGTGGTTGCGAGTATAGTGATTTGAGAGTGAGAATCATATTTAAATTATGAGTATGACAAGTGCGGTAAGATGATTAAAGAAGGAATAAAAGTTGGGACATTTTAGGAAAGTGGGAGTTACTAATGGGCCACTTAAAAAGGAAAAGTAGATTTTGAGGGAAACTGGTTTCTCTCTAAATTAGAGAAAGTCTACTTTTTTTCCTACTTGCAAGCATTTGGCAAACATTTAGGAACAATTTGAAAAACAAGACTTTTTATAATTTAGGGAGAAACTAGTTTCCCCCAAAATCTTGTGAAAAAGGAAATTGGTGCAAGTTGTTTTGGCCTTTGGGATGGAGGGAGTATGTGGGAAGTTTTCAATATCAGTCCTGTTTTCTCATAATCAAATGTGTTTAGTTTTTAATGAATTTTCTTTAAAATTGTATAAAGAGCACAATCCGCTTTTGCAGTAAGACTTGTAATAACAATAATAACCATTGCTCATCTTTGTCGCAGATACATAGATTCTGATAAAAGGTTCCAAAATGTGCTGGATGTATGTGGTGTTAACAAGTCTCTCCTCAAACAAGGCGTAAAGGAAGGTGACACCGTTGTCATTGGCGAGGTACATATTTTTCTTTCATCCAGCTCCTCCCCCTCCCCGGGCCCTCCCCTCTACTCACACTAACACTTTAAAGAATCAAATAAATGAGTTGTAGCAAAGATCGTGAAAATTTTCAGTCAAACCCGTTCTTGTTCAATTTCAGTATTTCAGTTGGATCTCTTTTTACATAATTATTTACGTTCACACTAATATCCCGAATTTGGGGGCATGTGCAGTTGGATTGCCCAACAATTCAACAAACCTTACTATAGAATGCAACTCATGTTACTAAAAATAGTATCTCATGTTGCTATAAAGGTTATCTCACGTCCTCTCTGCCCAAAATGAATGACCTTTTCGCAAAAAACTTTGTCCCTAAATGTTTTTTTTTCCTCTATTCATTATATGCTTGCAAAATTAGAAGTTTAGTAAGTAGATGGTAAAGCTTTTCATACACGTTTGTCACTAAACTTTACAAACTCGTTAATTTCTTAAATTTCTTCAAAATCTAATGGCCAATCTTTTCCATTTAAAATATAACTCAAATAATTTAGATGATTGCCATATTTGTATGATCACTCCATTTTGTAATAATACTCCCTCTGTCCCAAAATGATTATTCAAACTTTATAAGAACATGAACACTTGCTTCATTAGACATGTTTTGTTTATGCACTTTTAAGCCCAAATTGTAGAAATGGGAAGACCTATTTGGGACAATGAGAAGGAAGATCATTTTGAGACATAGGGATTGGGACGGAGGGAGCATTAAACATTGCTCCTTATCACTTAACCACCACTTGTAGTCATAGACTAACTTCAATTTGCTTCTTGCTGTTCCTTATCTTCTCCTTCTTCTTCCTCCTGCTGTCAGATGGAGCTGGTGTGGCACGATTATCCAGACAACAATAGTCCATCAAGTACGAAAAAACGATCAACTGATATAATCAGGTGGCCTCAGTATATGTAATCTTTCTTCTATCCCAAGCAATACAAACAACTGAAAACTCGGTCTCAGTTGTTCCCCTGCAAGCATTTTCAAAGTCAGATTTCAACGCTAGAGATTTCAAGTATGTGTGAGCAGCAACGTTTGATGCTGAATCAGTCGGAGAACAATGTACTCTCCTCAACTGCAGAAAATCACCGTGTAAGGGTAAAGTAGTCTTTTTTTCCCAATATGATGCAAGTACTATTTTAAACATAATATTAGACATAAAAATCATTTTTAGTTGTTGTCTTTGTTGTTGTTTTAGAACATTTTTGGAATCCGTATCGTAAGTTGCTGATAATAGGATAAAATGTTGAAATATGTCTTCTTGTTAAGAAATGTATTAACAATAATAAAAAATACTCCGTAACTAGTACTACCTCCATTTCTGAATGTATGTTTTTTTTTTAAATCGCAAAATGAATTAATTTTTCGATATTAAAATGTGTCTCTAAATGAATTTTTATCATTATTTTTATAAAAAAGTACTTATGAAGAGGACTAGAATAGACGGCTAGGGTATGCTTTGTTAAAGATACACTCACCCCCACCGGTGCACCCACCTCCAGTACACCCTCCGGTGCACCCACCTCCAGTACAGCCGCCGGTTCCTAGGGTTCGGTTCCTAGGGTTTCTTGGGCTACACACTTTGTTATTTTTGATATGTATTTGTTTCCTTAATTTTAGAGATTGTATATATCATTTCCTTAACAACCTTGTATAGATAGGAAGTAAATATTCTATCCTAGAATAGGTCTCTAGTCTTGTACTATAAATGTATTGCCTTTGTGAATAATAAAATTACTTTTGCCCATTCTCATATGGTATAGAGCTAAAAAGATCCAACCCTACCTATTCCTTAATTTTTCGGCCAACCCACTACCACACCATTAATGGCCACCGCCACCTGTACCATTCCCAACTCCGCCCAACCGGAGCACCCTCTCATCCTAGTTAACCTTTCCATGTGCCGCCTCCTCACACCACTAACCTACCTCACTTGGGCGTCTCAAATCACGTCCATCCTCTTTGGTCTTGACCTCCTAAAATATGTTGATGGTACCTACCCCAAACCCGATGACACCATCACCATCACCACTCCTGCCGTCGCCGCCTTTGGTGACGTCGCTGCAAAACCCCCCACAACCACCACTACTCAAAACCCGTCGGCCACCACATGGAGCCGCCAAGACAGCCTCATCCTTGGAGCGCTCATTGGCACATTAGACCCCACTGTTGCTCCTCTCATTCATCAAGCTTCCACCTCTCACGAAGCTTGGACCACTCTTAAAACCACATATGCCAACCCCTCTCGTGGCCACATTTTACAACTGAAAGACAACCTTGCCAACCTCACCAAAAACACCCTATCTATCTCTGACTATATGAATGCTGTCAAATCCTACACTGACAAACTCGCCATTTTAGGAAAACCCATGGACCCCGAAGATATCATCGCCACAATTCTCAAAGGCCTAGACTACAATACCTATAAACCCGTCATTGACTCCACCCGTGCCCGTGACAATCCCATCTCCTTTGATGCTCTCCATGAAAAACTCATCCAACATGAACTTACCCTCAAACAACACCCCTCTCCTACCCCTCTCCCCACCACCGCCTTCGCTGCTCAAACCCGCCCCGCCTCAAACCGCAACAACTTCCGCCCCAACCCCAATTTGCCGCCCTCTCCAACCTCTCCTAATACCCCTCTTCCCTTCAAAGGTAAATGCCAATATTGTCGCAATGTCGGCCACGTCATCTCTCAATGCCGTCAATTTAAGGCCGCCTACCCTGGTGTCACTTTCCCATCCCCCCAAAACCGCCCCAACCGTCCCTCCAACCCCTCCCCTCAAGCCAACACCGCCACCATTCAAAACCCCCCAACCCCAAAACCATGGCTTCTTGACAGTGGTGCAACAAACCACATCACTAATGACCTCTCTAACCTTGCCCTCCACTCACCCTACAATGGCAGTGATGACGTTATCATCGGGGATGGCTCATCTCTTCCTATTTCTCACATAGGTTCCTTTTCCTCCTCTTCACTCATCTTTAATAATGTTTTGCACGTTCCTCTCATCTCTCGTAATATTATATCTGTCTCTCAACTTTGTCTTGATAACAATGCTACCATTGAGTTCTCACACTCCTCTTTTTTTCTTAAGGACAAAGCAACGAGTCAAACCCTCCTTCATGGACACCTTGAGGACGGCGTCTATCTCTGGCACCCTCCGCCCCATCAAGCTCACTCCGGCATACTCTCCTCTCAATTGTGGCATCATAGATTAGGACATCCCTCCCCCTCTATCCTTAGTTTACTTCGTAGTCGTTTTAATTTATCTGTCTCTTCCAGTATTTCTCCGTGTAATTCATGTTATATTAATAAAAGCCACAAACTTCCTTTTGCTACTTCTTCTCTTATTTCCCATGCTCCTCTTGATCTTATTTACTCTGATGTATGGACTTCTCCTATTCACTCTTTTGATCACTTCAAATACTATGTCATTTTTGTTGACCACTACACCAAATACATGTGGTTCTATCCTCTTAAACACAAATCCGACACCTTTAACACTTTTCTTCGCTTCAAAACCCTAGTCGAAAAGTACTTTCAACGCCCCATCAAGCAAATTTACTCTGACAATGGTGGCGAATATCTCAAACTTACACCCACCCTAGCCTCAAATGGCATCACCCATCTCACCACTCCACCTCATACTCCAGAACACAATGGGTATGCAGAACGTCGTCATCGTCATATTGTTGAAACTGGCCTCACCCTCTTATCCCATGCCAAACTACCCCTCACTCTATGGCCATTTGCCTTAACCACTGCCACCTACCTCATCAACCGCATGCCAACACCTACTCTTCACAATGAGTCTCCCTACCTTCGTCTTTTTCAGTCCCCTCCCAACTATACAAAATTACGAAGCTTTGGGTGTCTATGTTATCCCTGGCTTCGCCCATATACTCCTCACAATCTGGCCCCCAAGTCCCTACCTTGCATATTTGTTGGTTACTCCCCTACCCAAAGTGCCTACTACTGTCTCGACCCACTTTCTCATAAGGTCTACACATCTCGACATGTTCGGTTCGTTGAAAACACCTTCCCTTACAACTCTTTAGTCTCCCCACCCTTGTCCACCCCCACTCCCGCCCCTTCCGACTGGAACACCCTATTTCTCCCCATATCCTCTACTACCCCACCTCCTCAACCCCCACCCTCAACACCTTGCACCCGTCCGAACCAACCCTTAACCCGCCCGCACCTCTTCAACCATCAAACCGCCCTCCGGTTTTACCCCAAACCGCTTCTCACCAACCATCAAACCGCGCCCCAGCTTCACCCCAAACCGCTCCTCGCCAACCAACAAACCGCACCTCGGTTTCACCCCAAACTGCCCCTCATCAACCATCAAACCGCACTTCGGTTTCATACCAAACCGCACCTCACCACCCAACAAACTGCCCCTCGGTTTCACCCCAAACCGCACCTCACCAACCACTAAACCGCACCCCAGCTTCTCTCCAAACCGAACCTCACCAACCACCAAACCGCACTTCACCAGATCCGCCCGAACCCCTACACAACCCGAACACACCCCTCTTTGCTCCGGCCGCACCTTTCCCTGACCCGACCGAACCACCTCCCCTCACTCATCAAGGCCCTGTTACCCGTCTCTCTCGTGGCATAGTTAAACCCAACCCCAAATATGCTTATCTCTCCACCCTCTCATCCCCATCCAGTCTCCCCACCACCACAAAGCAAGCTCTCTCTATACCTCACTGGTGTGATGCCATGCTCAAAGAATACCAGGCCCTAACTCGCAACAATACCTGGTCTCTTGTCCCATCTTCCGCCGCCCATAATATTATTGGATGTAAATGGGTTTTCCGCATCAAGTACAATCCTGACAACACCATTCAAAAGTATAAAGCCCGCCTTGTAGCTAAGGGCTTTCATCAACAACCTGGCATCGACTACACTGAAACCTTCAGTCCTGTAGTCAAACCTGCTACTATTCGTCTCCTTCTATCTCTTGCCACAACCAACCACTGGCCTCTTCGCCAACTTGATGTTAACAATGCCTTTCTTCAAGGCTCTCTCTCTGAAACTGTGTTTATGACACAACCTTCTGGCTTCGTTGACTCCAAAAACCCTACCTTTGTCTGTCGCCTGTCTAAGGCTATCTATGGTCTCAAACAAGCCCCACGTGCCTGGTTCACTGAACTCAAAACCTTCCTCCTCTCCTATGGTTTTCATCCCTCCTTAGCCGACCCCTCTCTATTTATTCTCAAAAACTCTTCCAATCCTCTTTATCTTCTTGTCTATGTCGATGACATTATCGTCACTGGTCCGTCCACCTCCCTCCTTAATTCCTTCATCACCAGTCTTTCCACACGTTTCTCTCTCAAAGACCTTGGTCCACTCTCCTATTTCCTTGGTGTTGAAGTCACTCCCAATAAAAATGGCTTGTTTCTCTCTCAAACGAAATATGTCCATGACCTCCTCACCCGTCATCACATGATTGATTCAAAACCCCTACCCACTCCCATGGTCACCTCTCCATCCCTCACCCATTCTTCGGCTGCCACCCCACCCACCGACCCCACTACTTATCGGGCTATCGTTGGTAGTCTACAATACCTCTCGTTCACTCGTCCCGATATCGCCTTTTCTGTCAACAAACTAGCTCAGTTCATGAAAAACCCCCACCACACTCATTGGACTGCTCTCAAACGTCTTCTTCGTTATCTTCATGGTACAATGCATCTCGGTCTTCAACTGTTTGCCACCAGTCCGCCTTCACTTCATGCCTTTTGTGACGCTGACTGGGCTGGTGACAAAGATGATTATGTATCCACTACTGGGTACTTAGTCTACCTTGGTCGCAATCCCGTTGCATGGTCTCCCCGTAAGCAAGGCACCCTTGCTCGGTCTTCCACTGAGGCTGAATTTCGAGCCATTGCTGATACTACTGCGGAGGTAATATGGGTTCGTAATCTTCTCCAAGAGCTCGGTATTTCCTCCTCTCCACCCGTTGTCTACTGCGAGAACCTCAGTGCTACAACTTACTCTGCCAACCCGGTGTTTCATTCTCGCATGAAGCATGTTGCATTATCCTTTCACTTTGTGCGCGAAATGGTCCACTCCGGCAGTCTTCGTGTTCAACATATTTCTGGTGACGATCAACTTGCCGATGTTCTCACCAAACCTCTTGCCCGCCTTCGGTTTTCTCAACTTATTTCCAAGATTGGTCTTCTCCAGAGTTCGTCCATCTTGCGGGGGAATGTTAAAGATACACTCACCCCCACCGGTGCACCCACCTCTAGTACACCCTCCGGTGCACCCACCTCCAGTACAGCCGCCGGTTCCTAGGGTTCGGTTCCTAGGGTTTCTTGGGCTACACACTTTATTATTTTTGATATGTATTTGTTTCCTTAATTTTAGAGATTGTATATATCCTTTCCTTAACAACCTTGTATAGATAGGAAGTAAATATTCTATCCTAGAATAGGTCTCTAGTCTTGTACTATAAATGTATTGCCTTTGTGAATAATAAAATTACTTTTGCCCATTCTCATATCCTTTACCTCCGTCTGAGCTCACTTAACACTTATTTCTATTTTAGTCTGTCCCAACTCACTTGACACTTTCCAAAATAGTTTTTTTTTTAATATATAATTTTATATTCACTCTACTCCACCATTCATTCACTCTTTTTATTTTCCACAGCTCAATTTATTCAACCAACACTACTTTTTTTTTTTTTTTTTTAAAAAAAAAGAGGATCGATAGTGGTTCCCCACTTACCCCCTTATAATAATGATGTCCTAGGAGGCATGGGAAGGGATCGAACCCGAGACCTCACACATTGTGAAGTTTGGCTCAACCAACACTACTATTTACCCTACTCATTCACTCTCTTCATTTTTTATCACACATTTTTCTTATTTTATTCTTTTTTTTTTTTTTGGAGAAGGCGTATGATAAAGTTCCAAGAGAGGTACTTTGGTAGGCTTTAGTAAAGAAAGGCGTTTCAAAGAAATATATTGATATTATCAAGGACATGTATAATGGAGTTAGTACTAGTGTACGGACAAGCGTTGGGAAGACAGAAGAGTTCCCTATTACGATTGGAGTGCATCAAGGCTTTGCACTTAGTCCCTTTTCTTTGCCCTGATAATGGACGAAGTGACGAGGTCAATCCAAGATGATATTCCATGGTGTATGTTGTTCGCAGATGATATTGTGCTGATTGATGAGACAAAAGAAGGTGTTGAAAGTAAATTGGAGTTGTGGAGACACACTTTGGAATCTCGAGGTTTTAGGTTAAGCAGAAGCAAGACATAATATATGGAGTGTAAATTTAGCAAAGTTGGAAGCAGAGAAGCAGGAGTGATCACATTCGATGGAAAGATTGTCCAAGCTTCCGAGTTCTTTCGCTATCTTGGATCTATTATCCAAAAAGATGGAGAATTGGATGGAGATGTGGCTCATAGGATTAAAGCAGGTTGGTTGAAGTGGAAGAGTGCCACAGGGTTTCTTTGTGATCGTGGCATGCCAAATAGATTAAAGGGAAAATTCTATCGTACGGCAATTAGGCCTGCACTGCTTTATGGCACTGAATGTTGGGCCGTGAAACAGTATCATATTCATAAGATGAATGTAGCGGAGATGCGTATGCTACGATGGATGTGTAGGCATACAAGAAAAGATCGATTGAGAAATGAGGTGATCAGGGGTAAAGTAGGAGTTGCGCCCATTGAGGATAAAATGAGGGAGCATCGTCTAAGGTGGTTTGGTCATGTGAGACGGAGACCGAGTGATGCACCGATTAGGAGGCCTGCAGAGTGGAGAAGTGATAAAATGGTGAGGGGTAGGGGAAGACCCAAGCAAACTTGGATTAAGGTGATTGAAAATGATATGAGTTTACTCGGAGTAGATGAAAATGTGGCGTTGAAGAGGCCGGAGTGGAGGGCGAAAATTCATGTGAATGATGGGGGTTGATCGTACTTTTTATTATTACTATCCTTTTATTTTCTCCATCCTCTCTCTCTCTCTCTCTCTCTCTTCCTTTTACCACAATGACATATGAGGATTCATGTTAACCGACCTCAAATTATTTTGGGACTAAGGCTTTGTTGTTGCTGTTGTTGTATTCTTTTTTTCTTAGTTATTGTGCCCACCTCTTGAGTTTGAGTGACAAGTGAGGTAGCCGGAGGGAGTATAGGATTTTATTTGAGAAGTAGGGTATATGATGATTTTCATTCTGGAAAATTCTATTTTCACATGTTTTAACTCCATTTTCATCTCTTATATTTTGGATTGATTTTCACTTTTATCATTTCATTTTTTCCTTTTTTTTTTTTGATACATTCATTTAGTATGGGGAGTTTCATTCTTCATGTACCATTTCTTTTGAGCACATTTTTTTTTTTTAATAAATAAAGCGAACAACACCGAATTATCTTTAGTGTTTAGACTTTAGAGTTAACAAAAGCCTATATGTTATTTCAAATATCAATATATGTGTAATTTAGGTTGTATTAGAGTAACTGAAATTAGTGATAAAAAAGTTCAATCCTACGCATTCTTTACCTACCTAAGAGCTGTACGCTATCCACATTGCAATTGCTAATTACAATGGTTTCAAAAGACTATCACTTAATTAAATCTCATTTCACGAAATTACTGTTGAAATCAAGACAATAAAAAATGAGTCTTCATGTGCCCTAGTTATTTTTAGCCTACTGCACAATTATCAACCAGAAAAATCACAGTAAAAAACTCCAATTTTGAGTTTTGCATAGTACTGAGGATGACAAAGCAGCGAACTAAGAATAAATTTTTCCGTGTGGATCAATATCTCCATATTTTCAAAAAAATTAATCATTACAATGTCGAAACAATGTGAAAGGAAGATGAGGGATTGGTGTTTTAATTTGTGCTGCCATCCAGTTTAGAACATATTTAGCCCTTTTCAGTTCCATGACGCTTGTTATAACACATAGACTTTCGTTAATTGAAGTTAAAAAAATTAATGTTTCAGACTGTAATAAAATGATAAAAATTGATTCAATGTTTTTTAGAAAATGAGACTAATATTATGATATAAGTAAAAATTGATTGAAAGTTTGTTTTTTTTGAGCTGGATGATATAAAATCTTTTTAATATCCTCTAATATCTCATATTATATATGACAAATAAGGTATATATATATATATATATATATATATATATATATATATATATATATATATATATATATATATATATATATATATATATATATGAGGACTAATATGATTTTAATTTTGTATGACTCAAACATAGGTTGCATCTATAAAGTTTTGCAATTAAATTTTAAATAGTTTATAACCATAACTACAGCATAGAACATGTAATTTATAGTGAGATATTCATGCATATAATACTTTTGAGTAGGAGCATGCTTTATTCATTTTTTCAGAAAAATGATTTGAGAACACAAACATTTCACCCTCCCTCCCCTCCCCTCATTTTTTTTTTCCTTTTTAAAATCTTTATTCATGTAAGGTTAAAAGCAACGTTTTTTCCTTGTTGAGGGTTATGATAAATATCATTGAGAAATTAGCTTTGGAATCACAATTGGATGTTTTTAATTATTATATCTCTCATTTGTCTCGTAATGTAATACTCTTTCTGTTTCAATATAATAGTCACCATTTTCTCTTTTTATGTGTCTTAAAAAATTAATCTCATTTACGGAATGAAGGCTTCAAAAGCACTGAATTTCTGAAACTTATAATGAAACCTTAAAATGTTTAAAAAGTCAAACAAAACTATTATTTTCAGATAGAAGGACTAAGTGATATCGTTAATTTGTCAAATTTTGAATACCCTATTCATACCAAAACAAATTTCTGTTTTTCTCACTTAAATGTCTTTCTAAGAAAAGTAGGTTTTGGGGGAAACTAGTTTTTTCATAAGTTATAAAAAGTCCACTTTTTAATATTAGTATTACCCTTAAACACTAAACCTTAAACCCTAAACTTTAAACTCTACAAAAACTGGAATTCTTATAACTTATGGATGAACTAGTTTTCCCCAAAATTTTATGTTCTAAGAAAGTTGAATTTATTTTTTCTAGGAGAGAAAGTTGAATTTTAGAAGAAAACAATGAATTATTATCCTTATTATTAACTATCCAACATATACTTATTAGAATAAAAAAAAAATACTACTTATTAAATTTGTTAAAAGAAAAGTACTACCCCTCATTCCTAAAGTGTTATTATGGACACTCTGAGATATTTACTTCTAATAGTAAACTTTTATTATTATCTTTTTTATCCACCTTTTAAACTTATAGTTTTGCAAGCATAAAATGAAATATGAAAAAATAGTAAAAAATTATATAGGAACACATTTTCTGACCTAAAGAGCCATTTATTTTTGAATAAAAAAGTCATTCGGTTTTAAAATGGAGGTAGTAAATTATGAAAAAAATAATAATATTACTCTCTCCCTCTTAAAATAAACAATTTTTTCTGACTCAAAATATACTCCCTCCGTCCCAGAGTATTTGTCTACCTTTCATTTTTAGTCTGTTCCACAGAGTATATGTTCACTTCCTAAAATAGTAAAGAATCTTTACTAATCCTCCCACTCATTCCCTCTCATACTTTATTTTTATACTCACAACACCAATCAACTTTCTATTCCCTACCACATATTCTCTCTCCTATTTTATTTTTCATATTCACAACACTTACATCACTTCAACAATTTCTTAATTTCCGTTTAAATGGGAGTGTGGACATATACTCTGGGATGGAGGGAGTAATATATTTTGAAAATGTGACTTTAATAGTAAAAGTATATAAGTATATTGTTGTTTTCCGTTTTAAATGTTAGTTTTGAAAGTATAAAATAATTTATTTTTTAAAAAAGTAAAAAATTATTTTGAAATTTATTTTTAAATAAAAATTACTCCCTTCGTCCCAAAATACATGCAGTTTTAGGATAAAGTTTTTTGTCCCAAAATATTTGTAGTTTTGCACTTTTCCATAAAACATTGACACATTTTTAGAGCCGTCAATTCGGGAAAACGGAACGAGACGAAATTATGATATCCCGCAACTATGCGGGATGGGACGGGACGTCCTGAATTTTTCGCGGTCTTGAAATTCCTCGTCCCGTCCTGTCCCATCTCACCACGGGACGTGGGAAAATACAGGACAAGAAATCGCCATAAAAAAATATAACTTAACTAAATATCCCAAATTAATGGTGTTCCAAAATAAAAAAAAATAAAAAAAAAACAAACAAACAAAAAAAACCATATGCAGGCGGCTAGGGATGGCAATTTGTCTGAACCCGATCCGTATCCGAGACAGTCCGCTCCGCAACGGGGCGGGTTTGGTAACCATTTTTCAAAATCCGACGGGTTACGGGGCGGGTTTGGTAACACACCCCAACCCGCGGGTCACCCCCCGCCCCGCATACTAAAGCATGCTTCTATTTACTGTAATGTCCCAATACACTCCTTCATATTTTGCGTGGTTATTGCTGATTTTAGTTTCATCTCTACTTGCAGCATATATAATACGTCTTTCTCATTTTCTAATGTTAATTTATGATGTTAATTTCATCCATAAAATTCTGCTTTTATGGAATACGGGGCGGGGCGGGTACGGGTTCAACACCATACGGGGCGGAAGTTTGGTAACATGAGTGTTCATTGAGGGGCGGGTTTGGTTATGAGCAAACCCGCTCCGTATCCGCCCCGTTGCCATCCCTATATGCAGCTAATAAGAAAACCACACAAATAACCAAAATCAACGGATGGGGACGACTTCGACTGGTGAAGTAATGATTTCAAAGAGGAACCTTTGGCAAGAAAGAATTGTCAACATATATTACTTCATGTATATTCAAAACCAGTGTGAACTCGGACTAAGCTGATAAGTAGGATCGAATTGACAAAAAGGTTGGACTTGGTCATTTGGGCATGGGGGTAAAAAATGTGGGACGTCCCGTCCCATTCCGTCTTGGGACGCGTCCAATACGGTATGTCCCGAATAATCCCGCATTTAAACGGGTTTACGAAATACTGTCTCGTCCCATCCCATTTGTATGGTGGGACGGGACCATCCCAAATTGATGACTCTACACACTTTGCCTTGACTCCCCTTATTTATAACAGGTAGTTGTCACAGTAAAATCATTTAATTGCCTTGGTACTTGAAATATTCAAAGGGTAAATTAGTCTATTTGGTATGTATTAATTATTAATTGATTTTCTTAATATGTGTGCAAAGTGCTAGAGCTACAAGAATTTTGCGACGGAGGGAGTACCATTCATTTTGGGATTTAAAAAATCATTTATTTTGGGGTCGTAGTAGAAAATTATTTTAAAAACAAAAATATTACTCAATCTGTATTAGAGTAAGAGTCCTACCTCTTGTATGCACACTTATTTTATTAAAAAAAAAACACTAAGAACATGAGTGAACAATTGTAACTGGGTTAGGGACATAATTGTTCAAACCACTATTGATGATTGACGTGGGTAAAAATAGGATAGTAAGTATTGGTTTTTTTTTATTCGTCAAAAAGGTGAGGGTAGAAATGTTCAAAATGCTATTCAATTTTTTTTTTTGTCATAATAAAGCAAAGTAAGACCCGCTCTAAAACGTATTCCCCTGTCTCGGAATAAATGTCACATGTGATCAATTAAGTAAAACTTTAACAAAAAAGTTATGAAAATCTAAGTATTATTATACTATTTTGAAAAGGGAGTAGCTATTGCCACTACACAATGAGTCCAAATCCTCTGTGCTACTTTCGTGTACCACTTCATGTGCCACAAGTAATCTAATGGCTCACAGTTATTGAGATTGGTATTATTGTAATATTATGTAAACATGTGAACGATTGAATTACAAGTGGTACATGGAGTGACACATAAAAGTGGTACAGGACATCTCAACTCCTACACAATTTGATTATCCACTACATGTATTAATGCATTTTGAACTTAATTAATATGTTTGACATAATTACCCTCAAATCCCCATTAACCATCATTCACCTTAGTTTAATCGTTTTTTTGTACATTTTCTTTTCGTTTTTATATATTTCTTGGTGTTTTAAATTAATTCTCTTAATTGTAAAAGTAAGTATTTTGTATCAGCTAATAAAAGTAAGTTAGATTGAATAAAAATATTAAGTTAAATAAATTTTCTTGGATCCTTCAAGAAACGAAAAAAAAAAAATAGTTTTAATCATACTAACTTAATGTTAAAATTTAAATTTTTAATGACTTCCAAAAAATCCAATGTGAATTTTTTATGTTTTTATTTTTATTTTTGAACAAACATGAATTTTTAATGTTTAAGAACGTAAATTACATCATGCTTGTTGTATAACTTATTCCTATATTTCTTTAGATTATCTGATAACAAATAAAATAATTTCTCTAAACTCCTTTTTATTTTAAACCTATAATTACTTCTAATATTTTCCATAAATGAATGTGTATATATTTTGGTAACAAATAATTTGTATAAATATTTTTCAATATATTTTTTACCAAATTTATATTACTATTAATTATATTACTTGCAAATGTAAAATCTTAGAACCTGAATAAAAATATTTATGTATTTTAGCAACAAAACTTAATTATAAGAAGTACATTTTTTTTCAAAACACTCCTTAAATAAAAGTTAGATATTAATTTCCAAACAAGTAAAATTCAATTATTCCCTTCAATTAGTATGAAAAAATAATTTGTTTCGTGTGGTACACAAGATAAATGTTAACAAATTAGAATTATTTTTTTCCAAATAATATTTATAAATGTTTACTTTTATATACTTTTTTACAATATATTATTTTATTAGTTGATCAAAATATTTATGAAAATCCAAAAATATAAAATTTAATGAACTTTAATTAGTAGCATTGAATAACTATTTGAAAACACCAAGAAAATTTAAATTAAATTTAATTCTTTTAGTATGATTAAAAATATTTATTTGAAAATATCAAAATTTAAAATGACTTATTTTATTATTATGAATAAAAAAACTTTGTTTGAAAAGACCAATGAGAAAAAAAGAAAACTTAGAACAAAATTAAGTTAATGAAATAGTTAAAGGGAATGATTTGAAGGGCAATTGTGTCAAGACAATGATTAAATTCAAAATGAATTAAAGAATGTAGTGGATTATCGAATTATGTAGTGGCAATAGCTCCTCCCTTTTGAAAATAGTTATTGATACATCAATAGAAACACTATTCATAACAATTTTTAAATTTCCATAAAGATAAATACTTTAGCATTAAAGATTAGTAAAAGTTTAAATTAATTGACCATATACGACATTTATTTCGGGACATAAATAGTATCAAATAAGAAAGTAAGAAGAGGGGTACGAGAGGAGTCCAGATCTCCTGTGCCCCTTCATGTGCCCCTCTAATCTCAACCATTTATGTTGATATCATCCAAATTAGAGGGGCACAGGAAGAGGCACATTAAGGGGCACAGGAGATCTGGATGGACTCGTACGAGAGACCAGTACACATCCTGTATCTTTGAAGAGTTTAGTAAATCCACTCTTGCTGTTTACGGTAAGGCCCCGCTACAGTACACCCTCCTCTACCAAATCTTAGCCCCCTTCCTCCTCTCAAAATCCTAACCTCGTATCCACCATAATATTGAGCTCCGCGATTTACCTTCACCTGCTCGACACGTACCCTCTACTACTTCACACCCCTACACTCTACCCTCCTACTACTGATGACGTGGCAAGCACTGACCACTAGTGTAATGACACGTTGCCTAACGGTTGGTACATCCATTACTTGGCAACAGTTTAAATTAGTGACGTGGCATCTGCATAGCTTGAAGTACACACCGACATCCTATTTCACAAAGAGATCGTTAATTTGATTGATGATTCGGTAGTCACACTTTAGAACCCGACCCGAAACCAGTTCACTGAAATCGAAATCGAAATTGAAATCGAAACAAAACCGGTTAAATTAGCATGTCAATCAGAACCGATACAGCAGTTTAACGGTTAAATACGGTTATATTATGAGTTCTAATATTCAAAAATTGAGAATCGGTGGTTTTAAAACATAGTACTCTCTCTACCTCAAAATGATCTGCATATATATTCTTTTCGATGTTACTATAATAGAAGTTTGATCAATGATTTCAAATTGATTTAATTATACTAATGAAAGTTTAAAACTTGTTATTGATATACCATCAACAAACTATCAGCAACAAATTTCAGTTTTCATTAAGATAATTGAATCAACTTAAAATCATTGCTCAAGTACCTTTATGGTAACATTGAAAAAAGTGCGAATATCATTTTGAAACGGATGGAGTAGTTGTCATTTTTTGTTGATAAGCTAAATGTATCTGCTACTAGAATTATACTAGCATCACTTCTTTCCATGAATACATAACATATACTATCTCCGACTTAAAATGATTTTTCTATTTGCCATTTTGTCATTGTCTTAAAAAGTTCTTCCCATCTCTATAACTAGCATACAATCCCGTGCTTCGCATGGGGACTAGAGTACTGACGCATCATTTGTTAATTATAAATATGAAAAGTATTTTTTTGTAAAATATTATCCGGAGGGATATATAATACTCCCTCTGTCCCATCTTAAACTTCAAAAAAAAAAAGTGGGTACAAGAATTAAGATGAGAATCTTTATATTATAAAATATAGATAGTGGGGTAGAGTGTTGTGAGTATAGAAAGTGGGTAGGAGAGAAAAAGTGGGGTATGGAATAGTTAGTGGATAGTTGTTGTGTGTATGACATGTAGGTCCCACTAAATAAAAAAAATATAAATAAGTTTCCATTTTGGGATTTTGATATGGGACGTCCAAAATGGAAATTTTTGAAGTTTAAGATGGGACGGAGGGAATATAAAGTAATTATTCATAATGGACCAATTAATAATTTATAAACATATGGAGGGATTTTATAAAAGTTTATATAGAGGGATAAAAAGTGCATGTGTGTCTATAAAAAATTAATTTGTACAATTAATTTGATATTTATACTCAAAAATTTATAAATTAATTAAAACATATTGAATAATTAACCTTTTAAGTATTTAAAGACAAATAAATTAAATTAAGTATCGGCATCAGGAAAATTGGATCACTAAACAATAATCAATTTAATAAAAAAAAATCAAAAGTTAAAATAAAAATAAAGAAGATCTAATATAAAATAGATGTGGAGTTCATATAATCTAATAACCCATTTTTATAAAATAATACTTTCAACTGTATTAAGTTTATATTAGATTTCATGAAATTCCTATGTAGAATAGCAAATTGTAAAGTTAAGAAATGATAAGCTTACCTCCCATCTCTCACAAATTAAAAGCAATCCTTTCTCATTGAACTGTAAGTGTTTTATCCATAAAATTCAATCTTCTCATATCCGAACATTTCTTTTCTTATTCATCCTCAACATACTTAACTTTGAAAATAGTAACACCATATAGAAAATTATCTTGCAATCAAGGAAAAAGAAAAAAAAATGAAATACCATATTTGTGACAATAGTAATGATTATACAAACAAAATGATAAAAACTATATTATATAAAAGTAGATTTAAGAGAAAAAAATCAAAGAAAACTCACCAAGAAGCTTGTTTTATCAATTTAACAATCACAAAAAATATTAATCATCAATGAAACTAAATTTGAGTGTGTTTCATACCCACTACATGTAGTCATTGTGGGGTCCTCTATTAATATGCCGGACTCCATAGCTTCCATGGTCGTCGATAATGTTTTCTTCCTCGTCCAAATTTGTTCAAGAAAATTCTTCTCAAACCTACTTTAAAAAAAATGTGATAAAAATAGTCAAAACCAAAACCATGTAGTACATATATATATAGAAAGAGAATGTTAAAAGAACGTGGAAATAAATAAGAAATCAAAAAAAAATTACAATTTTAACTGAGAATATAAATATAAAAAAACATAGCATAGAAAAATGTACTAAGAAGCCCCGATTTGATTGAGCAGGCGGTCAAGTCGAAGCTTCAAAAGCGTGGAGCGGTGGAGAAAACCCGAAAGTGCAAATTTTATTAAAAAAAAAAAGAAGAAGCAATAAACTAAAGAAATTAAAATTGACAAAAATAATAAGTAAAATCAAAACAAATATGAAAGTGGTAAATAAAATGAAGTCTAAAACTAAAGTAAATATGAAATCAAAAGACATAAATAAAACAAAAAAGAAAGTAAAAATAAATAACAAAAATAAATCTCACCCGAAAGAAAACACAATGAAAAAAGAAATTAAGATTTTAATTTCTAATATGTATCAAACAGTGAATTAAGAAAAAAGAAAAAAAAAAAGAAATGTAAATGTAAATTAGATAGAACTACAAATTTCAAATTTAAATTAAAAGAAAATAAGAGATGAAAAATGAAGTATGAGATATGGAAGATAATTAACAATGTTACTTACATAGAGTGATAAACAATGACAAATAAACCAAAATAATCATGTCTTCCAACCCACTTGAGATAAAAAAATAATTGTGAAAGAATAAAAATGAGATGCGTTGGAGAGAGAGAGAGAGGTATAAAATCTGATAATATAATGGTGGTTAGTTTACTAAGATTTTTTGTGTGACTTTCCAACTACTAAGTCTCTAATACTTATTAAACATCTTCTTGCCTCTTTAAGTTCTAAACTATTCTGTTTCATGCATGTTAGCTAAAATTCTTTATCGATTATCAAAACTCTATGTATTTCCAAAAGAGATTTAATTTGACTTGCAAAACTCTATGTACTTCATCATAAAACAATGTATTCACTAGCAAAACTCTTTATATCCCATCATAAAACAATGCATTTTACTATATGAAAAGCTAAATTAGGATGATCAATGTATAAGGAGCCGAAACGTTGGATAATTGTGCATCACTTTATTGACGTTTTAAATGCTAGGCCTACCAAGTCTATACTTCTAGTATATAAGAGTATATGTCTATTAGGTATAACGTATTCTTAAAAAATCATTGAGTTCTTTACATTAGTTTCTTATCAACTATAATTTTTAGACATATCTAGTTTCATACGTATTATTAGTACTCATACCCATATCTAGTTTCATACGTATTATTAGGTATTAGAAAATGAAAGATATTTTTAATAAATTCAATTCATTTTTCAGCATAATCAACTAATCTAATAACTGAAATCTATACTATAGTTAGTATATTAAAGTAGGCAAAAATGACTTTGGGCGTGACACCTCATCCAATTTTTTAGCGTAACTGTTTTATATATATATACTAGCAGTACACCCGTGCGATGCACGGCGGGTGTGCAAAATTATCTTGTTTAAGCAAAAACAATTATTCCCTCTGTCCCTAAATGAGTGTCCATTTTCAGGAAAATTTTGTCCCAAAATGAGTGTCCATTTTGACCATAACTTTGTCCCTAAACGTTTTTTTTTTCGATTTTTTTTTTCAACGGTCTCTTTATCCTTGCAAAACGAAAGGTTTGCAAAGAGTATTATAAGATTATATATAAAACTTTGCCACCAAATATTTTTGAAGTTTATCAATGCTTATACATCTGCATAATTAATAAATAGGAATGTCTGGGAGATAGCTTTAGCAAATATTTTTTTATCCAAACTACGTACATATCATTAAGTTGGAGAATAAGATGGAGCGGACCGTGTGGAGCGGACCGAGACCGAATAGATGGACCAAGCTTGACCAAGTCAACCAAGATCAAGTTAAATAAAGATAGAATCAAGAGATTATATTTTACCTTATTTAGAGATATAGTTTACTTTAATTAGTTGATGTATTTTGGGAAGAAGAGTATTCCTCAAGAATAGGGTTTAGGCTTTAGTATAAATATAGGGTTAAGTTATTGTAAATCTTTGAGAGTGAATAAACACAAATATATTATCATACTCCTCTCCACCATATTCTTAACACATTAGGATGCATAAAATTGTTGTTTACCATTGACAAATATGAAATACAAAAGGAAAAAATTAAGTGGTTTAAGGAAGTTTCAATTTATTGCTATTAATATTAGAGTACATCGAAGGGAGTATAAAAATTGGAAAATACAAATAACTTTGATGCTCCCAAAGTGACCCTTTCTCAAACTTCTTCCTTGGATTACCTGGAAAATTCAAAAATAATGTAGAAAAGTAGTTAGCATAATAAGTAAATATTAGTATTGAGAAGTAAAGGAAAATTAAATTTACCCTTATACTTCCTCATTCGACACAATTGCATCACAATCACTAACATGTCATTGTTCGTCAGCAATATCACCCAAATGGTGCAAGCCAACGTAATTCCCCTATTTTGATTTCATATTCAAAAGAGGAAATTAATTACTAACTTGCACATAAATTGAACGCAGAAGAAGACATATTTCATCAAAGTAAAACTTATTGCAAGTTTTCCAAAGTTATATCTAGCATTGAAGTCTCTTTTCCCTGAATTTCCTTCTTCTGATGTGTTCCCCTGCTCAATAGACGCCCTATGCCGTCTTTTTTTTTTTAAACAAAAAAAGAAATTGTATGAGTTACTTCTCCATAATACTGAGAATATTTTTTAAATTAATTTTACTTAAATAAAATTTCACACCTATAAGAAGTGATTCATCTAGCTCTGAAAGGCTTGATGGATCATCATATATTTTGAAGTCGAAAATGAGTCCAGGAAAATTTGAGTCGAAAATTTCAACCAAATGTGTTTTGCCAATGAATATTATCTTATACGGGCTGTTTGACGTCTTAAACTTCATCCCATTATCTGCAACGACAAAATTCTTTATTGCATACAGATGCTCTTCTCGCAACATTCCAATGAACTTAGACATCAAGTTCCGTTTTATTGATGAATGAATCCGATTGCCCTATTTGCGAAATGAAATCACAATCAGTTAGAAAATGTAAATAGGTTATGTTTACCCCAAATTTGTTTTTGGCAATTCCACGAAATAACCAAATAAACCTGAGATTCCATGTTTATTTTCCATCAATTGTAATTTCAAGTCTACCATGAATAAAAATGACCAAACTGCCCTTTGATAGTGATGTTTTTGAGCGGGAAAACTCATCTCACCATTTTGCTTTTATATAGATAGAGATTATTTTTCTAAAACTGATTTTCTTAAAACATTATTGGAAAAAGTTTAAAATTTACCATTTTCAGTAAGAGTAATAGGACAAGAAAAATAGAGATCCAAAATCAACATTTCAGAACGGTAATCACGAACCGTGGCTAGCCGGTTAGGTTTTAGTTCTACTGAACTCGAAAAACTGGAACATGTGATGGAGAAACCACGGTCGTGCAAAATGAGATTAGAGTTTCATAAAACAAAAACAAGCTTTTGCTTATTCTTTCATATGGATTGGTGTGTAAATCGTAGCCCTACGTGTTGGCTCAGTGACAGGGAGAGAGATATGACGTTCTACTCTATTTACACATATACTCCCTCCGTTTCACCTTACTTGAGACTTATTTTCATTTTGGTCCGTCTCACTACTCTCCAAAATGGTAATTTTTTTATAATTTTATATTCAGTCTACCCAATCCACTCATTCTCTCTTTTCATTTTCCACCACAAAATTCATTCAACCAACCTACTATTAACCCCACTCATTATCTCTCTTCATTTTCTACCACACATTTTCCTCATTTTATTCTTTTTCCTTAGTTATTGTGCTCACCTCTTAGGTATCAAGTGAGGTGGGACGGAGGGAGTATATACTCTCCCCGTCAGACATTGCACTTGTTTTTTTTTTTTTTTACTAAGCGTCCTACTCACTATTTTAAAATTTCAAAAATATTTAATACTCATATCAACTACCTACTAACTATTTTCTATTCTATACTCACAATATTTTTCTCCATGTATTCTGGAATAAATGTCCAAAAAAATATTCAAATTTACTTTTGATGAAGACCAAATTTGATTTTGTTTTAAACATTTATTTGAAACAAAAGTAATATCACATATTATATATTTTATATTGAAAAAAAACCTCCATGTATTAGCAAGGAAGGAAGTTTTGTGTGAGACGGCCTCACATATGAGATAGATCTCGATGAGAGACGAAATAAGCTTGGGCCGCCCTACTCATAACAAGGTAAACCATTTACTCTTTCAATAAAATCCGTTTTATTATGTGTAAAACTGTCTTACACGCGAGTTTTTGTCTCAGTAAAGTAAAGGATGTTGAAAGAAAGATTCTAGTTGGTCAAAGACATCAAATCTTTAGCATTTGTGGTCAAAGTACAAGTCATCTTGTAAGTCTTAGAATGTCATAATCTTTATCCCCAAATCCCGGGCGACCTTAAAAATCTAAACTAAAGTGTGTGCCAACTGCATGTGTAATGTTGGAGCTTGTGCTAAATTCCTATCTCTCACCCTTCCTCAAGTATTTCTAACTTGCAAAAAAAAATAAAAAAAATGGATCGGAACTGTTTCAGCGAGAATTTGCTTTAAGGCTACTTAATTTTAATTTATCAACAATATCTTGCTTGCTGTGTATAGTTGAGATAGATTTAAAAATTTGTGGGTCCTATCGAGCTCAAAAACATTTCATCCATTGAACACAAAATTAAGGCAATGTGACAAAATTAAGCCCGTTTCTGCAGTTTGTTGTAGCAAAATCAGGCTAGAGTGAATCTAGTTCCCAAAAAAATATGCACAATCCGAATTATTATCTTATTTGCTGTTATTTTGTATTGAGCGAGTTAAATAGAGTTTTTTTTTTTTTTTTTTGAAGAGTAGTAGATTCTTTCTCAACTTCATGTCAATCTTTAAACTATTTTTTCAATATAGAAGTTGAAATAAAACAAAAAAGAAAGTAAAAGAGGGAGAATCTCAAAATTCCAGTTCTGGCTCTTCCAAGTTTCTCTTGTCAGATTATTCAGACTCCAACTAGAACAAAACACACACAGGTCCCCCCCACCCCCTATCCGCTCCACTTGAAGATTTAAAAAAAATATATATTTTAACCATTAATTTCCAATTTTATGAATATTAAGAAAAAGAAAAAATGAGATAAAAAGAAAAGAATCTTTATACCAAACTTATCATCAATTTTAAGGAATTATTGCCTTGTAACCACTTCTTTTCATATCAACCTTGACTCACTTTTTTCCCACCTTTCTCAAAATGGCTTATAATGGTCACGAATTAAACACACATATATATATATATATATATATATATATATGGCAACTACCATTTAGTTCATCATCCTAACGAATGTGAAATTTGCAATATTACCACTTAGTCCAAGGGTTATTAAAAGGACACTCATGTCATTACTAAATGATGAAAAATTACATTAATGTCACTCCCTCCATTATTTCACTCTCTCTCTCCAACCACCATGACCACCCATCCCAACCTTCACCGGCGACCATTTTCCGGCGACCACCTTCGGCAGCTATTTTTTCGGTGACTATTTTCCGGCGGCTATTTTTTCGACGGCCGCCTCCGGCAACCATTTTGCGGCGACCACCTCCGGCAACTATTTTTTGGTGCCATTCTCCGGCGACCACCTCCGTCGACTATTTTGCCGACGACCTCCTCCGTCGACCTTTCCGGCCACCATTTTCCAGCGACAACCTCCGACGACTATTTTTCTGGCGACCACCATCTCCGATGATCAAACAACTGAGAACTTATCAGTAAGTTCTCAGTTGTCAACTAAACAACTCTGGCGACCAAACAAATGTGAACTAACCAGTAAGTTCACAGTTGTCAACTAAACTACTAAAAACACGATCGACTACGGCAATCACCAACTCCTGTGACCAAACAACTGTGAATTAACCAGTAAGTTCACAGTTGTCAACTAAACTACTAAGAACATGATCGACTCTGGCAACCACCAAATCCTGCGACCAAACAACTGTGAACTAACCAGTAAGTTTACAATTGTCAACTAAACTACTAAGAACACGATCGACTCCAGCAACCAAACAAATGTGAACTAATGGGTAGGTTCACAGTTGTCAACTAAACTACTAAAAACACGATTGACTCCGGCAACCACCAACTCCTGCGACCAAACAACTGTGAACTAATCAGTAAGTTCACAGCTGTCTACTAAACTACTAAGAACACGATAGACTCCAGCGACCAAACAACTGTGAACTAATTAGTAAGTTCACAGTTGTGAACTAAAACTACTACTGAGAACACTATCAACTCCAGCGACCAAACAACTGTGAACTATTCAGTAAGTTCACAGTTGTCAACTAAAATAATATCAAACACACACAATCTCCATGGATATCAAACAATAATATCAGTAAGTTCACATTTATCTAGGGCTGGATTGGTAGGTATACCAGTTATATTTTGCTTATACCGTGCACCAACCAAGTTTAACTTGGTATATAAAAATATGTACCATTACCAACCAATTAAGTCGGTATACCAACTTAGTTGGTACGGTTGGTACTCGGTTGGTACGATTGATATTAGCTTATACCAAATGTAGAATATAATGCAAAAACGAATGTAAAACAAAGGTGAATGACATAATAAAATAGAATATATTGATTACTTAATTCAACATTGACGTAAATCTAGTCAACAAGGCAAGAGTCTCAAGTCAACACCAATTGATCATAACAATTCACCACAATATTAGTGGTTCTGAAGTTTAAACACAACATCGAAAAAAAAAAAAACACCACTTGCTCTGTCGCATGTAGGAGGAAGACCATTGAAATTTAGTTTTAATTATACCATCTTCATCCGTCCTAAAATGAATGCAAATTTTAAAACTGTTTTGTCATTAATTTGGGAGAGTAGTAGTAATAATTGTACGTAACAACTATTTGGCTAATATTATTTTATCCTCTTTGGCTACTATAAAAGCTGCACTTCAATATAAGCTATGCCATGTACATGAATAGCCAGCATGTAACAACTTATGGGATATTTACTAAAGTTCATCATCAACACAAATTTATGATACTACCAGTACATTAACATAGGCAACTTGTACTTGTAATTGATATACACCCTCCAGCTCAAAATAATTTTCTATTTTTTTTCTTCAGTTTTTAAGAATAAACTTTGAGATAGTTAGATCAACTTAACATTATTGCTCACATGTTCATTTGTTATAGTGAAAAAAAGTGGGTAGATCATTTTGGAACGGAGAGAATAAACACATACTAATGGCAGCACCATGGCAAAATAACTAGTTATAAATAGTTTTCACTTACTAAACCCAATAAGCAGAAGTATACTTTATTTTTTAATACATAATAATATTTTTTTAAAAAATTACAATTGGTACTTTCTATACCAACAAACTTAAGTATCAGTACCGTGTACCAACCAATTTCACATAATTGGTACGGTAGTACCAACAAATAATGTCGGTATACCGATTTGGCCATACCAATTATAATTGGTATAGTTGGTACACGAGTTGGTTGGTACGGATCAACAGATTTTGTCAGCCCTACATTTATCTCAAGAACAAGTTCACATTTCACAGTTGTTCTAAGAACAAAAGTTTCAAGAACAAGTTTACAGTTATTCTACGAAAACAAATGTGAACTTAACAACCCAAATCAATCAAATTCATTTTCAAGAACAAATTACAATTGTTTCAAGAACAAATTCACAATTGTTCTGAGAACAACTTCAAAAAACAAATTCACATTTATTTGAATAACAACTACCAATAACGAATTCACAGTTGTTCTAAAAACATGTTGAAACAACTGAGAAGTTCACGATTAATTCATAATTACTAACAAACAAAATCAACTTCAAATTACTACTCAAATAAAATAATCATAATGCAATTTTTTATTATACAAATAAAATTAACTTCTTGGCCGAATCAACCTTGGCCGGATCTGACAGATCGGAGTACAAGAGGTAGGAAATTGCAAATCGAACCTGCAAACATTTTGTGTTAAGCAATAAGAGAATGCTGGAGTACTTTAAATCGAATTCCAGCAAAGTTCTAACAGATTGAGAAACAAAAATTTGAAATAATGTACGAACAGATCTTGTTGTGTTTACCGGAGATGAAGGGCCGGTGGAAATCTGTTCCGTTCTCACATCCGACTATGATTGAAACAACAGTGATTGATTCCGATCGCATATCTAAGATTCAGGTTGTCGGATGTGGAAGAGTAGGGAAGGTGGAGATGGCCGGAGGTGGAAGAGAGAGAAATGGAGGGAGATAGATCTAGATCTAGATCTGAAAGAGAGAGAGAGAGAGAGAGAGAGAGAGAGAGAGAGAGAGAGAGAATTAGGTCTGTTGAAATCGACTCGCCGGAATGTGTTTGCCGTTAGCTTTGAAAACCCGCCGGTGACGGAGAAGAAAGGGTGCGCCGGTGACGGGAGACAACCAGATTTGCTAGGGGAGGTTTGGGTCGACGAGGTTAGGGGAGGGGGGGGGGGTGGGGTCGCCGGTGGTTGACAAGGGAGGGTTTGCTGGAGGTGGAAGGTTAGAGAGAGAGAGTGTGTGCGTGCGTGTGTGACTGTGCGTGAAAGGGAGGAGGGGGGTTAGGGTTTTATTAGTATGGTAGTTTCGGGATTTAATAATTTTAATGGACTAGTTGGCAAATAAAAATATTAGCTTGGACTAGATGGTAGATGAAAATATTGGGTTGGATTAGGTGGTAGTTAGGTTTAGGATGAGGGACTAGACGGAAGTTTCTCAATAAAAAAACAAAGAAACCTACAAGAAATTTTTACCCATTCATTAAATTGTTTATTTCTTGAGGCACTGTCAAGCCACGATTTTCACAACTTTTGATATAAAATTCAATAAAATACATTATTTAATTCTACTGAAACCCTAGCTCTTTTATTTTGATATTGACTTTCAAATAGATTTATCAATAATATTATCATTAAAGCATAACTATAATCATGGTTTTTGTGCATAATTGATTAATTAAGATTATTCTGATCAAGGTTCATGGATGTTTCTAACCAGTATTATCTCATCATTATGTAACAACATTATATGCATATATATACATATAATTAATTGACTACTTTTTCATGCAAAATATGAATCAATAAAATTATAATTGGATACAAATTATTTCGGGTGGGGAATGATTGATAAATTTTCGTTAGTGCTCAAGGGATACTTGTCATAATTTCTCTTATAATTCGTTTAAGAATGATTGAACATGGTTTTATCATGTTACAATTAATCATACAATACATAAGCAACATATTAGACTATTCATAATACTTCCTCCCCGGAAAGTTAGTTCGGAGAAAGTTAGTTCGGAGAAAGTTAGTTTCACTTTTTTTTTTGTTGTTAAATTGAAATAAATTTTATAATAATTTAAATTAGTATTAACTATTTTAATAAAGTTATAAAACTTGTTAGTATTATACCGTTGAAAACAATATAAAAAATAATACTCAAGAAATATTCGTCCCAAAATAAATGTCTTTTTTGATAATAACTTTCTTTTTAAATATATTTTTTTCAATTTTTTTCAATAGTCTCTTTATAATTGCAAAACTAAATGTTTTGAAAGAAGACTTCAAAAATAAAAATACATATTTGCCACTAAATTGTGAAAAACATTGAAAATTTCAAGTGTCCATTGTTTAAAATTTAGACATTCATTTAGGGACAGTTCTGAAAGGGAGAGGGTAGCATATTCTGGATTAGAAGAATGAAACTCCAGACTCCATAGTACATTCATCCTTACATAATACCTAGTAGGTAACCCGTGCTTTCACGGGAAACTAATTTGTCAGTTTTTTGCTATTTTGTTTTTTTGGTATTTTTATTTAATAAAGAAACATAATATTTTTGGGTATATAAGTAAATTGTATATGAATTAAAACATTTCCATACAAATTTAGGACAATTGCGTTATTTTTTTTTTAGATTTTGTTGCATATAATTTGTATTTATCATGATAATTAAAACTTGAAATTAAAGATGATTTATTATTATTATGAATTAACTTTTAATTCTCTACATGATTGACTTAATAATATTAGCTATTGTTCAATAAATTATATTTTATTATATATACACATTATAATTAGTAAATATAAAAGTCTATAGTGTACATATAATGTGTTAGTAGAATAATAAATTAATTAACTAACAATATTAATAGTAATAATTTTTATATCTAGTAACTGTTATGATTAATTAATACTCTCTTTTTTTAGAGTAAGAGTCCTACTTTGCTTATGCACACTTATTAAAAAATAATAGAAAATGGGTAAACATTGCAGGTGGGCTGATAATATAGATGTCCAAAACACAATTCATAGTGCAAGTGGACAATATATAAGTTAGTAAGTTTGGTCTTTTTGTAATTATAGAAGCATTAGAAAGAAAATAGAATCCAAAACACTATTCATCTTTTCTTATAATTTGTCCATTTGAGAAAGACTCTCTGGAATATATTAAAATAGAAAGTAGAACTCTAACTCTTAGACGGAGTGAGTACTGCTAATACTAAATATTAGCATATATTGTATAATTATTAACTGATACTATTAATAATAGTTAATTTATATAACAATTATGGCTAACTAATACTCTTATTAATAGCAATAATTATATATATATATATATATATATATATATATATATATATATGATAAAAATTATGATTAACTAATACTATTAATTAATAATAATTTTTAATTATTTAATAATTAAATCTAATTAAAAATATATAAAATATAATAATAGTTTACTATTAATACTATTAATTATTATTTTCTTAATATTAATATTAGCTAATACAATTAATTACTACATAAGGTAACTACTATAGTTAACTATTGTTAACTATTATAGTTAACTATTACTAATAATAGGAAGAGTTAACTTTAATAGTTAACTATTATAGTAACTATTACTATTATTAGTAATAGTTAACTATAATAGTTAACTATTACTAATAATAGTAATAGTTACTGTAATATTTAACTATAATAGTTAACTATTACTAATAATAGTAATAGTTACTATAATAGTTACCCTATATAGTAACCATAGTTGTTAAAGGCGGGAGGCGGGCGATACGTACCTGACAAGGGGCGAGAGGCGAGGCGGGCGGAAGGCGGCAAAAAGGCGAGCAAGGTGGAAAAATAGTACAAAAAATTAATAAATATTAGAAAAAAATAAGAAAACATATAAACATAGATTAAATTGTTTTATGAACAAAAATAAAATATTAAATAATAGTATCATAACAGAATTGAGACCACCAAAAGATAAATTTAAACCACCAAAATTAAAGTAGCAAAAAAAATTACTTGTTTAAGAAAGTGAAATAAATTTAAAGTCTTAAACATAATAAAGATATGAAATTAAGTGTTAAAGTCGTGCAAAAGCGGGTCAATCAAGAGTATAAATCTTCATTGTCCTCACACTCATCCTCATCCTTATTCTCCACGTCTTCGATATCATCATCTTCATCGTCCTCATGTGCATTCTCGTCCTCCTCATCTGATTTCTCGATAAACTCAATTTCTTCCTCTTCTTCATCCTCATTAATGAGGTGTAGAGTTGGTGGTGGCCTAGTAGGTTTGGGAATCCCTGAAGTGTGTCCTCCTTTTTTACCTATTGTAGTTGTCTTTTGCCTTGAGCTACTTGTACCTCGGTTACTTCCACGAGTCGTAGTTGATTTTGTTGACCTCTCCCTAGTATGATAAGCACGATCCTCAGCACCAGAAACATTGCTAACCATATCCCAAGTTAACCCACCACTAAGCACATCATCATCATCATCATCATCATCATCATCATCATCTTTAGTATACCATTCATCACATTCATCAACTTCTTTCAAAATAATTGGATCAATTGAATCTCGGCATTGGTATCTGTAGACACCGAAATTTTGTACAATGTTAATTATTTTGATTTATCAAATTAGTCAAAATATTGACTAGTCAAAACACGAAAGTCAAAGTCCACATATTATTTCAATGTCTCATTTCTTAATGTATTGGTAAAGTCCAAACAAAATAAATGGACAACCCAATATATTATAAATGGATCCGCTCAAGTCATAAAATACTTTGACCCATGCAAAAGCCCAAGTCTTGATATTAAATTCAAAATGATGATTACTTTAATTATTTTATTCTTTATTAACAAAAAGGAGTAAAATATGTTAATTTGGGCAAGTCAAATACATGTCCATAAATAACTCACATGCCTAGCCTATAAATAGGAGGCTTTGCAAAGAGTTGAGACACAGAATTCTCTGCAAGAACCGCTAAAGCTCTGCCGAGATTTCATCCCAAGCTTTCAACATCAACAAATCTTTAGAAGAAGAACATCAAGCCATCAAGCCGTTCAACGTCAACGCCTTCGTCAACTTTGTTCGAGATCAAGCCTCTACGGCCCTCATCAAAGCCACGAAGAACATTTCAAGTCTTGTTCGAGATCAAGCCCATCGGCCCTTGTCCAAGATCGTACTCAAGTTTCAATCATTCGAAGCCCGAAATCAAGTTCGCCCAGTCCAAGAAATTCAACTACAACGGAGAGAAAATCAGAGGATTATTACCTTGTAATCGGTAACTTATAGAGTTGTAACCCTACATCACTTGATAAATAAATAAACTCATTTATTGTGCATTTAATTTCATATCCACGTGTTTGGTAAGAAATTAGTGTGTACAGTATCGTCTTCTTAATGCTCTGTTATATTTCACAAACACCAAGTCATTTAACCTAGTTTGATCCAACCTATTTCTCTTCTTGCTGTGAACCTGTAGTTTTTTTTTTTTTTTTTTTTAAAAAAACAAACTAGTACAAGACTATACGAATTAAAATTTATATTATTGCAAACTCATAATTTTTCAAATTTGTATACGTACATGCTCAAAGAAACTCCAATTCCTCTCGCATCCTGATGCACTACAAGTCAAGCTAGTAACCTTCATGGCAAACTTCTGCAATTCTGGAGTTGCTTTACCGTAAAGCCTCCACCACTCTCCTAGAAAATAAAGAAAAAAACAAATTAAAACTCTTGAAAAATTGTTATATACTTATATTATATATATAATAACTATAATATTACATGGGAAGATTGTGTATCGCTGCCTTTTAGCTATTGATGTCCTGAAGAGACCATCTGCTTTCGTATAAGCCTTCAATTCTCGGGTTATTTGATCTTGAATAATTGTATCTGGTACCAATCTCTCAAGACATTTAACAAAACCATCCCAAACCTCTTGATCCTCGTGAATTTTCTCATTTCTATAGTGAAACTCGGGATTCAAGTAGTAAGCAGCAGCATGCAAAGGTTGGTGAAGTTGATCCTCCCACCTACGATCAATGATTTGGAAAAACTCTGAATACTCCTCTTCTTTGTTTTTAAAATTCTTTGCAATTGTCTCCTTCGCTCTATCCATGTCTTCATAGATATATGGCATAGGAGCCTTCTTCTCACCATCAACTAATCGAAGGACATCGAAAAGAGGACCAGACACGTTAAGGACCTCCTTAGCAACATTCCAAAATCTAGCATCTAAGGTAGTCTTAGTTTCTTGTTTGCCTTTTTCTTCCTTTGCCCATTTACTATTCCTCCAAGCATCAGAAACAAACATTGCCCTTAACCCTTTCTTTACCTTAAGGTACCTCGAGAGAGTAAGGAAGGCTGTCGCAAATCGAGTCGTTGCTGGTCTCACTAAATCCAACTTGGTGAACTTCCTCATTATATTCACGACCCCCGGGCGACCATAAATGTAACTATTTAGCTTCATAGCCCTTTCAAAGACTTTCTTCATCCTTGGAACGTTAAAAATATCCTCCAACATCAAATCCATGCAATGAGCAGCGCATGGTGTCCAGAATAAATGTTTATATTTTTCCATTAACTTTTCACCTATAAAAATAAGAATAAAATAATAATTAGAACAATCACATAAACATACTAATATTACTAATTCTAGTATCAAATTATTACTTACCGGAACTCTTCATATTAGAAGCATTGTCAGTTATAACTTGGACAACATTCTCCGGTCCAATTTCTTCCACAACTTGACTGAGTAAGTCACACATCATATCTCCCGTTTTGCAATGATCTGAAGCATCAACTGATATTAAAAACATACTCCCTTTAGGACTATTGACTAAAAAATTAATCAAGGTTCGCTCTCTCTGGTCCTTCCACCCATCTGACATTATCGAACAACCATATGTCTTCCACTCTTGTCGATGGTCTTCCATTACGTTCTTCACCGCTTCCACTTCTTTCTTCAGTAAAGGAACTCTCAACTCATGGTAACTCGGAGCTTTCATCATACCACATTTACCAACATCATTAATCGCCTCTTGAAAACTATCATATTTCGCTGCATTAAATGGTATCCCGGCATCATAAAACCATCTAGCTAAAAATGAGCAAGCTTTGTTTCTAAGCACTTTCAATGCTTCCACGTTCTCACTCTTTTGCTTCTTCATGCTATTTGCACTAGGGCCACCACCATGACTAACAAAGTTTTCCATTGGCCCTCTAGTTGTTATCTTTGCCTTTTTGAATGAGTGACTCGCTGGTTTGATTATCTCTTCACCATCAAGCTCATCCCCATAGCTTTCCATAGTTTCTTCTCTTATCCTTTGTCGATGAATATCTTTATCAAGAATCTTTTTTTCCTTAGCTTTTTGCTTTTCGCCCACAAATATTTTAATTTCTTCTTTAACATGATCAGGCACATCTTCACAGTCTTTTACATTGGGATTTCCGCCAACAATATGATATTTGGCCCTTGATATCCCTCCTCTGAACTCTTCCCCACAAAAATACATGTTGTATTATTTGTATTGTTTTTATCTTTTAATATCACGAAGTTCCAACATGGATCCTTCCGTTTCGACATTGTCAATCACGGTCCAACAACTGAACAAGAACAATATATTATGCAAATATAAAATATTGATAGTAAATTCACATGTTTATTGAAATAAAAGTATAATACTTCTTCTAGCTGAAAATAAATATCGTATGTATTTTATTTTGAGATCAAAATAAATTTAAAAATTTAGAAGCATTAACAATCTTTAAAACAAAAGATTTAATGAAGACTTATTTTTCAAATAAAAATAAAAATAATAAACTAATGGTTCACATTATTGCTGTCTTCAAAATAACAAGAGTAAAAATAATAATATTATTGCTGGAAAAAAACTTAAGTGAAGATGTTGACTTGAAGTAAAAATCAAAGAACAAAGAAAAAAAAAAGACAGAAAGTAAGACAAGAAGGGACAGATAAAAAAAAAAAAAAAAAAAAAAAAAGAAGAAGACGAGAAAAGACAGAGACGGACGTACCAGGAAAAAACGAAGAAATTGAAGAGCCGATGTCGCAGAAATTGAAGACTTGGAGGTCGTTGTTAAGGTCGTTGTCGCCAGGAGACAAGTCGCAAAGAGCAATTCGCAATTTCGGTTTCTCGATCGACGACAATTTGGGTTTCTCGATCGTCGACAATTTCAATTCGCGATTTGGCTTTCTCGTCGTCGACAATTTCACGGTATTTCCTTCTCGCTTTTTGTCTAGAAATTAAGGCGTTCTGCTGTGATTTATACCAAATCGGATCCTTTCCTAAACTGGTGAGGATTCCTAAACCGAATGGTTTCTTAGGGAAAAAAAAGGGTTAACGCCAACAAACCGACCGCCAGATTTCCGAAAAGCGTTCAACCCCTCGAGGCGCGAAAATAGCGAGGCGGGCGAGCACCTTTAACAACTATGATAGTAACTAATAGTATTAGCTAATACTATTAGCTAAGAAAAAGAATTTGAAAAGTCACATATTTATGTTGGTAGGATTGATGTGGCATCACCATATGCAAGCTTTTCTATAATTTTTCCACATCTCAACACTATAACTCTCCTCACCAACTTTAATATATATATATATATAGATTTATTACACATCATTGTTAACTTGTCAAATTATATTAAAAATAATTTTTATTTATTTTTATAATTAAATGATATTAAAATTATTTTCTTATTAAATATGTGATTTTAGCTTTGATACATAAAAAAAAATGCAATACTCATTATGTGACAAAAGGGAGTATATACTAAATAGAATCTAGAGCAATTTTTTTATGAAAATTATTTTTGAGTGGAGGAGTCAAGGGTCAAGGAGTTCAAGTCCATGTTACACTCCTAAAGACAATCATAGTAATACAATACTTTATATAATTTAATTATGTTTATATATCCTATAATCTTCATTGTCTCTCTTATCTTTGTGCTAAAATTTAAATTTGTCTAATCATATTAATCACTTAATTTTAATTATTTATACATTTAGACCATGATAGGAACCAGTGGCTAGCATTATGGAATTTTGAAGTAAAAAAATAAAATAAAAGTGGTTGACCCATTTGATTATGATTATAGTATGTTGTTCCCAATGCCACATAAGCATGTGAAGATTAATCAAAAATTGGGAGATAAAGTTGAAAGTGTCATGTTAGAAGTTATAATTAAATGGATTAGTGCCCCCACCAATTTTTTATTTTATTTTAAACTTTTTTTGGGCAGCTTAATCCATGTTGCTTTACATATTTTTTTCCTTAACTTTTTGATTTTCCCTTTTGACTATAGCCTTTTATGGGTTACTTTTCTAAAGACAAAGACTCATGGTTCCCCCAAGTTTAATAGAATGTCTTATTTAAAGTCAATTTTTGTAGTATTAATTAAATTTTTAATAAGAAAATAGTCTTAGCCTAACATATGAGGTTAGGTTAAGTGTACTTGTAACTGATGAGAAGTTCAAAATTTTGAAGAAGAGGTAATTTAGTGAGGACATAACCTACTATGTTATATAAATTGCATTTACATATTCCGTTCTCAAGTATGTATCTGAAATAATGACTGAATTGAACAGTTGTATTCAAACTTTTATTTCATGTAAAACATAAGTACCAAAACCTCGGTGATCATCCTAAATATACTTGACTCAAGTAACTAAGATTAGTAATGCTTCTGGCGTAAAAGGATCAAATAATATTAATTGTCAGCAGTTAATTGACCGCTCAATATATGAGCCTAATAATCACATATGATTTTATGACATTGTTTTCGTGATTTTCGTGTTCCTCGTATTCCTCAATTAAAAAACAAAAATAGTTGATATCCAAATAATGGACAAAGAGAACATAACCAAAAAAATTGACTTAAGAGGTCTTCTTAGAAGGGTTTTTTTTTTTTTTTTTTTTTTTTTTTTTTGTCTTAATGGTTACCACAGAGGCAAACAATGGTTATGTTAATTAATCACATAAATAAATTAATGATGAAAAAATCTTAGTGATAAGAGATAAAATCCATAACTACTCCCTTTGAAAAATCATGAAAATGACAAAAATAGTTGGCTAAGTTATTTTGCATAGAATGCGGATTTAACCATGTGCAAATGGTACAAAAATAAAGATAAAGATTAGTGCCTTAAAATTCAAATATTTGAGTTTCTCTAGGTCAATAGAGACAAAAATATTATGCCCACTGGGTTTCTTTCTCTTTTCTTGATGTTTACCCAAATCCCTAGGGGTCAATCATACTATTCATGGAAATCTTAACTTAATTAATAATTAATTATGACTCTGGTAAATATTTTTTTACTGAGAAGTCAAAAATTTAATAGACGAATTATTAGATATCTCGGTCAAAAAAATATTCATATTTATGTAATAAAAAGAGATAAGTGTCAAAATCCAAATTCGTTGTTGTATTGACCGTTGCAGTTAATTCATGTCTTTTTTTTAAAAAAAAAGCAAACAACACATAATTGTATTAATAAAATTTAAGAAGACGGCGTTCCACAAATGACGGAGGCTCGTCCATAATATAATAGTTGCAATTAAGATTTACACATAAATTGCCTAGCACATCTCGAATAATGGTAGCCAACCTCGAACCAAATCTCCAATAAATGTCCTTGGGAATCATAACCTGTTAATCGTTTCTTTTAACTTCAATAGTTTTAGTTTGAATTTTTAAGTTAGTTTAATTCAAATTCCACAAAAAATAATAAAAATCTAACTGTTTTCACAAAAAAAATAATAATAATAATTTATGCACGGTTAGAAAAACTAAATTGAGATTTTTATAAAAAGAAAATACTTTTTTTCCCATAAATAATTGGTCAAGATCATGAAAGTTAAAACTATGACAATACACAGGAAGATATATAATGCTACTGTATTAGTTATTGATCCAACATTCCTTCTTGCTCTAACCATTTAAATACTCCCTCCGTCTCAAAATGATCTTCTCATTTGTCATTTTTCATTATCCCAAAAAATTGTTCTCATTTCTACAATATATGCTTAAATGTTAATAAACACAACATGGCTAGTGAAGCAAGTGTTCATATGATTAAAAAGTTTGAATAGTCAAATGTGAAGATTATTTTGGGACGGAGGGAGTAGCAGAGTAATTAAATGCCCTTTTTTTACTCATCATGCATGCATTCCATCTCTCGAGGATTTTAACCTAAACCATTTTATAGTTCATTTTATGCTCAAAATCGATGTCATTAGAGATAATTCGTTGTGAATCAAGTTAATAATAAAATATAATTATGCTTGAATGAGTTTGAAATATATCGAGTGTTTTTTATTTGTTACAGAATTTTTTATTTTTTTTTAATGAAAAAACCTGATTAGAAAGTAGATGCAGAAGGAAGAAATTCTTCTTTTTTAAAAGAAACCATATTGAGAAAATAGAGGGGAAGAGGGACGTATTTTTAAGAATAGAAAGAAGTTTGTGGTGATAATGGAATGTATAGCACTAACTCTATTGTATTTAAGTAAATTTTCAAAAATGATATATTCACTGTATATATATGTGTACATATACATATGTACATAGTTAATACTTGAAGGAAAACACTTCTCGTGCATCGCACGGGTGGTGGTTCACTAGTTGTCATTTATAAAATATCAGTGAACTGACTGGGTTTAAAATAAGTTTGACCTTACCAAAACCTTTTCCCTTATCGGATACATATAAATTGTCGTCTTTACTTGAAAATAAGGTTAGTACTCCCTCCGACCCAGTTTAAGGTTGTTACTTTCCTTTTTGGTATGTCCTATTTTAAGGTTCTTAGTTGCTTTATTCCATAAATGGAAAAGAATTAATAGTGCTTTGGAGAATCTTGCCCTCAAAAAGTTCATTTAATTACAAAAAACCATTACTTACCTAACTTACTTTAAAACACTTGCTTTATAAATAGTGTTTTGGACATTTATATCCTTCACTCTCTACTTTTGGTTGACTCATTTCCATTGTTTTTGCCTTAGTTTCTTAATAAGCGTGCATAGGCAAACTAAAAACCTTAAACCGGGACGGAGGGAGTATACGAAAATGGTAATAAATTACCATTATGCCCTCTGTTGTGAAAGCAATACTATGAGTTGTGATGTGAAGAACTTAAAACCATATAAGCAACAAATTAAGTATAAGCTCAGTTTTTATATATGGAGGTTTTGAATGAAAGTAACTAGAAATCATAAATGTTCAAACTAGAACTTTGCCTCAAATGAAGGAAGGCAACAACAGATATTCTAATGTTGCTGAAAACTTGGAAGAAAGTAACTATTCTAACTTGGAAAGTGGTCTCAAACTTAAAAAAGTACAAAGTCTTGTTGAAAAATCCCTAAATTTTGGTATAGTTTCTTTTTCTTCTTTTGAACAAAAAGTTCAGTTATCCCAAAAATCATCACCCCTTTGGAGCGCCACCATCCGACTGCATAGCAGTTTAGATGTGGCTGTTGGATCTAGATATAAGGATATATGATCATTTTCTTGATGTTCTGACTCACTAACAACGACTGTAAATGTAATAACTTAATTTTTTTTTATCAATTAGACTGAGTATTGTCACGCAATCCGAAAATTTAAAACTCTTGCACCTTACCTTAAGCTTTTTCTACATAAAAAAAAAAAAAAAAAAAAAAAGTAGATAGTGTTTGTGTGTATTTGAGAGAGAGAAAGAGAGAGATTTGGGAAATATTAAGAAAAGGGAGTCTTTCAAAGAATGACATATGCATTGTCCTTGTCCCACTCCCTCTCCCCATAATCAAATCAAACTCTTTATATAAAGACCAATCCCACACCTTCAATCAAAACACACTCCTCATTCACACACACTCAAAAACACACTCTCCACACACTGATCATATATTCTCCTCATTTGTTCTTCCCCCTTTTCCCCAAAAATGTCCTCATCCAATCCCTCATCCAAGCTCAAATCACTTGAAACCAACCCTATCCAAATGGACTTTTCACTACTCCAAAGAAACACATCTTTACCTGCATCAAGTGAGAGGAGGGGCAGGAAGAAACAGGCCGAGCCAGGGCGGTTTCTCGGGGTCAGGCGGCGGCCTTGGGGCCGATACGCCGCCGAGATAAGGGACCCCACAACCAAAGAAAGACATTGGTTGGGCACTTTTGATACTGCCCAAGAAGCTGCCCTAGCTTATGATAGGGCTGCCCTTTCAATGAAGGGCACCCAAGCAAGAACTAACTTCATATACTCTGACAACACAACTTACCATTCTCTCCTCTCTCCTTTTGATGTTCAAACTCTCTTTCACCACCCTCCTTCACAACCCATCAATACCACTCCATCCAAACAGCCCCTTATTCAAACTAGCTCATTTCAGTCTCCTGAGAAATATCAGAATAATGCTACATCTGTCCAATCAGATGTTGACACCTGTTCACCTCAATCTTCCTATGGTTCATCACCTAATGATAACTTCTTCTTCCCTAATGATAGTACCAATTCTGGTTACCTGGGGTGCATTGTACCTGATAATTACTTACACCCTTCTCCAAACACTTCAAACAAAACCAAAGATGCAAGCTTTACTTATGAACAAGATTTCAGCAGCTTAAACATAAGTGCTTATCCAGAAGTTCAATCGCATTACGAAAACAATGATGTTCTTCCTATTAATAATCCCACTAACACGAGCACAATGGCGCTAAATGATGGGTCGTACGATCAAGATGGATTCAACGGTGGATTTTGGGGTGAGGGTGATCAAAGTTCATGGGATATGAACACTTATGAGCTTTCATCAATGGTGTACACTCCATTGATGCAAGATGAGGGGAGTTTGTACGACACGGTAGGTGGGGCCGCGAGCTGCTACGACAACCAAATGGCTAATACTACTACTAATAATAATACTAATGCGACTTCTTCAACAAGTACTTGTTCATCTTTGCTTTCTCCATTTGGGGATGCTGTTGATTTAGGAGGATACTCTCTCTTTTGAAGTTTGTTAAGAATTAAGATTACCTTAACGGGTATAATGGGTATGGTTTTTCTTGTTCCATGCAATGCAATGTGTTTCCCTTTTGACAGTTGTACATTAAGAGAGAGAGAGAGAGAGAGAGAATGTTTTGGCTACTTAGATGAGAATGCAGGTTTGTTTTAGAAAGGTTTACTGAGATTATTATATGAAATCCATTATGTTGCTTAGTGGCTTGTTTGCAGTGCTTTTATATATACTCCTTCCGTCCCAAAATAATCTTCATATTTTTTTTTCCGCTGTTATTGCGAAAAAACTTTGAACAATAATTTTAGGTTGATTTAATTGTCTTAATGAAAATCTAAAACTTATTATTGACAGTATTGTTGATGGTGTATCAATATTAACAAGTTTTAAATTTTCATGGCAATTAAATCAATCTAACACAAAGTCCATTTGCAATAACAGCAAAAAAAAAAAAAAAAAAAAAGTATGAAAATTATTTTGAGAACGGAGCGAAGTATGTATTATTATTTTTACTTTTTATGTGGTGTTAATCTGTTTGGGGATTGAAGGAGTTCATCATAATTGAACAATCTCAACTTTCTGCATGTGGGTCTTTCTTTTGGGGTATTCATCATATATAAACAATCTTTACTGAAAGGAGATGGTTGACCAGAGCTAATTATGTTACATAGTATAACTTTTGACATTATTTTCTTCTTGCACAAAAACAGATGAGTGACTGTTTACTTTTTCATGTTTTAACATAGCAATTCTCCATTTAGGAAAATGACTACTCCACTTTCACTTAAACTATATGCTTACTATTTTCTACCCAATTTTTCGCTCGCTCCTTCCCACTCATAACACCTACTTTTCCAACATTTTTCTTAATTCTCGTTCTTAAAAGTAAATAGATACTTTGTTGTGGGACAGAGAGATTATGTGTTATTAAGATTGCTGAAAATCATTTTATTAAAAAAATATGCTTTAAACTAATAAATGGACATTTAGAACACTAGGATTTTATCATGTAAATAAAACATCAAAAATAAAACATCAACTGGCAATCCACTGTTAGAGGTATTTACTACTCTTACCTCAAGCAAGTCCTACTTACAAGTTACAATCTATTAAGTATGAGCAATCCACTGTTTGCATTATGGCATGTAAGGCTCCATTTGTTTGGCGGAAAATAACTTCCGGAAAACGATTTGGAAAATGTTTTCCGGAAAACGATTTCTTGGAAAATGTTTTCCGAAAAATGTAATTTCCACTGTTTGGTGAATTTTAAGAAAATGCTTTCCGGAAAACTTTTTTAGATACATTAATTTTGATCACCTAGAGTATATATTAAAAAGAAATAATCAATAAATTAGTCATTATCTCTAATTTCAATTATAAAGTAATAGAAATGTAGTTTTATAATTATAATGGACTAAAGTTAATTATTTAACATATTGAAAAATATTCATAAAAATAAAATATTTTTAGACATTTTTTAATTAACTGAGTATATTTAAAAAATAATTTTCGTAAAACAAAAATTGGAATTAAAACAAGTGTTTGCATTTTCCGGAAAACGTTTTTCTTACCGGAAAATGTTTTCATTAGGTGGAGGTAAGGAAAACGTTTTCCTTAGGAATGGAGGAAAACCATTTCCTGGAAAACATTTTCCCCATTTTCCGGTGTTTAACAAACACCGGAAAATGGGGAAAATGTTTTCCGGAAGATGTTTTCCTCCAAACAAACGGAGCCTAAATCATATCAAACAAACGGAGCCTAAATCATATCAGCAGTCTCTTTTCTCTGCCTTTTAGGAGTAAGAGCACTACATACATGCATATATACTCCCTCCGTCTCACTCGAATTATGACAAATTTCCATTTCAGGTGTCCCATTCGAATTAGGACAACCCAAAAATGGAAGTGTTTTATTTGATGAGACCCACATTCACACTCACAACAACTTTCCACTCATTATTCTCTACCTCATTTTCTTTCTCTTAATTCACTTTTCATACTCACAACACCTACTCCACTAACACTTTTTCTTTAATCCCCGTATGGATATATATATATATATATATATATATATATATATATATATATATATATCCATACACACACACACATACATATATCACCTTGTGTGCCTCTTGTGTACTTAGTAGCTACTTACAACACAATGGTTGTAAATGAAGATCAAAAGATTTCAGAACCTATATCAACAATATCACCACTTTGAAGAGATAAAAGGATAAAGGAGAAAATGTAATGGAGGGAGCCTTGTGCGGTAGGGTGTGCGGTAGGAGGAAGGGGGGAACTGCGGTAGGAGGAAGGAGTACAATAATGCGGTAGGTAGAAGGTGTATGGTGCGGTCAAGGTGAAGGTGTATGGTGCGGTCAAGGTAGAAGAGTGCGGTCAACAGAAAAGGGAAGTGATACGCGGTCAGTTGAAGAAGTATTAGAAGTGTTGATTGAGGTAGAGTTAAATGTGGTAGTTAGTATGGTCAAGTAGTGGCAAAGTCAAGACGGAGGGTCTTAGTGGTAATTTCGTCAATTGACCATGTGAGAGTCTCGTGAGGTTGTTGAGAGCACATGGCCACGTGGACACGTGAGGCGGTTATCTCCAACAACTTGCACATGGGCTTCCCTATAAAAGAGGCACAAGAGGCGTGAATCAAGGGTGGATGATATTGCTATTTCTCTTTCTCCTTAGTTTAGCCATAGCTGAGTTTAGCTAGTATTTCCTTCATAGTTTAGCTAGTAGTTGATTATCTAGCTTATTTCTCTATTTTCGTTGTAGTTGAAGTTCAATCAATAGAGTTTGATTCCTTTTTCCATTTTCGCAATTGTATTTGGATTGCATCTGTTACAAATTGGTATCAGAGCAGTCGATCCCCGGCTGCTTCTGCATACTCTGATAATCATGGCGGAAACAAGGTGGGCGGAATTGCATAGGCGATTGGAAGGGAGTGATAAACACATGGAGGAATTGGGTGTGAAGACGGGAGGAATCGAAAGGAAGCTTGATGCATTTGAAGGTAACATGGCGGAGATGGGGAATAGCATCTTGGATCTCAAATCTGAGATGGGAGGTATGAGGTCTATGCTGGAGAAGATCTGCTCACAGATGGACAATGGGAAGAGGCCGATGGACGAAACAAATCAAGGAGATGGAGGTACTTCCAGCAGAGGTACGGGTAATACAGATCCAGATACTAGGTATGCTCATACTCAGAACTTCAATCATTTTTCTTCCACACCAAATACCCATGCTGCACCTCCAGGTTTCACCACTCACATGCCTCAACCTCAACCTCCTACCCAGCCCAACCATTATCAACCACCATATTCACCCCAACCAAATCATCAACCCAATCCAATACCACCACCACCACAACCAAATCTAAACCAACCCAATTTTGCTTTTCAACAAAACCAAAACCAACACCCTTACCAACCATTTATACCAAACCAGAACCAATTCAATGCTTATATGACCCCACCAAATTTCATTCCCCAGAATTGGAATGGCCCTTGGAATGCCAAACCCCCAAAAATGGATTTCCCCAGATTTGATGGGTCTTATCCAAGGGGATGGGCCATTAAGTGTGACCAATTCTTTGAATTCAATCCCATGGAGGATCTGAGGAAGGCTAAGTATGCTTCCACTCACTTTGAAGGAAGGGCGAGTCATTGGTACCAGTTTTACCAAGTGGAGAAGGGGTTAATTCCATGGATGATGTTTGTTAACGATGTAATATCCAAGTTTGGTCAAAGAGTTCATAAGAATCCCCAGGCTGAATTCAATAAACTCACTCAAACCACTTCTGTTGATGCTTATATAGATGAGTTTGAGGAGCTTAAAGCCTTGGTGGGCATGAAACAAAGGGGTTTAGGTGATGAATATTACTTATCCAGCTTTTGGAGTGGGCTAAAGGAGGAGATCAAAGGTCCAGTGTATATGTCCAAACCCACATGCTTAGAGGAAGCCATGGAGTTGGCTAGACAAGCTGAGCAGAACCTCAAGGCCCATAAGCCCAAACCATATACAACCTTACCTAAAACCTACCAAACCCATCAGTTTACCAAACCACCCCAACCCATGACCCATACCCAATCTTATTCCAAGCCCAACCCAAATATCAAAACCCTCACCAGTTTCGAAATTAATGAAAGGAGGAAGAAGGGTCTCTGTTTTCATTGTGATGAGAAATTCACTAGGGGTCACACTTGCAAAACCAAACTATATATGTTATATGGGGAAGAATGGGAGGAAGATGAAGTGTGTGAGGAGGAAGAAATACAAGAAGAAGAGGGAGAGGGTCAGATATCAGTATTGGCCTTGAATGGGATGGCCACTCATAATACTATCAAAGTACAAGGGAAAGTGAACAAACAGGTGGTTACCATTCTTATTGATAGTGGTGCCACCCACAATTTTATTGATCCTGGCACAGCAGCAAAGTTGAGAAGTGATGTAGTACAAACTGTACCACTCAATGTGACCGTGGCTGATGGGAATAGACTATCAAGTGATTCTATTTGCAGTGATTTCAGTTGGGATATGCAAGGGCATAAGTTTCAAGCAAATATGAGGGTACTACCCTTGGGGGGATGTGATATTGTGTTAGGAGTGGAATGGTTGAAATGTTATAGTCCTGTGACTCTGGACTATAATAAGATGGAGATTACCTTGCAGGTAGGTAAGAAAAAGATCACACTCAAGGGGACTGGAGAAGAAGGTTCATTGAGATTACTTAGTGGTAAGGGACTAAGTAAACTCATAAAGAAAACTAAGGAAGGTTTGGTGGGTTACTTGTTTTACATGAGTGGTGATGAGAAAAATGGCAAGGTGGATATCCCTATAGAGATGGTCATACAATCGTACCAAGATGTGTTTGGGAACCCAGTGGGATTACCTCCTCCTAGAAGACAAGATCATAGAATTCCTTTGAAGGAAGGAAGCTTGCCTAGCTGTCAAAGACCTTATAGAGTCCCACACTTTCAAAAGAATGAGATAGAGAAGCAAGTCAAGGAGATGCTGGAGAGTGGGATCATTCAATATAGCAAAAGCCCTTTTGCTGCACCTGTTCTTTTGGTTTTGAAAAAAGATGGATCATGGAGGCTTTGTATTGACTACAGAAAACTCAATGAGATGACAGTGAAAGACAAGTTCCCCATACCAATCATAGAAGAGCTTTTGGATGAGCTACATGGGGCAAGATGGTATTCTAAGCTTGATTTGCGGTCGGGTTATCACCAGATTAGAGTTTCCCCAGAGGACATCTCCAAGACGGCATTTAGAACTCATCACGGCCACTTTGAGTTCAAGGTTATGCCATTTGGACTTACAAATGCCCCTGCTTCTTTTCAAGCTTTGATGAATGAGGTTTTTGAACCATTACTCAGGAAGGGAGTCTTGGTCTTCTTTGATGACATTCTTGTATATAGCAACACCATGGAAGAACATATTCATCTTCTCCAACAAGTATTAGAGTTGATGAGACAACATAAGTTGTATGCTAAGCTGAGTAAGTGCTCTTTTGCTCAACCGCAGTTGGAGTACTTGGGCCACATTATTTCTGGGGAAGGTGTATCTGCCGATCCACAAAAGATTGAAGCGATGAAACAATGGCCTACTCCTACTAATGTCAAGCAACTAAGGGGTTTCTTGGGGTTGACCGGATACTACAGGAGATTTGTCAAGGGCTATGGAGAAATTAGCAAACCTTTAACCCAATTGTTGAAGAAGAACTCTTTTGCATGGAATGAGGATGCTCAATCTTCCTTTGAATTACTCAAAGAGGCAATGTCTACCACTCCGGTGCTAGCAACTCCTAACTTTGACCTTCCATTCATTATTGAAACCGATGCTAGCAATTGTGGCATTGGAGCGGTCCTTATGCAGCAAGGAAGACCCATTGCTTACCTCAGTAAGGGGTTGAGTGCTAAGACTCAAGCATTATCTACCTATGAAAAGGAGTTACTTGCCGTGATGATGGCGGTCAGCAAGTGGAGATCGTATGTTCAGGGGAAGCACTTTATAATCAAAACAGATCACCAAAGCATCAAGTATTTTATGGAGCAAAGACTTTCCACCCTCTTACAACAAAAGTGGTTAGCCAAACTCATGGGTCTAGACTATGAAATTGTTTACAAAAAGGGAGTGGAAAATAAGGTTGCTGATGCCTTGTCTCAAATGAATGAAACCAATGGAGAGCTCAAAGAGATTACGGTTTCTTATCCTAGTTGGATTGAGGAAGTGATGGCAAGTTATGATGGAGATCCTGATGTGGTAGACTATGTAGCTCAAGCTAGCGTGGCTGCTCCAAATAATCAAGGATGGAGTTTTTCTAAGGGATTATTGAAGTGGAATGGAAAGATCTATGTGGGTAATCAGAAGGGGCTGAGAGAAAGAATCATCAAGGAGTTACATGAAGGTACTTATGGAGGACACTCAGGTAGAGATGCAACTTGTGGTAGAGTACAAGCCTACTTCCATTGGCCTGGTGTTAGAGAAGAGGTGAAAACTTGGGTGAAGGAGTGTGACAATTGCCAAAGAAACAAAACGGAGAATTTGCATTACCCCGGCTTGTTACAACCCTTATCTATTCCAAGTCAGGTATGGGAAGATATCTCAATGGACTTCATAGAAGGGTTGCCTAAATCTGGTGGTAAGGAGGTGATATGGGTAGTGGTTGATAGATTGACAAAATATAGTCATTTTGTGGCTCTTGCTCATCCATTCAATGCTTTACAGTTAGCTGAATCTTTCATGGAGCATATTTACAAGTTGCATGGTCTCCCAAAATCTATTGTCAGTGATAAAGACAGACTATTCCTTAGTCAATTTTGGCATGAGCTTTTTCATCTCACTGGCACACAACTCCACCATAGTACTGCTTATCACCCTCAGAGTGACGGACAAACTGAAAGGGTTAATAGATGTTTGGAAGCCTACTTAAGGGCTATGACTGGGCAGAGACCAAGAGAATGGCTCAAATGGTTACCTCTAGCTGAGTGGTGGTATAATACAACCATTCACTCCTCTATAGGAATGAGCCCTTATCAAGCTTTATATGGTTGCTCTCCACGGCATATGATTCTTCCAACTGATAAGGAACCAACAGTGGAGGCAGTGGGAAAGTTTCTTAAGGAACGAGAAACCTTGAATGGCATTCTGAAGGAGAGCTTGGCTAAAGCTCAAAACAGGTACAAGGTGTACGCTGATAGAAATAGAATAGAGAGGGAGTTTAATGTGGGAGACATGGTTTTCTTAAAGTTGCAGCCTTATAGGCAAAGTTCAGTGGTGTTAAGGGGAAATCAAAAGTTGGCTGCTAAATATTTTGGCCCCTACAAGATCCTTGAAAAAATGGGAAAGGCTGCTTATAAGTTGGATCTTCCTCAAGAGTCTCAAATTCATCCTGTTTTTCATGTTTCTCTACTGAAGAAAAAGGTGGGACACAAGGCTTCAGTTTCTACCTCATTACCAAAGGCTAATGCTGAAGGCAAGTTGTTGGTACAACCCTTGCTATTGAAAGATAGGAGAATGATCAAGCGGGGCAATAAAGCTGTGCCACAACTGTTAATTCAGTGGTCCAATGCACCTGAGGAAGATTCAACATGGGAGGACGCGGCTATAATTGATGCTCAATTTCCTAACTTCTTACCTTGAGGACAAGGTAAATTTAAGGGGAGTGGATTGTAATGGAGGGAGCCTTGTGCGGTAGGGTGTGCGGTAGGAGGAAGGGGGGAACTGCGGTAGGAGGAAGGAGTACAATAATGCGGTAGGTAGAAGGTGTATGGTGCGGTCAAGGTGAAGGTGTATGGTGCGGTCAAGGTAGAAGAGTGCGGTCAACAGAAAAGGGAAGTGATACGCAGTCAGTTGAAGAAGTATTAGAAGTGTTGATTGAGGTAGAGTTAAATGTGGTAGTTAGTATGGTCAAGTAGTGGCAAAGTCAAGACGGAGGGTCTTAGTGGTAATTTCGTCAATTGACCATGTGAGAGACTCGTGAGGTTGTTGAGAGCACATGGCCACGTGGACACGTGAGGCGGTTATCTCCAACAACTTGCACATGGGCTTCCCTATAAAAGAGGCACAAGAGGCGTGAATCAAGGGTGGATGATATTGCTATTTCTCTTTCTCCTTAGTTTAGCCATAGCTGAGTTTAGCTAGTATTTCCTTCATAGTTTAGCTAGTAGTTGATTATCTAGCTTATTTCTCTATTTTCGTTGTAGTTGAAGTTCAATCAATAGAGTTTGATTCCTTTTTCCATTTTCGCAATTGTATTTGGATCGCATCTGTTACAGAAAACAAAAAGCATCATCATGCAGAAATATCAAAGCAAAGCTTCTGAAAAAGAGGTCTTTAACACGGAATAATTTTTTACACTGTCATTAAGGTTTCACCAATTGTTCGCTGGGTTCGTTTGATGTATTTGGTAATTAATTTACCACGAATTTATTCAAACAAGTTATACATAAATATCACAACATAACTACTATATATGTATCTTACCAAATATAAAGGCAAGCACTTCATTGCCTTGCTTGTTGGATCATCATCTACACTAATCCTTTTCCCCCACACAACAAAGCCCCAGACAAAAAGGAGGGAAGAAGAAGAACGCTTTCAAATTTCCATTTCGATAGTAGATTTGGAAAGCTTGAACAACAAGAGGTAGACAAAAACACAAGATTTGAAGGGGAGAAAGGAATATTGACTGATCTTTCGTTTCCGTTCCAAAAAGATGTACAACATAAATAAACAAAACAAGTCTCCAAAAAGAGGAGATGTGGATGAGAGGAGTTTGCTAAATGGATTTGGTTTCTTCTCGGGTTATTCGGAAGCTAGCAGGAAGGGGGTATGAGAGGTTTTAAGGTTGGATATGGCTTATTGAAGATGAAAATGGTGGGCCATATAAAGATTATATGAACAGAGATGCAAGTGACCAAGAAAAAGAAAGCCCCTTTTATAAGGGCTTAAAAAAAAAAAAAAAAGTTAGGTTCATTGAAATATTTTGAGGGGTAAAATGGGTACCGTTCAATTTTTCTGCTCAGTTTGACTTTGACCATGACTTGTGCTACTGCTGCCGGTTGACTGAGAAGGGGGAACGCTCTTTGAGAAAGTTGAACCAGCAGAACCGCTAGACATGGTAATAGAAGGCATTCTCGTGGAAAGTCCGTCTTTATTTGATGCAGAAATAATTTCTGGCCTTAATTCTGATGATGAGGATGACGGGGCCAAAGTACCGAAGAAAGTTCCGACAGGGTATGGGGCAACGGGCATATCAGCGAGTGAAGATGCAGATGGGCTGTAATTCAGTGTCCCCATTGGATGATCGAACTTGCATGAGGGCCCGTATTTGCAAACTCCATTTTGTACATAGTGAGTACAGAGAGGGGCGCCCTAATCAAGAACATGTAAATGTGTATAAGATAATGAGGAAGACAGAAATATCACAGCATATAGTCATATGAATGAATACCAGAATCACTTCCCGCATTAAATATAACGGAATAATATGAATCAAACATATAACAATTGGATGAAACAAGCATGATGGAAGAAAATACACAAGAAAGATCAATGACGCATCTGACATGCACAACAAAAAAGGACCAGAGAAATGTCACAAAGAGCACGTCAAACTTGACTCGTGCAGTCGGAGTTGGAGTCCATATTAGTAATATGATGCGACCCATGTTACCATTCATACTATCTCACATTGATAAAATGCAACTTATGTTACTTATTGTAAAATGTAACTCGTGTTACTACGCAAGCACGACTGTCATGTAGTCTCCCAGAGTTGTTACTTAGAAAGTTAACATATCAACAGAGAAAAAAAAAAGAAGAGAGGATTATTTGGGGAATATATTAGAGCTTTCAAAGCTCAGTATCATATGTATGCATGTCTTTCTTATTTTTAAGCTTACAAAATATGACAACAAACAATATACACCAGTAAATATTACTATGCCAGTAAAGTGAAACTCAGAAGCGGGAAAGATCTGCTGAAGGGTAACCAGGAAACACATGATCAACAATGAGAACAGTCCTATCAGAGGAGGTAGACAAGGGAGGAGAGGATTTATACTGCACAGTAGAAAACCCTCCTGTGATTAACTAAAATTAAATAAATAGACTCTTATCTTATTTCAGTTAGATTCTGCTTTGCCGACGAGAACATATCGGTCCGCGAAAACATAAGATGTATAAATAAGCCTTTCTTAAACCCCAAGGTGGGAAGGGCTCAATTACCCCCACCTTCCGTCAAATACAGTGACATTATAATAACAGACTTAATGGAGTAAGGTTTCATGAACAAAAATATGATGAACATTGCAGCTTTAATAATTTCAGAAACTCATATCAACAGACATGGTCACAAGGAATTTATCCGTGAACCGTTCCCTGAAGATTTTGTTTGATTCGTCCATAGAGAAAAATAATGGTTAAATCTTATGGCAATTCCAATAATTCAACCTTGAAAGAGTGTATATAGAAAGCGTTCAGATATGTCCAGTGCGCTGGTATAAAGAAACCATGACCAAGAGAATATATAAAGGCCAGCAGATATGAACGTATAACTTTTAAAATAATTCCTGAGCAGCTTAAAATAAATATAAGAAACGCGAAACAATTTTGAAATATGGAGCTGTTTAGAATAAACAAATAGAGTTTTTTTTTTTTCGTTTGAAAGCTGCTATCCTAGAGATCAACTCGAAAACTGCGAGTCCGGAGTCTAATTTAAAAAAAAAAAAAAAAAAAAAATCACACACAGACCAATGAAGTGAAAATCAAGAAAGGAGTGAGTAGTTGCTCACCGGACGTAGAGGAAGCCCCATGGGACTAAAGACAAAGTTTGTTTTCTGTGCACTCCATTCTGGCGGATGATGGTATCTACACGAGGATCCAAATTTGCAGTCCCCTGTCTTCATGTAATACTGGCATTCCGGTTGGTCGGGCCTTTCTGGGTATGAGTGTTCTCTTTGGCTACTGCTTGAAGGGACACCAGAAGATGGTACGGATAGATACGATCCCGTATATGCAGGTGCAGATGGAGATAAATGTGTTATTGCATACACTGGGCTCGCTCCAACAGGGGGTTGAGTATTAGGGGAGGCCGCTGGACTTACTGGTGCCTGACAAGTGGGATGAAAACTTTATAGAAAGCAAAGTGGCCAATCAATCTACATATGCAACACACTATAGCTTCATTTTTCTTTAATACTCCCTCTGTCCAGAAATGATCTTCTCATTTGCCTTTGTCCCAAAAAGTTCTTCCCATTTCTACATTTTGGGCTTAAATGTGGATAAACACAACATGGCTAGTGAAGCAAGTGTTCATATCCTTTAAAAGTTTGAATACTCAAATGAGAAGATCATTTTGGGACGGAGGGAGTACAATTCAACATACTCGTTAGTGACAGATATGGGTAACGTACTTTTACATCTGCTATTAAAAAATGCAATGCACTTCTTTTTAACTAACGGCGTCAAAAAAACTAACGGGGTTGCCCACGTTAGCACCATGCCAGCATTGACTTTGAATTTGATGACATGGCGCCAACATGGTAGCACAACGTCAGCAACCCTGTTAGTTTTTTTGACGGTGCTAGTCAAAAAAGAAGTGTGTTGCATTATTTGATAACATATGCAAAAGTACGTTGCCCCTATTTATCACCAACGAGTACATTCCATTATTTGTAAATTTGGTTGTAGTATGTTGCATAAGTCACTACTTATTCCAAAGCAAATTCATTCAAATAATTGAGAAACTATAAAAGAAAATTTATTAGAGATACCTGATAAGGATTCCAACTCTGAAAGGGGACCATCCCTGGAGGAATCAGCATTGGACCATATGTCCCTGGGAGATAGGAACCAGGAAACAGAGCAGGCCTCGCTACTGGCCAGTTTCCGGGTACAACCCCATATTGTTGAGAAGATGCAACAGAAGGAGACTGCATAGTTGGATATATTGCAGAAGGAACCGAAGACAGAGGTCCAGCTGGCACTTGTATGCCAGCTGGCTGTGGATGATGGAATTTACAGGTTACACCAAACTTACACTGCCCTGTTTTGATATAGTATGAACACTCCTTTTCACCCTGTGATGAGAAGTCGACATTTTTATTACTTGTGCTAGCAAAACTCTATATAAAATCTGTCTTTTTAGTTTGTTCACACTTTGACCAAAACACAGGTTTAAGGAAAATGGTTTAATATAAGTAGTTGAGTGGGTGTTGTGAGTATGAAAAGTGCGATGTGATATGTGAGTGGGGTTGGAAATGTGAGTGAGGTAGTGTTTGTGAGTATGACAAGTGGGTCCCACTGAATAAAGAATAATATAAACTTTCCTTTTTTAGGGTGTGAACAATCAAATGGGATACCCAAAATGGCAAAAAATGAACAGATAAAAAAGACTGAGGGAGTATGCAACCAGAAATGGTCCAGTCAAAGGTTAGATTAGGCAGGGGCAAAGAACAGACCGGTCGAAGTGGGTATCCAGAAATATTAAGTGCCACTGGACTTGCAGATCCACCTCCTTGTCTAGGATGGTGATACTTGCAGGAAGCACCAAATTTACACATCCCCGTCCTCATATAGTACTGCAAAAGAGTATGTGTAGCATACTTAGCATTTATGTCAAGTATAACTGAACTCGTCACTCTTTAAGGAAAATTACAATGAAGAAATTCAAGAACATGAGGTTACTCTTTTGTAGATTAAGCGGTAATCTGGTGAAGATTAAGGGAGTTGATCTTATCGTATATAACTTGCCCACAAACAAGAATGTGGAAGATATTCTCAGTTGGAACTCCAAACTCTTTTACAAATTAAAACTGTGATGCCCTCAAAAGTAAGTAATCCCTCCTTCCCAAAAAACCTTGTTTTTTTAGAATTTTTTTTTTACACATATTAAGAAATGTAATCAATACATATAAAATAGACAATATTAACCCTAGAATAATTCAATTACCTAGGTTATTAAATGCTTTTACAATGACTATTCATAATTACAAACAGGGGTATATTTGGTAAACAATGGTAAAATCCCTAATAGTAAAACAAGTAGTATTTTGGGACAAATGTTAACTCCTTAAACAACAAGTATTATGGGACAGAGGGAGTGAATCTTTTGTTAGATAAGGCAATAGTCAGTTGAGTTATAAGATAGTTAAGCTTAGCAAATGTTCTTTCCATATATACAGGCATGTGACATAAATTCAAACTTCGGCAGTAATGAAAAAGACGATTTTTCTGGCAGAGAAGTTGGAACTCAATATTTTAAAATAATAGAAAGAAACTAAGTATTATTCCAACAGGATATACATACATCATGCCTCCAACATCAAAAATAGACAGAGTAGCACAGTCATGAACATGAAGTTATGTTGGATTTAATCAACAACTGTGTGAACCAAAAGACAGTTGAACTTAGCATATGTATTTTGCTCCTAAACAAATACTCCATCCGTCCCAGCTCAGTGTGCGCACTTACTATTGGGCACGGAAATAAAAGAGTGCATACATATATTCAAAAATATTGAGTGGAAAAGGGGACTTGTGAGTAAGATACTGGGACCCACAATTTAAGCGTTTGAGTATGACAAGTGTGGTAATGTAAATATAATAACAATAAAAGTTGTTCATTTCAGGAAGTGAGAGTTATCAATGACGCCTCCAAAAAGGGAAACTGTGCGCATTGAGCTGGGAGAGTGGGAGTGTGCGATAGGTACTTAAGTTTGGAATTGTTACAAAAGATGATTTTGCTTGCAACATATCATGAACAAGAAGTTACTCTTCAGATGGAAGGGGAGACAATCACGTGAACCATAAGATTACTAAATTTAGAAAATCAGTTTTTTAAGTGAGGAAGAAATGTGAAATGACTATTTTGCCAGAGTAGCCAAGTGAAACTTTGTGGAACAAATGACAATTTACTATAACCTTAAACATAGTATATGAGTTGACATTTACATTCTTCATTGCTGATTTACTATATTAAGCAATGTTAAGGTTGATAGCAAGATGTCAAACTAAGAAAATCTACTTCTCACTACAACAAACAATTGACATAATTGTTTGCTGGTCAAGGTGAATGATTAGATAATCATAGATCACAAAATGAACTCTGCTTAAACAAGAATGTGAAATAAGTACTAATTTCGGAAGTAATGAAAAGGACGATTTTTCCTAGAATCTTAGTTGAAACTCAAACTTAGTGCATCACAAAATGAACTCTGCTATGATCTCATATAAGTAATCTGCAAATGCAGAATCCAAATTTTCGGTATCTCCAGCATCAGGGGATAAACAAGTCATCAAACGCAAAATAAACACTTGATCTTCCATTTAATTATGCATTGAGCAGCTAAGTTTTCCCATCAACAATAATGTAACATACTGTATACTCTTAAGTTCAAAAATAAGGAAAAAGACGATTTTGATAGCAGCAAAGTTGGAACTGAATCTTTTTGGAAAACAAACGAGATTCTAAGATCCAGAAGTAACATCGTATAGATATCCATATTATCCATGTTTCCAACATTGAGAACTAAACAAGGAGCTAGATTATGCACTGATAAGGTGAAATGTGCACTTCCTCATGGACGAAGCATGTGACTGAGTATGTTCGGAAGTAATGAAAAAGACGATTTTTTTCCTTGCAGCAAAGTTGGAACCAATCTTTGCAATACAGAAAAGATGCTATGACAACAGAAACACTACTTGCATTTATACAAATGCACATTCTTCACATTTACAATATCACGAGTTAAAAAACAATCCAAAATGATATATATATATATATATACATATATGTGTGTGTGTATATATATATAATAAACTTTGTACCTGGCACACAGGTTGCCCAAGTCTCTCCGGGTACTCCCCTCCACTAGCCCTCATTGCTCCAACAACCTGACAATGCTTATCAACAAACTTTACCAAATGCATAACAAAACTAAAAATATTTAACAACAGCTTTCAATCTAATACAGAACAACCAAATTCCCTCAATGCATGTAAAAACGCCCAATTCTGGCATGATCTTATATGTTTCCTATTACTGTATAAAATTAAAAAACAAGTAAAATTCGCAAAACCGACATGCAAATCCCCAATTCAGATCTAATCGATCAAAAGATCAAACAGAAATCACGTCTTAGAACACAATGATCATCGCATCAATGGAACAGGAACAGCAACAGGAACAGCAACAGATTACTATAAAAACCAAAACCCAATACCCAGTAATAGAAGGGGAAAAATCTTGGGAGAAAAATTACCGAACCACGATCACGGGGATGATTGAAACGACAGCGTGAGCCGTACCCACAAACCCCAGTTCTCAAGTAGTAGATACAATCAGCTTCATCAGGCCGTTCTGGGTACGATTCCGAACCTCCACCCAACCCTAATTGCCACATAGGCTCTGCATTTCCACAATTCACATCAAACCCAATTCCACATTTCAGAAAAAAACATCAAAACTGAAAACAAGAAAATTACAAAAATAAAATAAAAAATGCAAGTGATGGAGGGGGGTATGATTAAACCTCACCTTCGAGCCCAGTTTGGCCACCGGGTGTACTCCATTCTGCTACCGGATCCGACTGTGTCCTCTCCATTGTACGATTCCTTAAAGTTTACTACACAATTATACGTTTTTATAAATGTTATTTATATAAATATGTACAGATTTGGTAAAATTGAAGATTATTTATATGTATATATGCACAGTAAAACTGAGGTGAAGGTAGTAGAGATGGACGGATTGATTGATCGGTTGAAGAGTTGGGTGCAATGGAGATTTTACAGAGAGAGAAATGGAATGGGTTTTTTTTTTTTTTTTTTTAGTGGTTTCTCTCACACAAACCCTCTTCTGTATAGTGTGTGTGTGTGTGTTTTTTCTCCTCCTCTCTCTCTCTCTCTCTCTCTGAGGTTTGTTGCTTTGAGTTCTCTCTCACTAAAAAGTGTTTTGTGGGTTTTTCTCTCTCTCCTTGGGCCCCACTTTTTTCCAAAGGCGTTTGATCTTTTCCGGGGAAGTTCTTTTTTTTTTTCTTTTTCATTTTTCCTTTTCCTTTTCTTGGATGCATGTCTTTTTTTCAAAGGAGAAATATATATTTTCTCACTTTGTTATGGATACTCTTGAAATGACGAAATTACCCTTTAAGTTTCATACATTTGTACAAACACTATTTTTAAGGGCAAATTGCAAAAAAAAAATTTGAAACGAGTAAATCACTTGCATTCATAATGAAACAATGATGGTACTCCACAGATGTCGGAGGCTCACCAAAATATCAATAATAATACTATCTCTTAACATACAACAATGATCTTTCCAAACAAAATTTTGAAATGTACGGATTCCACTCCAAGAAAAACTTGGACACTGCCTTACTTTGGCATTCAAAAAATCCCACCATTGATAATATATTGCGTTGAACACTAGATAAATTTGAGAATCCGGTTGACGAAGAAATGCCCGCCAAACATCCCAAAATCCGTGAAACATCCCTTTGTAGCAAGAAAAATGGCAACCTCTTCATTGTGCAAGAATGCAAGAGTCGTCCCAATTACAAAACAAATAAAACAACAACAAACAAGAAGATAAACATAGGCTCTCACAAGGAGAGAATACTACCGCTCTCACAAGGAGAGAATACAATGGCTCTCACTTAGGAGAGAATCTTATTATACATTATATTATATAAAAAAAACCACAACACAATTGTTTATAATTTCAATATTGAAATTATAAACAATTGTGTTGTTGAAAGATTGACAAAATGAAGAATATTAAGATTAAACTAATTAAAAATAGAAGAAAAAAATTTGAAGAATAGGAAGAGAAAGGAAAATGGAGAAGAAAGGCTAAGAGAGAGAGAGAGATAGAGAGAGAGAAGTTGGAGGACATGGCAAATTGCAATTTAGTTACTTGAGTTTGTCATCATGTTTCAATTGATTATCCAGTTTATGGTTGTTGCAATTTGGTTACCGAATGTGTCTTTTTGTTGCAATCAGGTGTAATTTTGGACGGATCGTTAAAAAACTATCCAAAATGGATGAAAAACGTAACAAGCTTATTTCAAAATTGCATAGATCGCTCCTACAGTTTAAATTATCTCACTATGCCCCTAGAGTTCAATTGTGGCAATCTGACACCTAAGTTTGTCAATTTTTTGCAATGTGGTGAATAAACTAACAAATCCTTAGTTTTTTTACGGACATGTTGCCATGTGCATCGCACTTGACATTTTAAAGGGCAAATCTGTCATTTCAGTCATTTTTGGTGCAGAGAAGTACTTCACGGGATTGATGAGGACATTTCAGTCATTTCACACAAGGGTAGCAACCCTAATTCAATTCCTGGGAATGAGAAGGAAGAAGAAGTAGTAGTTTCAGATGAATTACCAGTCATTTTTGGTGCAGATCTTTTTCGCTGTTCTTGGTTGCAATTGTAACGGAAAAAGCTCGGTTGAAATCAAGGAGGAAATCCATGAAGAGCGCCGGGAAATTACTAATAAATCGGCGAAACCCAGGAAATCATTGTCCAGTAGATGGCAAGAAGAGGAAATTCAAAGCAAGAAACTCGATCCAAACTCGAAAAGAGAAGATTGTTTTAGTTTCCCAGTAGTCGTGGATGATCCAAAGGCGCCGGAAGATCAGGTAGTTATAAGGAACTCGCTGGAAAATTCTTACCCAGCCTCTCCCCTACTCCGGTCAAATTCTACTCCTCCGGCGACCGACGATATCTTCTTCTCTGTTCGTCTTCCTCATCTCCGTGCGGCGATCCTTCTTCTCCTTTCCTATTCCACATCTCCGACCGGCAATATCTGCGCATCGCCGGCCAGATCTACAAGTTTCCTGCCTGATGTGAGTATTTTCGGCGAGCTCCTTCCGCCCAGATTTCTCCAGATTCTCTCTCTCTCTCTCTCTCTCTCTGTCTCTCTCTGGATCATTCATCGCTGAAGTCAGCTCCGGGAAGAGCTTCTTCCCCGGCCAAACACCATGAAATACGTCAAACTCCATTCATCGTCGTCTCCCTTCATCGTCGTCTCCGGGAAGAGCTTCTTCCCCAGCAATTTTTTTATTTCTTTCCTTTCTTTTTAAAAAGTTGCAGTTGACCCCCTCAGTTAAATACATATCTTGCACATCCTCAAGAATTGACAAAATTACCCCTTTAAAAGTCATGTGCAAATCACATGTGTTCCATTCCATCAAAGAATTAACAAAATGTTAGTTTATTCACCACATTGCAAAAATTTGACAAACTTAGGTGTCTGATTGCCACAATTGAAATCTCGGGTTGGGGATTGCAAACATGTAACAAACTCAGGTCACCAATCTGCAATTTGCCTGTAATCTAATTCACACTAGTTTTCTGTTAAAATAAAACAATTAATTTTCATATAAAAATCTAAATTAACTGTGACTAAGTTTTTAGATTAATATTTCATCATTCATTCAATCAAAATAAAAAATAAAAATTATTATAGATTTATACTTAACAAATAAAGGGTAGTAACAAAAAAATATAACACCTAAAGCAAAATAAACTAACAACAAAAAAGAAGGGAGAAAAAAACAAAAAAAAACAAAACAAACCCCACTACTCCGCAAACAGTCATTACTTTCCAGTTTCCACGAACCACCCCCCAACCGCCCCTATCCCGTAATGAACCCCCTAATCCAACAATCCCTCCTCCCTTTTTTATTGTGAATGTATGCTAGTGGGTGTGGTGGCGGGATTAATGGACTTGATGGTTTTAGCCGGATTAATGGATGGTAAGGGTTCTTGACTGGTTTGGGATGGTTGGATTTGGATGGGGTAACTGGTGGTGATCAGATTTGGGTAGTTGTTGTAGTGGTGGCCGAATTTGGAGAAAGTGGTGGTGGTGGTGGTGGTGGTTGTTGACTTGAGATTGATGGAGGAGATGGGCGGAGATATTTATTGCCACCACTGATAATAGATTTTTTAATTCTTTAACATTCGTTAAGTTTTAGGGGCATAGTGAGCTAATTTAAACTGTAAAAGAAATCTATGCAATTTTGAAACAAGCTTGTTACGTTTTTCATCTATTTTGGTTAGTTTTTTAACGGTTTCGTCCAAAATTACACCTGATTGCAATAAAAAGACACATTCAGTAACCAAATTGTAACAAACACAAACTGGATAACCAATTGAAACATGATGACAAACTCAAGTAACTAAATTACAATTTGCCCCTTTTTTTAAGCGTGTACAAACATTTGTTAGGATTGTTTGTTTCTTCATTACCGTAATATTGTTTTTTTTTTTTAAGGATTTCGAATCGCTCATGCGAGTTGTTCATATTGTGCCATATATCTCTACTTTTTTAATCAATGACTAAATTTTGTTTGACAAAAATGAATCTCACAATATCAAATAGATCTTTATCATCATCCCCTACCAACAAAAAAACGTGGGTAATTAATGCTAATGTTTGTATGAGTGCATGAGTAATGTAAATTTCATCTAAGATAATTTATTATCTTTTGCAACATGCTAGAGTTTGTATTAGCATACTTCTTGGTTTTGTAATGTTGTTATAAACTAAAGGTAAAATGACAAATGATGGTTCAAAATTTAAGGGGTGCTAGCCGAGATATGATGTTTAAATTTTTTTAATTTAATGTCTAAAGTTAACAATGTTTGTCTGTTGATAGTATTTTGATGGGATTACTAAAAAATCGGTTAAATCACACGTGTGACCTAACTAGGGTTATTTCGGTCGTGTGATGCGAACGTGATTAACAACTACTGAAATTTTACGGGTCCATTAAGGGAGTTCACCCAAATCAAACAAACGACGTTAGTTGTTTGTTAACCCTGTCACGACCCGAAAACTAGGCTCTATTTTATTAGTAATAAATGATTATTATTTAATTATTTGCCTATCTATTTATTTAAATTATTATTTACTTAAATATTTATGTGTGCATTTTATGTTTCATAATATTTATGCCTAGCATTTTAATTGGATCATTTGGATTAGTGTAGTATTGTTGGGTCTTAATTGTTAGTAGGGAGAGTGAGCATTTGTGTTAGTAGAAGGGGAGGGGCCTAGATGTAACTTTTTAAATAATTTCCCCTACTCCCTCCATACTCCTTCTCTTCTCCCTCACCTTCTCCCTCACTCACTCCACCTCCCAGCAAACTCTCTCTCTCTCTCTCTCCTTGTTATGGTAAGTTTTTCTCTCTCACTTCTCTCTTCATTTTCTTCATCTTCCTCTTGTTATTTCTCGTTTCTTAAAACTTGAAACTTGTTTAGATCGTCGATAGGATCGCGTAGAATCAAAAATATTCGAATTCCGTCATCTTTGAGAAAATCCAAGTAAGTTACTTTTCCCCCATTTTTATGCTAAAATGTTCCTATCATGTTTATATAATGCTTGATGTGTTATATTGGAAGTTTGGTTGAGTTTAGAATTTATTTGGAATTTATTTGAGTTTTGGTAAAAAATGGTGATTTTATGAATGTTGGGTTTGATTCTCGGTTTTGGTTGATAAATGGTGTATTTGGATCCCCATCCTAGATATAAGTTGTTTTGGTACATTTTGGAACTTGTTGGAGGAGTTGATTTTGAGCATCTTGTGTTTTGGTAGAATTTGGGTCGAAATTGTTAGAACCCAGCTCTGTTCTTCCCGGCCAAAACCCAGGCCGAGCGCCCGCCTGCCCTTGCCCAGGCGCCCGCCTGCACCCCTTTTGCCAGCGGCCAGACCTTCTGTCGAAATAAGCGCGCGCTCGCCCCTACCCAGGCGCCCGCCCGCCCGCCTGCTTGGGATTTTTGCCCTTTTGCTTGGTCTAAGGCTATTGGCTTAACTAGTTTAGGTTTCCTTCTTCTAATTAACTTAAGATAACACCGTGGAACACTTTATTAAGTGGAATTGATTCTTATGTGAATAAATATGATATGGAATTTGATTAAGTACCATTTTGGGAATGTGGTCCATCTTTGATGGGCTGGTTGTATTGGTTTACCTCTGTGGTGATTTAATTGGAATGATTCCCTACTTTGGAATCGTAAGATGTTTATTCATGCTAATATATTATTACTTAGCATTTATTTGGAAGCCCAGCTGGCATAATTGTTGCATCGGGCGATGGGAAAGATTATAATGGCAAAGCCAAGTCCATTATAATGTTGACCATTGTTTTGCCCTTACTATACCCTTTTCCAGATTGGCCTTGGAAGAGATAAGTTAGCTTCCTTTGTGAATGTATCTAGCTACTGAGCATGACTTTGTGGCATGGCTCTTGTCCTTTGTGACACTCTTATGGTTATTGTTCCGGTACCAGGGGTTTCTCTTCGGCTTTCATGCTATTATGAAGATGTGATTTGTTGATTATTGAAGCTGCGCAGCGATCCTTTATTTGGATGTATCAGTTTGGGAAAACCTTGGCTATATCCTTTGTTATGTGTTTATTTCCGCTGCTATCTGTTATGTGATAACTGATATGTGCTATCTATGATTTATTATTGTATATTGCATCATAGCATGTCATGTAGTTGCATTAGTAACTTATTGAGATTTATCTCACCCCCTTTCTTTTATCTTTGTTTTTCCTTAACCCCCCCCCCCCAGGTGCTAAGGATTAGTCTCGCTGATCACGAGAAAGAGGACGTCGAGTGTGGATACATTCTTTTGGGGAAAGTTGTTATAGGTTGGTTTACATTATATAAATGTGTAACCTTTTTGGGATAGTTGTACCAAACAATGACGTCATTAAGAATTGTACATTTATATTCTGTTGGGCATAAACTTATGGAAGTTTATGATAGTTGTATTTGGTTATTATCAAACTTGGATTTGTAAAACTTTGGATCATCACCTTTTGGTATAAAAGGAAATTTTTATCTCCATTATTTTAGAGTTTATTGTTTAAGTCGACGTCTAGCTCGCGATCTCGGGCCCGCGGGGTTTGGGGTCGCGACAGTTTGTATCAGAGCCATGGTTTAGCTCTAAGTATAAGTCTAGGTGGACTAGTATGACCTAGGTGGGTAGTGGTGTGCGGAGTGATTAACAGTTGATGTTTTATGCAGATACTTGTTTACAATGGTTCGTAGAAGGAGTGGTGAAGGTAGTACCGGTAATGCAAATCAGAATGAAACAAGGGAAGAAGCCCGTGCCATGTTTCAAGGCATGTTCGAGGCGGCCATGAAGGCCATACATGATCAAGGTCCGAGGGTAGAACAAGCACCACCCCGCTACGGATTGGAACAATTTCTAAAGTTGAAACCGGTTGAATTCAATGGGGAACCCGATGTTCGGAAAGCTGAGTTGTGGATTGAGTCGATGGAGAAGATTTATGAGGTATTTGGTTGCACGGATGAGGACAAGGTCCTGTTCGCGGCTTACAAACTTGTGGGAGCCGCCGAGCATTGGTGGAAGGGTGTTAAAGCTAGTTGGGATGATACTCACACGGTGTATGCGTGGGAGTTGTTTGTGCGCAAATTCAAGGAACATTTCATTCCGGTTGTTGATCAAAACCGAAAGGAGATCGAGCTGCTCAACCTGGAGCAAGGTTTGTTGTCTATAGCTCAATACTCGGCTAAGTTCACAGAATTAGCACGGTATTGTGACTATTTGGTGAGGACCGAGGAACAAAAAGCTATGAGATTCATTCGGGGGTTGAAGACCTCCATCCGTACTCAACTTATTGCTCAACGGATTGTGACCTTCCAAGATGCGGTAGACCGAGCCTACTTGATAGAGCAAGATATTGGGGAGCACAAAAGGAAAACCGAGGTTGCGGGTACGGGTAAACCGGGAATCCATGCTAAATCTCAACCTCAACACCGTTCCGACAACCGAGGTAACCTGGGAGCATCATCTCAGTTTAAGGGGCAAACCACATCGAGGAATCCGGGTACTACTCCGGGGATTCAGAATAGGAAGCCTTGTACCTTTTGTCAGAGGGTAGGTCATACGGAGGATAGGTGTTGGAAAAAGCAAGGCAAGTGTAACAATTATGGTGAAATGGGGCACTTTGCGAGAGACTGCACGAGGCACCAAGGTCAGTCATCCGGGTCAGGGGTTGGTACTAATCAGGGTCAGAAAAGGGATGCCGCTGGGAAGCCCAAAGTTCAAGGAAATATATATGCCATGAATCAACAACAGGCGACCGATGATCCTTCGGTTATTGGAGGTATTGTTTCTGTGTCTAATGTGAGCGCACGAGCGTTAATAGATCTAGGATCATCTCATTCATACATTTCTGTGCAATTTGCTTCCATGTTAAATGCTGCATTCGAGTCTTTACCGTACGTGCTAGAGGTGTCGACCCCTATAGGAGAATGCTTGATTTCTGATCGAGTCTTTCGTGCTTGTGATGTGGTTATTTGTGGTCGTGTCCTTTGTGCGGATTTGGTAGTTCTTCCTATCCAAGACTTTGATGTCATTTTGGGTATGGATTGGTTGAGCAAGTTTCATGCTTCTGTTGATTGCCGTAAGAAAACTGTTACTTTTTCTATTCCCGATGTGCCTAAATTTGTGTTTGAGGCTAGTCCTCTGAGTAGAAAGGTTCGCTTAATTTCTTATATGAAAGCGAGAAAATTATTGCATAGTGGTTGTGAGGGGTATTTGGCTAGTGTTCTTGATACTATGAAGGAATCCCCTAGTTTGGATAGTGTTCGGGTAGTTCGGGAATTTCCCGATGTTTTCTCTACCGAGTGTGATATGCCGCCCGATCGTGAGATTGAGTTTTGTATAGACCTTTTGCCGGGTACGGCTCCAATTTCGAAAGCACCTTATAGGTTGGCTCCCGCAGAATTGAAGGAATTAAAGGTCCAGTTGCAAGAGTTGCTTGATCGAGGGTTTATCCGCCCTAGTGTTTCCCCGTGGGGAGCACCGGTTTTGTTTGTGCGGAAGAAAGATGGTTCGTTGAGATTGTGTATTGACTACCGAAAGTTGAATCAGGTTACAGTGAAGAACAAGTATCCTCTACCTCACATTGATGATTTATTTGATCAGCTTCAAGGGTCCGTTGTGTTTTCCAAGCTTGATTTGAGTAGTGGGTACCATCAGTTGAAGATTCGATCGGAGAATATTCCGAAAACGGCCTTCCGCACCCGTTATGGTCATTCTGAGTTCTTGGTTATGCCGTTTGGGTTGACTAACGCGCCGGCAGTGTTTATGGATTTGATGAACCAGGTCTTCCATCCTTATCTTGACTCGTTCGTGGTGGTCTTTATTGATGATATACTCGTCTACTCTAAATCTCGAGAGGAGCACGAGCAACACTTGAGGACAGTTTTATCCGTTCTTGCGAGGGAGCAGTTGTTTGCGAAGTTTAGTAAATGCGAATTTTGGCTCGAGAAAGTTTCTTTTCTGGGTCATGTTATTTCGAAAGATGGGATTTCGGTGGATCCTTCTAAGATTGAAGCCATAGTGGATTGGAAAAGACCCGAATCAGTGACAGAGATTAGAAGTTTTCTGGGGTTAGCCGGGTATTACAGAAGATTTATTGAGGGGTTTTCGAGGATCGCTACTCCGATGACTCAGTTGACCCGGAAGAATGTCTCGTTTTTGTGGACCGAGAAATGTGACAAGAGTTTCGAGGAATTGAAGAAGAGGTTGACTACCGCACCGATCTTGACCTTGCCTAATGGTAATGATGATTTGGTAATTTATAGTGATGCTTCGAAAGAGGGTTTGGGTTGTGTTTTGATGCAGAACAGGAAGGTGATTGCCTATGCTTCGAGGAAGTTGACCCCTAGTGAACAGAATTATCCTACTCATGATATGGAGTTAGCGGCTATTGTATTTGCGTTGCACAAATGGAAGCACTACCTTTATGGAGCAAAGTTCGAGATTTTCACGGATTACAAGAGTTTGAAATACCTATTCTCTCAGAAGGAATTGAACAACCGACAGCGCCGATGGATGGAATTGTTGAAGGATTATGATTGTACGATTTCCTATCATCCGGGGAAGGCGAATGTGGTAGCCGATGCGATTAGTAGAAAATCTTATGTGGCTTCGATGATGGTCCGTGAGTGGAAAATGCTTGAGGATGTTCGAGATTGGTCTCCTCGTGAATCGAGACATGGGGCTATTTTTGCGAATATTAGGGTATCTCCGACCCTAATTCAGAAGATAAAGGAAGCTCAGAAAGAAGATCCCGAGTTGGTGAAGGTAATGGGTAAATTGAAGGAAAAGAACTTCGAGGATTTTTCTTTGAGTTCGAATGGGGTGTTGACTTTCCGTGGTCGTTTGTGTGTAACCGATGTTGGTGGGATAAAGAGACAAGTTTTAGATGAAGGTCACAAATCGAGATATACTATTCATCCGGGTAGTACGAAGATGTACCAGAATCTGAAGCAACATTTTTGGTGGAATAATATGAAAAGGGAAATAGCGGAGTATGTTTCGAAGTGTCTAACTTGTCAGCAGGTCAAAGCCGAGCATCAGAGACCCGCGGGACTACTTCAGCCGTTAGAGATTCCCGAGTGGAAATGGGAGCATGTGACTATGGATTTCGTTACGGGACTGCCTCGTACCCGTAGGAAGTATGACAGTGTTTAGGTAATAGTGGATAGATTGACCAAGAGTGCCCATTTCTTGCCTATTGACATCAGATATTCGATGGAGAAGCTTGCGACCCTTTACATTGATGAGATTGTGAGATTGCATGGGGTTCCGGTTAGTATTGTGTCAGATCGAGACCCGAGGTTTACTTCTAGATTTTGGAAGGCATTTCAGGAAACTTTGGGTACAGATTTGCGATTCAGTACAGCTTTTCACCCTCAGACCGACGGTCAATCCGAGAGGGCTATTCAGATTCTTGAGGATATGTTGCGAGTTTGTGCGATAGACTTCTCTGACTCTTGGGATTCGCACCTACCGTTAGTGGAATTCTCTTACAACAACAGTTATCAGGCTAGTATCGAGATGGCACCGTATGAGGCCTTGTATGGAAGAAAGTGTAGATCGCCTATTTGTTGTGATGAGGTTGGTGAAGCGAAGATCGTGGGTATTGATTTGCTTCAGGATTCAGTTGAAAAGGTTAGAGTTATCCGGGATCGATTGAAAACAGCCCAGAGTCGACATAAGAGCTATGCAGATAACCGAAGGCGAGATCTTAGTTTTCAGGCCGGTGATTTGGTGTTCCTAAAAGTATCTCCGAAGGTGGGTATTCGTAGGTTTGGGAAGAAAGGCAAATTGGCTCCGAGGTTTATTGGCCCGTTTGAGATTTTGGGAAAGGTTGGACTTCTAGCGTATCGTCTTGCGTTACCGCCATCTTTGGACCGGTTACATAAGGTTTTTCACGTTTCTATGCTTCGGAAGTACGTTCATGATCCATCTCACGTGTTACCGAGGGTACCGGAAGATATTGAGCCCGATATGACTTATGAGGAACGACCAGTTCGGATTTTAGATACCAAAGTCCAAGAGTTGAGGAACATAAGCATTGCGTTGGTTAGAGTTCTTTGGAGGAATCATCATATCGAGGAGTCGACGTGGGAGCTCCGAGATGAGATCGAGAGGAAATTTCCGTGGCTTTTTAATTCGGGTAAGTCTCGTTAAAATTCGGGTCGAATTTTCTTTAAGGGGGAGTGAATGTCACGACCCGATAACTAGGCTCTATTTTATTAGTAATAAATGATTATTATTTAATTATTTGCCTATCTATTTATTTAAATTATTATTTACTTAAATATTTATGTGTGCATTTTATGTTTCATAATATTTATGCCTAGCATTTTAATTGGGTCATTTGGATTAGTGTAGTATTGTTGGGTCTTAATTGTTAGTAGGGAGAGTGAGAATTTGTGTTAGTAGAAGGGGAGGGGCCTAGATGTAACTTTTTAAATAATTTCCCCTACTCCCTCCGTACTCCTTCTCTTCTCCCTCACCTTCTCCCTCACTCACTCCACCTCCCAGCAAACTCTCTCTCTCTCTGTCCTTGTTATGGTAAGTTTTTCTCTCTCACTTCTCTCTTCATTTTCTTCATCTTCCTCTTGTTATTTCTCGTTTCTTAAAACTTGAAACTTGTTTAGATCGTCGATAGGATCGCGTAGAATCAAAAATATTCGAATTCCGTCATCTTTGAGAAAATCCAAGTAAGTTACTTTTCTCCCATTTTTATGCTAAAATGTTCCTATCATGTTTATATAATGCTTGATGTGTTATATTGGAAGTTTGGTTGAGTTTAGAATTTATTTGGAATTTATTTGAGTTTTGGTAAAAAATGGTGATTTTATGAATGTTGGGTTTGATTCTCGGTTTTGGTTGATAAATGGTGTATTTGGATCCCCATCCTAGATATAAGTTGTTTTGGTACATTTTGGAACTTGTTGGAGGAGTTGATTTTGAGCATCTTGTGTTTTGGTAGAATTTGGGTCGAAATTGTTAGAACCCAGCTCTGTTCTTCCCGGCCAAAACCCAGGCCGAGCGCCCGCCTGCCCTTGCCCAGGCGCCCGCCTGCACCCCTTTTGCCAGCGGCCAGACCTTCTGTCGAAATAAGCGCGCGCTCGCCCCTACCCAGGCGCCCGCCCGCCCGCCTGCTTGGGATTTTTGCCCTTTTGCTTGGTCTAAGGCTATTGGCTTAACTAGTTTAGGTTTCCTTCTTCTAATTAACTTAAGATAACACCGTGGAACACTTTATTAAGTGGAATTGATTCTTATGTGAATAAATATGATATGGAATTTGATTAAGTACCATTTTGGGAATGTGGTCCATCTTTGATGGGCTGGTTGTATTGGTTTACCTCTGTGGTGATTTAATTGGAATGATTCCCTACTTTGGAATCGTAAGATGTTTATTCATGCTAATATATTATTACTTAGCATTTATTTGGAAGCCCAGCTGGCATAATTGTTGCATCGGGCGATGGGAAAGATTATAATGGCAAAGCCAAGTCCATCATAATGTTGACCATTGTTTTGCCCTTACTATACCCTTTTCCAGATTGGCCTTGGAAGAGATAAGTTAGCTTCCTTTGTGAATGTATCTAGCTACTGAGCATGACTTTGTGGCATGGCTCTTGTCCTTTGTGACACTCTTATGGTTATTGTTCCGGTACCGGGGGTTTCTCTTCGGCTTTCATGCTATTATGAAGATGTGATTTGTTGATTATTGAAGCTGCGCAGCGATCCTTTATTTGGATGTATCAGTTTGGGAAAACCTTGGCTATATCCTTTGTTATATGTTTATTTCCGCTGCTATCTGTTATGTGATAACTGCTATGTGTTATCTATGATTTATTATTGTATATTGCATCATAGCATGTCATGTAGTTGCATTAGTAACTTATTGAGATTTATCTCACCCCCTTTCTTTTATCTTTGTTTTTCCTTAACCCCCCCCAGGTGCTAAGGATTAGTCTCGCTGATCACGAGAAAGAGGACGTCGAGTGTGGATACATTCTTTTGGGGAAAGTTGTTATAGGTTGGTTTACATTATATAAATGTGTAACCTTTTTGGGATAGTTGTACCAAACAATGACGTCATTAAGAATTGTACATTTATATTCTGTTGGGCATAAACTTATGGAAGTTTATGATAGTTGTATTTGGTTATTATAAAACTTGGATTTGTAAAACTTTGGATCATCACCTTTTGGTATAAAAGGAAATTTTTATCTCCATTATTTTAGAGTTTATTGTTTAAGTCGACGTCCAGCTCGCGATCTCGGGCCCGCGGGGTTCGGGGTCGCGACAAACTCTCTTTGTCCTTATCTTTAAAAAAAAAAAAAATCCATCTGTCCTAAAAGCTTCATGTCTTGTAACTTCCTTCTTCTTCATTTCGTCTGGTAACCACCGAGAGTGATATATGATCGATCGATATCTGGCGATTTTCGTCGGATTTCGACCATATCTATTTCCAATATGTACTTTTGTGTTTTTGATTTTAATAATCTCTGATTTCGAATCATATTTCAGGGTATTGAATATGAAGGTTATCGGTGGTGATAATCAAACTGACCATCACAAGTGTTCATTTGACCATCGATTTTCTAGTTCAATTAAAGCAATTTTTCATTCTACTACTTGTTTTCTCTCCTTCGTCTTCTCTCCTTTGTCGAGAGCCTTTGTCATCTCTCCTTAGTGTTGAGAGACTTTGTTTGATATTTGAATTTTTTCTTTGTTATTGTGATGTTTTGGATACTTAGTTGACATTTATTGCCGATCCAAATGTTTTATATTGTTGTGTTCTCAGCGCCAAATATTGTCCATGCGGGGATTTCTTGAAGGCCAATGTTGGACCGCGTCCAAGTTACGCTTAGAGAAGCATTTGTGCATTTCAAGTCATTGTTTATGTAACGACTCGAAAAATCTAAATTCCATAAACCTGAATAATACACGAGCTTCACTTGCTCGATAACAAAATACTATAATGTCAATAGGCTAACCGCCTTTACTATTGAACACCTAAACCAACTAGAGTTGTGAAACACGCCTGGCAACAAAGGCCGGCACCAAAATAAATACAACACTTTATTACAGGCACAAAAGACATCTACCCAAATTTACAGAGTTTATATAACCCAGTAAAATCATCGTCCTCACGAAAATAAACATACATAAGCTCAATAGAGCAACTACCCATAAAAGCAACAACCTTCTCAATACATCCCCGCTAAGTTGTACCTTACTGACGATCTTCCTTGCCTGAAAACTTTTTCAACCTGGGAAAGGAATTGGGAAAGTATGCTATGTGTTTGAGTGTGTGTATAACACGCAGAGAGAGAGGGAGGGGAAAGAAGGAGTTTTTATAATTTCAACTTTCACTCAAACCCCTCCAAGTTTAACTAATTACATTTAACCCCCAAGGTTTCAACTTTAACACTTAATCCCCTTATTATTATTTACAAATACTACTCATGCTAATTAATCATTTTGCAACTCAAATAATTTTATTAAATATTTTAATAGATCGAGTAAGTCTTTTAAAATAATCAAACTAACACAAATTAAATTATAAAATAATATTCTACGTAAAATTTATATGAAATTGGGACGGGTCGTCACACTCTCTCCCCCTTAAAAGAAATTCGCCCTCGAATTTACTAACCAAATTAATAACACGTAGTCATATCGAGGCTACATATATATCGATTCTTATATAGCAAATAATAACCATAATCAAGGTTCTATTAAATATTTCAGGCATAGTCCCCATATCACACTTAAATTCCAATTCCATTTTCCATTAATTTGTTTCAAATAAATCAACACATATGAAACACACAAATATCCCACGTATACCCAAGTTAAACATTATACGCCAACAGAACAATAGATAGAAATACAAATTTCTTCCTAACAAATTTCTCAATATCAACTAGTCAAAATAATCTAAATTTAATTATTTGTTTTCTCACTTTTCATACTCAGATCAAATAATAATTTAATGTCATTTTCATTTAGCCATACCAACACATATACTTACAAATGGAAATTCAAAAGCAGTAATAGTGCACACACAACGAAAATATACTCTTACCGAAGTTTTCAAACAATTGCGGGTATTTTTCGCGCATATCATGCTCTGCTTCCCATATAGCCTCCTCAGTGCCATGATTTCTCCATAAAACATTCATAAGAAGTACTTGTACTCAAGACGTTTTCTTTAGAATCAAGTATCCATACAAGTTGTTACCCATCCACTAAGTAATACCAATATGAAATAGTCCCACACTCACACGAGGCTCATATATAAATTACTCTATAAGTTAACTTCTCAATCCTTTCAGAATTCCATACATCCCAACATATTAACGAGTAAGACATCCACTCCTATGATGTTAAAGATACATCTTAATACTCAGCCAATAACTGTTATTATAATCAAATTCCGCTAAATAGCTCTTACAGCAGTTGCAAAGAAATCAACTCCACATGCGCAACATATAATCAAGAATCTCCATCAACCTCTTGTATTACCCATTTCCAAGCTTGACATTCAATTTACTACACAAATACTCTGCTTAGCTAGCCAAAATCAAGATGTAAAACAGTGATCCCTGTCAAATATTATATCCATAGGTATTCCATGTAATCATACTACTGTCTCAACAAGTAGGGAAAGAAATATGAGTAACAATTATAACACCAAAACACATAAAGACAAGCAGATTTGGTTAGTCAATCCACTAAAACCAAACATCATCGGCCTTATCTATTAAATGGTAATCCTTCAACAACATTCATCATAATATGTTCATATCTAGTCATGAATCTCAAAGGATTGTAACAAATCAGCTGATCACTGATGCTCTGCTTCTAAATATTCACAACTCAAGGATTTAGTTACTTACTCAAAAATTTCCCATTTCAGATTAATCAAATGAAATTCTTCAAATTCATCTCAATACAGTACATTTACATGGATTCATAATTTAATTGGTCTTGGGAATCTCTTCAAGTACATGTAGTTGACTTCCACTATACGTTTTTACTTCCACTAGGTTTTAACTACATACTTGCCTATGAAAGGTTAACATCCCCTCACGAGGGAAACATTCCGTTGTCTATCGTCGTTCATTCCACTAGAAATTTTCTATAGTTGAAATCATTCATTAGAGCTTCCATCATATGCTGGAGTAGACACTTAAAGCTTTCTCAATCGCAAAATTTACCATTCCCGATTCATAAAGAATATAGTATGTCAAAACCTCTAACATTCCCATTCCGTCGATCCAAAAGAATATACAAGTCTTTGTTTTGTGAATCCGCTAATACATTTGCCTTTCTGAATGATATACCATAGTACTCTACTTACCTTGTTTCATATGTCACTCTCTTTTAAGAAATCAAATACTTCAACTCTTATGATTTATAAACACTTCAAATATAGCTCTATAAAGTCATCCACTAATGCAATGCCTGTATAATCACAATTAATTCCAAGTCATGGTCAAATTATTCTATTCATAAGGATTCAATCTCCTCGCAGCATATCACAATCTCTCTTTTGGAGGTATTACTTTGAATAATGAATTCATTAGATCCACTATAATAATAAAACTCGACATATCCACTAGGAACAGGAATACAGATCATCTCCTCTAGGTCACTGTAATACTAGTCAAATCTACTAGGCAATATCAATTCTGAAGTTATTGTCATCCATCAGTTCAATATTTGAAAATTAGCTTCACATTCATCACTCTATCTATCGAAAAGGTGTAGCTTTCTATGTCAAATAGTTCACAATATAGCTACCCTAGAGAGTCCTTAATGAATTTCTGACAAAGTCAAGAAAATCCTAAGAATATACGTACCTCCATTTACCAGTGCATCCACTTTTGAAATGTCAATAACTATGCATGAACTGAGACCGTTCCAAAATGATATATCCTCTAACAAGAAGACATACTATGGTTGATGAATCATCGATCAAGTAATTACTCATATTGAATCTTTAACTCTTTTGGGTCTACCGATGACATATACACACTACTATATATATCCGTGCTGTACCCAGTAACAACTCAACACATATATCAAATTCCCTGTCAAGTGGCATGTTGTACTCAGCAGAGAAGATAACTCAGAACTCATAAATAAATGATATATCCTCAAATTTTAGTGTAGATGCACCCTTATCAACCACAAAAAGTAAACACCTGGCCCAACCTGGTGATAACATTTCCTGTCTTTCAATAAATAACATGAATGCCACACATATATCTATCATACTTAATTAAGAAAATAAAGCACACAGGTATATAAAACTTCACTACCTTTTGATGAAAATCAACAAATTCATAATGAATATAAATTTAGTTCATTTCAAGTATAATGTCAACGTTCCCCCAGGTAACACGACAAAATCAACATATACGATGATTTCCCAACTTATACCAAGTTTCTTATCAACACAAATCTTAATCATGTATTTTCTCATCGAAGAGTATACCTTTAGCACATAAGGCAAAGAGTCAGGAGAAACGTAGAAATATGACACAAAATAAGATCCAAGTAAGGATGAGATAAGCTTAAACGTATAAGAAATCACACTCTCGGCTTTCTTAAACTATCCACCCCAACATAGACTAACTCTATAAACACCAGTCCCATGCCTGGTATTACCTCAAATAAGTAAACACTCGACGTCGATAGCACACTCATTAACCAACCCACCAAGCCTATGAATCCTATCCAGACTGATAGTTAACCTAGGCTCTGATACTAACTGTAACGACCCGGAAAATATAAATTCCATAAACCTGAATAATACACGAGCTTTACTTGCTCGATAACAAAATACTATAATGTCAATAGGCTAACTGCCTTTACTATTGAACAACTAAATCAACTAGAGTTGTGAAAAACTCTAGACACGCCTGGCAACAAAGTCCGGCACCAAAATAAATACAACACTTTATTACAGGCACAAAAGACATCTACCCAAATTTACAGAGTTTATATAACCCAGTAAAATCATCGTCCTCACGAAAATAAATAACATAAGCTCAATAGAGCAACTACTCATAAAAGCAACAACCTTCTCAATACATCCCCGCTAAGTTGTACCTTACTGACGATCTTCCTTGCCTGAAAACTTCTTCAACCTGGGAAAGGAATTAGGAAAGTATGCTATGTGTTTGAGTGTGTGTATAACACGCAGAGAGAGAGGGAGGGGAAAGAAGGAGTTTTTATAATTTCAACTTTCACTCAAACCCCTCCAAGTTTAACTAATTACATTTAACCCCCAAGGTTTCAACTTTAACACTTAATCCCATTATCATTATTTACAAATACTACTCATGCTAATTAATCATTTTGCAACTCAAATAATTTTATTAAATATTTTAATAGATCAAGTAAGTCTTTTAAAATAATCAAACTAACACAAATTAAATTATAAAATAATATTCTACGTAAAATTTATATGAAATTGGTACGGGTCGTCACAGTTTAGTAGGGCGATCACTGGAGATTTGATTCACGATTGGACTTTATTATTTGAGAAGAGTTAGGTTTTTCTATGGAGGCAAGAAATTTATCAATGATTGCATGTCTTTATCGTAATCCTCAACTTTTAGATAAGCCTCCAACTGTTGTGGAGCGCCAACTTCTTGACAATTATTAATTAAATTTTGATGTTTGTTTCAAAAAAAAAATTATATCATTAAAAAAACCTACACTCCTCCGTAAATCAAACTTTTTTCTCTCTAAACAAATCCACACTCAAATCCCCTCCTCCGCAACCACAACCCTTCACCATCCAAACCTATTTACGACTCTTCACCATCTTCTCATGTCCACCGACGTCACCCTCGACTTTGCGTCCATCTTTACAGCGTGACTCCTACACAGTAAGAAATCTGGATTTGTGTGTGTGTTTGTGTGTGTGTTTATGTGTGCTAGTGTGCGTTTGTGGGTGTTATTGTTATTTCAATATTGGATTTGAGATTGATTTCATGAGATGTGCATAAATTCTATCAAGACGGGTTCAGTGTTTGATTTTGAATTTCACAGTTTAAGCTAATTTTAAAAACATGGAGATGTGAGATTTCTTTTTTGAAAAAACAATGATGGGGAAAAGTTGCTTGATGGCGGTGAAAACGTAGTGTTTAGACAGTGGGATGATGGTTTAAGGTGGTGTTGGAATGTTGGTGTTTTAAATGTTGGTGGGCTAAATCCATTGATGGAGTTAATAAAGAGAATGGCAAAAGTGATTCTTTCATTGATTTCAACATGTATATATACAAAAGAGATAAGTGATAACCCCATCTAAAGATTTACACAATCAGCTATTTTCTACAAGATATTGACAAGGATTTAAACTAGCTAATGATAGGTACAAAATAATAACAAATTAATAACAAGATATTATCTAGATGGTGGAGATGTAGCCGAGTGAGTGGAATGAGGCTGAGTCGGTTGGGGAGACTCAGTCTTATGCTTATCACGCCCCCGCAAGTCGGACGATCCCATGGTGAGACCGATCTTGGAGATTAACGATGAGAACCGGGCACGAGAAAGAGGTTTCGTGAGAGCATCAGCAAGCTGGTCAGTACCCAAAATATGTTGAACCCGAATAGTACCCAGGGTAACCTGTTCACGAACAAAGTGGAAAGCCAAAGCAAGATGCTTCATTCGAGAATGGAAGACAGGATTGGCCGAGTAGGTGGTTGAACCGAGGTTGTCATAGTAGATAACAGGACGAGAGGAAGAAGTGAGGCCGAGTTCTGACAGTAAGTTAGTAACCCAAAGAATCTCGGCAGTGGTGGCCGCAACTGCTCGAAACTCAGCTTCAGTAGATGAGCGAGCAATAGCCCGTTGTTTCTTGGAGGACCAGGTGATGAGGTTTCGTCCAAGATAGACTAGAAAGCCAGTGGTGAAGATGAAGTCATCTTCGTCGTCGGCCCAATCGGCGTCACAGACGGCATGGAGAGTAGGGGGAGATGTGTTGAAAATCTGAAGACCGAGGTGGATAGTACCCTGAAGATAACGGAGAATCCGTTTGAGAGTGACCCAATGAGACTCTTAGGGATGGTGGGGAAATTGAGCAAGTTTATTGACCGTAAAGGCAATGTCAGGCTGAGTTAGGGAGAGATATTGGAGACTACCAATGAGAGCTCGGTAGTCAGAGGGGTTACAGATAGGGGTGCGGCGAGTGGCCGAGAGAGGAGGGTAGGTGGCCATGGGGGTGGGGGAGGGTTTGGAGTAGAGCATATTGTGACGGGTCAAAATGTCGGTGATATATTTGGATTGGGTGAGTAAAAGACCGTGAGGATTGGGAGTGACCTCCACAATGAGGAAGTAGGAGAGGGGACCAAGGTCTTTAAGAGAAAACTTAGAGGCAAGATGATCAATGAAGGAGGTGATGAGAAAAGCGGAAGGACCGGTGACAATGATATCGTCAACATGGAAAGGAGAAGTATACGATGAGATTGATGATTATAGAGAAAAAGAAAGGGATCATCGAGAGAGGTGGTGAAGCCGAAGGAAAAAAGAGAGGTTTTAAGAGCATTATACCAGGCACGGGGTGGTTGTTTGAGACCATAGATAGCTTTGGAGAGACGACAAACATGACAGGGGTGAGTAGTACTCTCAAAGCCGGGTGGTTGGGACATGAATACGGTTTCAGAGAGCGTGCCTTGAAGAAAGGCGTTGTTGACATCAAGTTGACGAAGGGACCAACCTTGGGTAATAGCGAGAGAGAGGATGAGATGAATGGTGACAGGTTTGACAACTGGAGAGAAAATTTCAGAGAAGTCGAGGCCGGGGCGTTGGTGAAAGCCTTTGGCGACGAGTCGGGCTTTGTATTTATGAATGGAGTTGTCAGGGTTGTATTTGATCCGGAAAACCCACTTGCACCCAACAATGTTTGGGGCTTCATGAGAGGGAACAAGAGACCAGGTATTGTTGCGAAGAAGGGCATTGTACTCATCAAGCATGGCGGTGTGCCAATGGGGAGTGGAAAGAGCTTGTCTGGTAGAGGTGGGAAGAGCATGTGGGGAGGAGACAGTGGCTAGTTGAGCATATTTTGGGTTTGGTTTGGTGATGTTGTTGGAGAGTCGAGTAACAATAATACGTGGGGGTGGAGGGTCGGTGGTTGTGTGGGTAGTGTTTGGGGGAGAGGGAGCAGAGGCAGAGGGTTGTTGGTGTGATTGAGGGAGAGAGAGAGAGAAGGACCAACCGGGGCGGTATGGTGACCGACCGGTTCCGGTGCGGAAGAGGTGGTGGATGTGTTGGGTGAAGGAGGAATAGATGTATGAGGTGGGACGGAAGTAGTAGGTGTGAGAGTATAGGTGGGTAGGGGTGGGGAGTTAAGTGTAGGTAAGGAGAAGGCGCACCATTTAGAGTGAGATAGATTGGAGGCGGTGGGGGAGGTGTTTGTAAGAGAGGGGTATGGAAAGACATCCTCGACAAATTAGATGTGACGAGAGGTATATAAGCGATGTTTGACAGGGTCAAAACAATGGAAAGCACTTTGGGAGGTAGAGTAACCAACAAATATGCATGGGGTGGATTTGGGAGCTAGTTTGTGAGGGGTATAAGGCCGAAGCCATGGATAACAAAGACAACCGAAGGAGCGGAGTTTGGAGTAGTTGGGATGTGTTTGGAAGAGACGATGATAGGGAGTATCATTTTGGAGAGTAGTCGTAGGCATACAGTTAATGAGATAAGTGGCAGTGGTGAAGGCGTGAGGCCAGAAGGCGAGGGGAAGGTGGGCATGAGAGAGGAGTGTAAGCCCAGTTTCAACAATGTGACGGTGACGGCGCTCAGCAAAGCCGTTGTGTTAGGGAGTATGAGGCGGAGAGGTGAGGTGAGAGATGCCATTGGCAAGTAAGGTGGGAGTGAGTTTGAAATATTCACCACCATTGTCGAAAAAGAATTGACGAATGGGACGGGAGAAGTATTTTTCGACTATTGTTTGGAAGCGTTTAAAGGTGGCAAATGTGTCAGATTTGTGTTTAAGAGGATAGATCCACGTATATTTAGTATAGTGATCGACAAAGATGACATAGTATTTGAACTGGTCATAAGAGTGGATAGGGGAGGTCCAGACATCAGAGAAAATTAAGTCAAGAGGAGCAGAAGATTGAAGCGTAGAGACAGAGAATGGAAGCTTGTGACTTTTATTGATATTGCAAGAGTTACAATGAGATAAACTACCACTAAGAATTGGTAAAGAAAAACGTCTATTCAAAAGGGAAACAATAGGGGGAGAGGGATGCCCTAATCTATGATGCCATGAATGGAGAGTGGAGGTGGTGTTGAGATGATCTTGAGGTGAGGAGGGAGACCAAAGGTAGACACTGTTGGGTTTTGATGCATCATGCGCAGCGGAATAAACAGATATAATCAAACACCCAAGAGCCCGGATCCGTGCATGTTGATTAAATTAAATACAAGATGAAAGAAACATACCCTTGAAGATCGAATCCATGAACACGGACTTTGAGGTGCTAAAGAAAACACCCTCTATCGGTATCCACACGTCGAACGGATATCAAGAACACCTTCTTGATCTGGATTGCTACACCCAAGGCTTGATGAAGAAACGATTTCTTCATAGGAATTATTTTGCTCCATTGATTATTGAGTTTTGATGATTCTAAATCTCAAAACTAATAATCCCCTCTATATGTGTGTAATTGTTTCTCAAACAACATGTTATGATTTCTAAAATCAACCATTAGGTTTCTCAAACCCGACTGCACACATATATAATAGGGTATAAACCTAATTCCTTTTGGGATCAGAATTCCTTGTCAAACAAGAAGTCTGAACAAACTGTTTTCGGCCGGACAAACCATCCGTACGGATTGGTTGGGTGGCTCCCAAACCATCCGTACGGATCCTTCCAACCGAATCCAGTTTTTCCCGTTTTCTGTTCCTTATTCAATCCATTCTATTGTGTGTGACCCAATAGGATTATACTAAGTTGGCAACGAGTCCGAACGAGTCAGAACCCGTAAGTCATAAGCGGACTCTAGCAAGCCATTATGACTACCCAATTAGTATAACTTTGAAAGCCCAAAGTAACCTTATAGAACATATCACAATCCCTTTGTCACACGATATCATATTGGACATAAGTCATGGTCCACGTCAACTTATGTTGTCCAATGCTTTCTCGATCCCGAGTAGATTGATATGAGCAAATAACATTGAACGCTTCAATTCATTTGGGTACGGCCGTACACTATTATCAATCTCACTCATCGAGTGGCCAAGCAGATATCTCTCTTGAGAGAGGGACAAATCCCATCTTGACTTATCATTCTTCCCTACAAGAATCCGATTATGCCAATCGTAGCCTTTATAACCACCCGGTTAGGGGTAGCGTTTGAGTACGTCAAACATAATGTTCATCATGTGGAAGACTATGATAATCTCAGGTCTAAGGATAAATGATATAACTATTATGAGATTTAATTATGACATTTGACCATGACATAAATCTCATAACGGGTCTATCCAGTACTTGTTCTCCAACATGTACCCACAAGTTTAATCCGCATCCTATGCGCTATAATCATCATATGATTATCCATCAAACTCATGCTAGCCCTTCATAAGTGCTAGGGACAATGATTATTATAATAAACATGCAAAAGATATAATAATCGGGTTTGTTATCTCTATAACAATGAAGCTATGATATAACGCATAGGCCTTTCTCAAGGGCCTAGGGCATAATATCCAACAATCTCCTACTTGCACTAGGCCCAATCAACGCGTATCCAATACCCATTGAGCTTAGTTATGATCTCCATCATAATTGCAAACGAGTTTATGTAGGATAATTATCCTTGTTATTATCATAAGGTATTTTGCATATTTTGACACTCCCATCTTTGACGATTTCTCGAGTAAGATAGAAATGTCTGAGTATATGTCTAGATAAGATATTAGTCCCTTGACTTGTGTAATAACGATTATTGACACAATGAAGGTACATTAAATTAGTGACACTAGAAACGATTTCTAGTTTACTAATTAGAATCTTAATCTTAACATTTTTCTAGTTGCATCTCATGCCACTAGATACTTAACCTTTTGTAGAATAGTAATGGTCCATTTAGAACTCTTCTAACACCATTATTAGACGTAAATATGTATTTATACTGCAATATTTATCTTTGTTGGTTTATAAGAATGCATCTATGTAACTATTACAAGATCATCTTTCATTCCATCAAAGATCAAGAACGCATCCTTTAGTTCTTCTAAAGTACTTAAGGATGTTTCTTAACTAGTGACTTTCACTAGGATCCGATTGGTATTATCTCATCATACTCCAAGTATATGAGACATCCGGTCTTAGTATATTAACATGACTTACACGATAGATCCAATTGCCGAAGCATATGGAATCCTAATCATGTACTTTTGCTCATTAGTCTTCTACTAAGACTAAATCTTGCAAAGATTAATGCTATTAGACTTTCGCAAGTAGCCTCTCCAAGAGTCTTGCATGGTGAACTTTTCACTATCTTGTCTTTATTAGTACTTTGACTTTAACCAATCAACGTTTTAGATTTATCTCCATAAATCAGTCCAAGGATGTAGGCGGCTTCATCCAAGTCTTTCATTTAGAAACTCTTTCAAAATGATTTATATATCAACCATATATATATATATTAGACTATGAATAAAATTACGCTCCCACTAAATTTATTGTAATCACAAGTGTCATCTTTGATGAATTCAAACTCTTTGAATACTACATCAAAATGAAATTTCACTCCAAGTAGTTTGCTTCAATCCATCTCATGAATTTCTGCAACTTGCATATTTTATTAGGATCTTATGGATCAATCAAAATTTTTAGGTTGTATCAAACACATCCTAATGTAAGTTCCTGTTAAGGAATATAGTTTTGACATCCATCTGTCATATTACATATTCAAAATATGAAGTCATGACAATAAGAATTCTAATAATATTAAGCATGACTACAGGTGATAAAGTTTCACCATAATCGACATTATGAATTAACTTTTCTCAATTAGTCTTGTTTAATCAATATACACTTTTAGATTTTATGACTTCAAGTCATTGATCTAAATCCGGAGCGGACTTTGCATCTTGATAGGTAATAGGTCAATCATTCGCAATGATATCTTCCCTATTACTTTCTATTACGAGAAATCAATATTTCTTGTTATAGATAGTATCCTATCAGTTATGCAAATTTCTTGTGTATACTTGAATGAATTTCCACAACTCCTTGTGAAACTTTATTCAACTTCCATCTTAGGTTCCATGTCATTTTCTGGGTCTCGAACTCTTCGAGATACATTTTACTCCCACTAGTTCTTTAGAGATAAACGATTTATCTAGAAAGTGCTATTTAGAGTAACAAATGATTTGTACTCTTTAAAGGGTGTAAAATTAATACCATTAAGATATCCCATAAAATACATTTATTAGATTTAGGTGTGATTTTGTCCAAGACAAAACTTTTCTCAAAAGTATCACATCACAAATCTTTATGAAAGACAAACCAAGTTTTCTTTCATTCCATATATTATATGGTATAACGAACCTCCTTAGACGAATCTCAATTTAGTGTAAGCGCAGCTGTTTCCAGCACATAATCCAGAGGGTTAATTAAAGATCAGTTTGACTTATCATGAGGCCAAAAACTGTGTTTTACAGACAATCTGTAAACTTCTGGAACATCATCCGTACGGATGCTGTTTCCAGATTCTGTTTTTCTTAAATTGCAGACTTTCTGCAGAATTCTCATCGAGTCCAAGGCTTAAATATTCATTACTTTGATCTAATCAGAGTACATCAATACTTTTGCCATGAGGGTGTTGAAATCCTTTCTAGCATTGTTACTTTAATAAACTACATACATCAAAATGTATAAGTTCAAAAGAGTAATTCCTCTTACTACTATTAGTAAAAGATGTCTTGATCAATTTCTAAGATTCACATCTATCACATGATTCGAAATCATATGAATTTAAAAGTCCGTCCCATGGAATTTTAGATATGTGTTTCTTATCATTTGATATAGACATTAATGCTTTTTAAGATTGTAACGATTACATCCTTATATTCAGATTTCCATTATTTACGTTATGCTCATTATTTTGTTCTTCCAAGATAAGGATATTAAGTCCCATTATATGATTAGCAATACAATAAGGCAAATCATATTTAATGGAACACTTTCTTATTCGAAATAAGAAATATCCATAATCTTCTAATGAAGAAACCAAAATAATATTTCTACTTTAAATAAGAACATAGCACCATTTGTTCAAAACAAATATGAACTTATTAGATAAAGACACTTCGCAAGTTCCTATGACTAATGTTGCAACCATTGCATCATTATTGTCACATAGGTTAATCTTTACCCTTACAAGTAGAATTTTAACATAAATACTTGAAGTGGTAGTCCAACTACCTTTCTTTTGATCTTTTAATTCAAATTGTAATTTCACCAATGGTCAATCCTATTGCCAATGTGCAAATTACATTCTTTGGATTTTAGGTTTTAGCCACAAATATTTCCTTTAGGCTTGACAACTTTTGTCTTCCCTTTATCTTAAATCATTGTCCTTATTAACCTTTAGAGTTTGAGAGGGTTTCCATTTGATATTAAGACATAGCATTTTAAACATCAAATGTCGCTCATGAATCAATATCAAATCCGTTTGTTAGTTCCAAACTAACATGATAACCAAGCCAACTAAGGTAATTAATATGTTTCTCTATGTTCAAAACATGAGAACTTATTAACATACCTTTCATTCATCACATGAATGTTAGGCTTTAATCAATCTCAAACTTTACTTGTCTTTCTTGCTTGTAGGAACACTTTCTACCTGATTGCTTATCAAATAAGCATCCATGTGTTTCAGATACTTCTAAAGTTCTAAACATATGGTAGCAAGTCATAAGACAATTGACATCTATAGAATCATCCACATGTTTCTAATAAATGTCTTTGTCCATCCTTAAGCATTAGGTTTCTTAGAAATAGGATTTATTAAGAATTCATAACTCCCGATCTTGCTTTAGAACAATTCTTAAGCTCATGACTAGGTCATGGAAGTTAATCTTATTCTCTTTAAGTGGGGTCTATTGCAGTGATTATACATGATTATAGTTTAAGACATTCTACAAAATATGCAAATAAATATACACATATATTTCATACCATTATCATTTAGAGACATATAATGTATTTCATATATACTCCCACTAAATTATACACCTTCAAATACAACAATTGTATAATATAATTTAAGTAGGCTAAGATCCAACTTTAATTTAATTTCAAGTCCGCTTTGGCGATACTGCTCAAAATTAAATTAATTAGGTAGACAACTCTTTGTCAATCATATTATATATGATTCTTAGATCCTTTATGAGATTTGTTAGACATCTTATGTCAGACATGTTTTAATCTCATCTTGTGCCTTAGGCCCAAAACTTTGTCTTTTGATAGCCTAATTAAGTCAAACCACGTTAAACGTATAGGAAACTCTCATTCCTCATCTTGCTCATACACTGATAGAATTAGTGCACCTCGCTTTGGCAGAGCCCACATAAAAATACCCGGTGTACTCACAAGTGTTTTAATAATGGATTGGCACTTGACTTAAGTTTTTAAGAAGGTTTATTACATAGAGATATGCATCATATATTTAATTATGTCAAACATAATATAATATAGTCTTTGCATAACTGATGTTAACTAATCCAATTAATTAACATAAGCAAAATCTTGTGATTTAATTATGAAGCAACATAATGGGGACGGAATCTAAATTATCTGTAAACAATTTACAGATTGGATATTTCATTCGCATTCCCAGAAACAAGGCGTGAGCCTGCCATTGGTCCATGCAATGAATTAATCCAAATTTCGTTTCCTTCCTTTTGCAAACGGTTTGCACTTTGTATAGGGTAATTCTGAAACTTTGAGATTACACCAATCTTAAACTCCTTTAAGATTCTGATCTCATTAACAGCTTGGACTTCTGAACTTAAATCTGTTTCAGGAAACACGGTTTCCAAAACTAGCCATCTGAAAAAGATTATAATCAGAATGCCCAAACCATCCGTACGGATGTTTCTGGAAGCATCCAGATTTATCCGTACAGCTTTTTCGTACATGTCACGTAAACTCTGAACTCTTCAGAATTCTGAAACTGTATCCGCAGAGCATCTTGAAATTGAAAGAACAAACCGCACGGCCGAAACTAAGCCAAAAGGCATCCACATTTCCGTGCTAAGATCAAGAAACCAAGCAACTTCTCTATGCGGTCGAAACTAAGCCAAAAGGCATCCACATTCCCGTATAGATTGGATACTTGTTTCAAGATCTTTCATTGTCTCTTAATCTCACAGATTACAGCAGTTCTAAACTCTTTAGAACTTTGATTTCTGCAATTCCTTTTGAATTCTTCGGCCGAAAACTGTTTCAGGAAACACGGTTTCGAAAACCAGCCGTCTGAAAGCAGTTTCCAGTTTTCAGATTCGAATTCTGTAAACAATTTACAGAATAATCTGAACACCAGAAAACAAATCAAATTTGAGAATTTCCAAACCATCCGTACGGATCTATTGGTAGGATCTCAGATTTCCAAGTTTTTCATAATTTCAGAAATTCGACCAAATCCAATATCATGTTTGTACATAATCAGATTACAGAAACATGAATTTACAGATTACGAATTTAATTAGATCTAATCAATATCATGAATAAACAATTTATTATATATATGTAAATTAGATCTAAGTTATCAATACACATAATCCAATTATTTATTGATAATTCCAACATGCAATTATTCATATAGATCAAATTAATATAATAATTACATAATCCCCATATTCATGCTTATAAATTTTATATCTCATATAAAACTCAAATCACATATTCATCTTATTATCATGCAAATTATATAATCGGATTAAACAATTTCAACATGATATACTAAAATAATCAACAATGAACGGGGCTATGATACCACTGTTGGGTTTTGATGCATCATGCGCAGCAGAATAAACAGATATAATCAAACACCCAAGAGCCCGGATCCGTGCATGCTGATTAAATTAAATACAAGATGAAAGAAACATACCCTTGAAGATCGAATCCATGAACACGGACTTTGAGGTGCTAAAGCAAACACCCTCTATCGGTATACACACGTCGAACGGATATCAAGAACACCTTCTTGATCTGGATTGCTAGACCCAAGGCTTGATGAAGAAACGATTTCTTCATAGGAATTATTTTGCTCCATTGATTATTGAGTTTTGATGATTCTAAATCTCAAAACTAATAATCCCCTCTATATGTGTGTAATTGTTTCTCAAACAACATGTTATGATTTCTAAAATCAACCATTAGGTTTCTCAAACCCGACTGCACACATATATAATAGGGTATAAACCTAATTCCTTTTGGGATCAGAATTCCTTGTCAAACAAGAAGTCTGAACAAACTGTTTTTGGCCGGACAAACCATCCATACGGATTGGTTGGGTGGCTCCCAAACCATCCGTACGGATCCTTCCAACCGGATCCAGTTTTTCCCGTTTTCTGTGCCTTATTCAATCCGTTCTATTGTGTGTGACCCAATAGGATTATACTAAGTTGGCAACGAGTCCGAACGAGTAAGAACCCGTAAGTCATAAGCGGACTCTAGCAAGCCATTATGACTACCCAATTAGTATACTTTGAAAGCCCAAAGTAACCTTATAGAACATATCACAATCCCTTTGTCACACGATATCATATTGGACATAAGTCATGGTCCACGTCAACTTATATTGTCCAATGTTTTCTCGATCCCGAGTAGATTGATATGAGCAAATAACATTGAACGCTTCAATTCATTTGGGTACGGCCGTACACTATTATCAATCTCACTCATCGAGTGGCCAAGCAGATATCTCTCTTGAGAGAGGGACAAATCCCATCTTGACTTATCATTCTTCCCTACAAGAATCCGATTATGCCAATCGTAGACTTTATAACCACCCGGTTAGGGGTAGCGTTTGAGTACGTCAAACATAATATTCATCATGTGGAAGACTATGATAATCTCAGGTCTAAGGATAAATGATATAACTATTATGAGATTTAATTATGACATTTGACCATGACATAAATCTCATAACGGGTCTATCCAGTACTTGTTCTAACGGGTCTATCCAGTACTTGTTCTCCAACATGTACCCACAAGTTTAATCCGCATCCTATGCGCTATAATCATCATATGATTATCCATCAAACTCATGCTAGCCCTTCATAAGTGCTAGGGACAATGATTATTATAATAAACATGCAAAAGATATAATAATCGGGTTTGTTATCTCTATAACAATGAAGCTATGATATAACGCATAGGCCTTTATCAAGGGCCTAGGGCATAATATCCAACAGACACCGCGATCAATTGTGCCTTAGAGGAGAACGCGGTTGGTGGAGATTGCCTTAAAAAGAAAGGAAGATTGTGAGAATTCAACAATGGCATTATTATCTTTGCAAAATTGAGAGACAGAGAGAATATTACGAGAGATGAGGGGAACATGTAGAACATTATTGAAGGAGAGAGATGAGTGAGAGAGGGGAATAGTGAAAGAACCTATGTTGGCAATGGGAAGGGCAGAGCCATCACCTATAATAACATCATCACTACCGTCATAGGGGTGATGGAGAGCAAGGTTAGAGAGATCATTAGTGATGTGATTGTTGGCACCACTGTCGATAAGCCAAGGAGCAGGGGGCGAGTGATTAGATGTGGTGGAGGTGTGAGCTTGAGGAGAGTGACGGGAGATGTTGGACTGATTGTTGCGATTGTTGGAGGGAGGAGACTAAAACTGGACATTTGGATAGTCACGAGCAAAGGAGCGACACTCAGAGATGACATGGCCTTGATAACGACAGTATTGACATTTGCCTTGGAAGGTTTTGGTGAGAGGGTTTTGGTTGTGTGGTGTGTGTGATAGAGTGGGAAGGAGGGGAGGTTGAGAGGGTGGAAACCGAGTAGGAGGGGGACGAGTTTGAGTGTGGGCAGCATGTGCGGAGACGGGAGTGGGAGATGCAGCGGTAGTGTGTTTGAGAGAGAGTTCATGGTGAAGAAGTTTTTCATGAAGGGCTTCAAACGAGATGGGCGTATCACGGGCTCGGACAGAGTCAATGACAGGTTTGTAAAGGTCGTAATCGAGACCTTTTAGAATTTTGGCAATGAGATCCTCAGAGTCGAGGGGTTTTCCAAGAATGGATAGTTTATCGGAGCATGCTTTGAGAGACTGCATGTAATCGGTGATGGAGGAGGAGGATTTTGTGATGGAGTCGAGGTGATCTTTGAGTTGGAGAATATGGGCCCGAGAGGGGTTAGCATAGGTAGTTTTGAGGATAGACCAAGCTTCATGGGAGGTTTTGGCTTGGTAGACGAGTGGAGCGACGGTGGTGTCAAGTGTACCTAGAAGGGCGCCAAGAATAAGGCGATCTTGACGATGCCAAGTGGTGGCAGCGGGGTTGATAGAATCTTTCCCATCTTGGGTGATGGTTTCGGGTGGTGTGGGGTGGCTGCCATCGACGTATTTGAGAAGGTCGAGACCAAAGAGAATGGAGTGAAGTTGAGAGGACCAGGCGAGATAGGTAAGAGGGGTGAGGACTCGACAGTTGGAGAGGTTAACAAGAATGAGAGGGTGAGATGACTCGGTTGAGTTGGGGAGGAGGGAGGAGCTGCCGGAATCTACCATAGGGAGGGAGGCGGAAAATAGGTTTAGGGTTTTGGATCGTTTTTCTCTGGTACCATAAAGAGAATGGCAAAAGTGATTCTTTCGTTGATTTCAACATGTATATATACAAAAGAGATAAGTGATAACCTAATCTAAAGATTTACACAATCAGCTATTTTCTACAAGATATTGACAAGGATTTAAACTAGCTAATGATAGGTACAAAATAATAACAAATTAATAACAAGATATTATCTAGATGGTGGAGATGTAGCCGAGTGAGTGGAATGAGGCTGAGTCGGTTGGGGAGACTCAGTCTTATGCTTATCAGTTAATAGTTAGATTTGGTTCAAACTATTGATATACCTGTTAAATTTTTAATGGTTGTTATTCATGTGCCCATCACGTGACCAAAATAACCTCACCTCAGTTAGGTTACATGTGCAAGACATGTTTGGATTTAACCCACTTTATTAGTAATTCTGACTAACGTTATTAATTTTAATCTCTAAATTGATAAAATTAAAACATCAATGATCAAACCACAATTGAGTACCCACTTTATATTTTGAATCTTAATTTGTCATTTTCCCTATACTAAAATTTAAATAAGTATAGATTTTTTGTCCACCTTTGTAATAATGAACTTTTATGTTTTAGTGCATTAATGTTTAGTGAGTCAATTTTTATGCATTAGCGTCACTCACAAGCTATTGCAAGACTAGTTACAACATTTTGTAAACGACTAATATTAGGATTACAAAAAGAGTAGGTTTTGGGGGAAACTAGGTTTTCATAAGTTATAAAAAGTATGCTTTTTAATATTAGGATTACATTTAAACCCTAACCTTAAATCCTAAACCCTAAACCCTATAAAAACAAGACTTTTTATAACTTATGGAGGAACTAGTTTCTCCCAAAATTTTATGTTTTAAAAATTATTTGCAAAAAGTAGGTTACAAAATGATTTAACAGTCACTGATTAGATGTTGTGTTGGTAATCATTAATCAAGTATTCAATTAAGAGTTGGTTTTGGGGGAAACTAGTTCTTCATAAGTTATAAAAAGTTAACTTTTTAACCCTTAAACCTTAAACCCTAAACCCTAAATCCTAACCCCCTAAACCTTAACTCTTATAAAAACAGGACTTTTTATAACTTATGGAGAAACTAGTTTCCCCCAAAATTTTCTCTTCAATTAATGACTGTCAAATCATTTTGTATCGTACTTTTTGTAAACATTTTCTTGTAATCGTAGCATTGCTCTTTGTAAACTAATCATATATTTTGTAATATGAATATCAATATAACAACAAATCATTATTATCAATTTTCTAACTTGGTTAATCGGTAATCACCAATTCATCAAAACAACAACAACAACAAGAACAACAAAAAAAAAAAAAACATTTTTTCCCATCAAAACAAGCATGCAATGGCTTACTTTATTAGTAGTGCATTTGTTTGACATAAACCTCCAATTAATTGTGGTGGTTCATTGCTTAAATTGGATAAAAACTTGGTGAAGGGGCTTTTTCTTTGTTTTAATTTATTTGATAGATAAAGATGATTAGGACAAGCTTTTTAAAGTGTGTCCATATTTACCTCAAAAAATCAAATGAGTTTTTCCCTTCTTGTGGTAGCTTGTGTGTGGAATATCTTTCTAAGTTCTGAGTATGGAGTAAAGATTTTTGAAGAGTTATTTTTCTTTATACAGTTAATATAACAAAATTCTTAAATACAAATACTCCATTCGTTCCAAGTAAGTTGAAACATTTTGCCATTTAGAGCATTTCACTTAAGTTGCAACAATCTAAAAATGGAAGTTTTTTATTACTTTTATAAATTCTCCACTCATTCTCTATCTTCCTCCCAACCACTCATTATTCTCCACTCATTCTCTTTCATTCTCCACTAATTATCTCTCTTCCTCACTATCTTTCATTCTTAATACGTATAATATTCTATCTTTAATTTCCCAACTTCAAAATGAATGTTTCAACTTACTTGGAACGGATGGAGTATATATATACTCCCTCCGTCCCAGCTCACTTGACACTTATTTCTATTTTAGGTTGTCCCAGCTCACTTGACACTTTCCAAAATAGCATACTTTGTATAATTTTATATTCACTCTACCACACCACTCATTCTCTATCTTCATTTTACACCACTCAATTTATTCAACCAACACTACTATTTACCTCACTCATTCTCTCTCTTCATTTTCTACCACACATTTTCCTTATTTTATTCATTCTCCTTAATTATTGTGTCCACCTCATGGGTGTCAAGTGAGGAGGGACGGAGGGAGTATAATATACTGCCTTCGCTCTAGAATGATTTTCACATTTGACTATTCAGTTTTTTTTTTTAAATATATTAACACTTGCTTCATTAGCCATGTTGTGTTTATGCATATTTAAACGGGAAAATGACAATTTAGGGTCCAAAGTTTAGGGGTGTGCCAATAGGGGTCTGATATATCAATTTTATCAATTTGATGTCTAAAGTTGCAAAAGTTGAGCATGTTAAAAAATTTTAACGATTCTGTTAACAAAATCCAGTTAAGTCACACGTGTTTTGCACATGGACTTAACTGTAGTTTGTTTTGATTATTAAGCATGGGCATATCGTCATTTCAAATGAAGAAAATTAATTAAAAAGTTAAAATATTAAATTTTACTTTCATATATTAAATTAACTAATAATTAAAACGTCATTTACCGAAAATATTTTTTCAATAAATACAATAAAAACAATTTTTTTTCATTTAGAACCACACTATAAAATTAAAAGTATAATTTTAAAAAATTAAAAAGTGTAAAAAAAATTATAATTCGAAAAAAAAACACTTTATTTTTTAGAAAGAAGAAAGTGGGGATTTGGACAGTTCTTTTTTCTTTGGGTGGTGGTGGTTAGTATTGTTTCATTATTAATATTAGTATTTTAATTATTTTATTTTCTTCATAAAATTATTTTTAATTTTCATTATTAATTTCCCTTGTTTATAACTTCATTTTTTGTGGTTTAAAAAAACCACTTTAATTTTTTATTTTCTTTTTTTATTTATTAGTATTTTTGAATTAATTAAAATTATTCGTAATAATAAGAGTAAAAAAAATTAGGGTCCATTGTATAAGGGGTGTGTGAAATGGCACAAAGCCCAGGAGAACATCCAAAACAAACTCCAGTTAAGTTCTTCTGTTACTTAACTGGATTTTCTTTGTAACTTAGTCCAAAAACTCTTAATTGACTAACGTTGATAACTTTGGACTCTAAATTGACAAAATTGATACATTAGACTCATATTGGCACACCCCCTCCCCCCAAACTTTGGACCTTAAATTGTCATTACCCCTATTTAAGCTTAAATTATAAAAATAAAAAGAAATTTTTAATGCAGTGAAAAATTGCAAGCGAAAATATTATTTCAGGACTTATAAAGTATAGTAACAAGTGTGAAAATCTCTTAACTTGGTTCACCTCTTGGATAGACAAAGAAGTTCCCATCCTAGATATTTGTTTAGTGTTCCTTATCTTCTGGGAAATTTGCAAAAACCGGAACAACATTATCTTCAATAATGCCTATCTATCTGTAAATGAACCACTCCCCCTTGCTCTACAAATCCTCCAGAAAGTTAAAACACACCTAGCCACCAAAAAACCCACACATCCAAATAACCATGTGACCCGAACAAATAACCCCTCCTCACCAACTAATGAAACTTTTCTGAGTCTTGATTCGTGGAATGGAAAGACTCTCAAGGAATATCTCGATAAAACCTCGCAAAGTAACGTCAAGATTTTGATCACGGATGGTTCTTGGAAACAAAATGCAAGATGGGTTGGCCTTGGATGGGAACGCTGGGACCAGTGACAGGTAGAATTGCAGTAGACAGTATATCATGCAGAGCAACCTCAAGCATTCAAACTGAAAGCCTAGCTATCTGGAAAGGTATGGAATGTGCAATCCACAACTCCTACTTTGACATTCTAATATTGAAGGACTGAACACAAGCTCGAGATTATATTCAAGACCCGGTCTGTAATGATTTCTCATTAGAATCTATCATTCTGGACATCCAAAATCTCAAGAGTCATAATAGGTCTTTTATTAGCAAAGTAGATAGAAATGTAACCCAGTTAGCGCATAATAATGCGACATTTGCTAAGAAAATGTATCATTACTTTATAAGTCATGTGCCTACTTTTCTAATAAAATAGTAGTATAGCTGTTAAAATAAAATAATAACACATAGTTGGCTTTTAAGGAGTTTATACTGACATGTCAACTGGCGAATTAAAAGGTGAATAATAGTGGGTAGTTGTTGTGAGTGTAGAAAGCGAAGTAAGAGAGAGAAAATGAGGTATGAAATAGTAGTTGATAGTTATTGTGCGTATGACAAGCGAGTCTCATTGAATAAATAAATATATTAAGTTTTTATGTAAGAACCATGTGTGATGTATCAATGGGACGCTCAAAAAATAATTTGTGCACATAATTATGGAACGGATGGAGTAGTTGATTGACGACTGATTTAGCATAGGGCCTTGTATCATTCAAAATCGTTAAGAGTTCGATTTTCCCCTTCAAAAAGAAACAAGTTACAATTTCTATAAATATAGCTATGAGTGCTTGTAATTTCATAAAATTGCATTGAAATTAATATGAAAATGAGATTTTTTTTAGAAAATTAAAATGAGATAATTTACTATAAGACACCATAAAGAGAAAAAAAAAAAAACTAAACTAATTTTCTAAAACATTAAGTATAATGAAATAGGAATGAGTGTCGTTATATATAGTACAAACTCGTTGTTATAAAATTTACATAAATCGAGTGTTCTAACATATTCCATCCGTCTCAACTTCTCCGCCCAACTTCTCTGGTTTTCAAAAAATCATCTTCTTCTTCCTCTTTATTAATTAAGCAACAACACAAATTTTTGTAATTTCAATTACTGAAATTACAAACAATTGTGTTGTTGTTTTCAATTCCATTTAATTTGTATTTCATGTTTCTGTTATTTTATTTTTCGTTGTAATAATAAGTTTCTCCCCTTTGTTGGGAGCCGTTGCTTTTTCCCCGTTGTTGAGAGCCGTTGCTTTCTCCCCATCGTTGGGAGCCGTTGCTTTCTCCCCGCCGTTGGGAGCCTATGTTTATGTTTATGTTTTTGTTTGTTGTTGTGTTCTTCATTGTGAAAAGGCAAATGATGAATCTCCACAACAAAAAGGTGATCATTATCCTACTACACAAGGATGCTTTGTGGAATTTGAGATGTCTGGTGGATGTGGACGTGTCAACCCGGATTCTCTAGTATATAAGGTTCTCAACGCAAAATATTATCCGATAGAGGATTTTTTTAAATGCCGGATGGAGGCAATTTCCAAGTTTTACTTGGAGTAGAATCCGAACGTCTCAAAATTTGGATCAAAACTGTATTTGTTGTAGTTTAAGAGATGAAACATCTACATATATTTGGAATGAGCCTTCAATCTTTATGAATTGTCATTTCCAGATATTTTTTTTTGTTGTTACTAAAAAAGAATTTTGAACAATAAATTTTAAGTAGATTTAATATACAAATGAAAATTTAAAACTTGCCGTTGATAGTATTATTGATGGTTTATTAATAATGAATTTTAAATTTTCATTTGGATAATTAAATCAACATAAATTATTGGTCAAGTTCTTTTGTAGTAACGGCTATAAAAGTGTTAAAATGTATTTTGGGACGAATGGACTAAAATATTTTCATTCTTTAAAAAAACATACAATAGTTTTTGCTAAAGGAACTATATTTAATGTATTAGTGTATTATACGGTATAATATTATAAAGAATTTTTCATTTTATATACTCTCTCCGTTCATTTAAACTTTAAAAAATGAGTTGGGTTTAAAAATTAAGAAATGGCAATGCTGGGGGCATAAAAGAAGTTTACAAAATGATGGATACAAAATGAGGTCGCGATATTTTATTGGTTGCATCGGTTGTGGACCCGTCACACTCTACTTAAAAGCACTCATAAAAATCATGACACCTCATTTTGTAAGCCAAATTTTGTGAACTTTTTTGTGACTTTATATTTACTCATTAAGAAAATCATAAAAAGATGATGTGTTGTGAGTGTATATGTTTTGGTAGGAAAGAGATTATGGTGTACGGAATAAGTAATGGATAATTATTGTAAGTATGGCATGTGGGGTCTACAAATAAAAAAAGTAGTCACCTTGTCACAGAGTATATGTTTATCCTCTCATTTGCAGGGAGATTAAGAACTGGTAGAAGTGATGTAAGTATTGTGAGTATGAAAAGTGAGGCATGAGAGAGGAGGTGTGTAGGGACTAATAAATTGATTTGTGTTATAAGTATAAAAGTAAAATATGAGAGAGAATGAGTGTGAGGAATAGTAATTTTTTTTTATGCCCAAGTTCCTTGCTTGCGCCAGACTAATCCTGGAGATAATAGTTCGGTCCCTCATTGCTACTACCAGTTAAATCGCGGGATGTGCCTGAATGATCATGGTTTGAGCACATGTCAACTAATATCACATACAAGGTCCAACCCCAGAAGAGCGTAGAATGCTCCCACCAAGAATCGAACCCACACTTCATGCCTCTAGCAAGATCTTATGTCTCCCTCTTTTGCCATCCAGCTATGTCTCAGGGGACGAATAGTAAAGATTTTTTTGCCATTACTAGAAGTGGACATATGCTTTGAGACAGACTAAAAAAGAAATGTGAATATATACTCTAAATGGAGGGAGTATAAAATTTTTTTTAAGTTTTTAAAATTTAAAATGAGATATGCAAAATAAAAATATTTAAAGGTTAAAATACGAAGGAATAAAGTATAATTATATTCTGATAAGAAATACTGAGGGAGGGCATTTTTTATTGACAAAAACTCATGTGAGACCGTGTCACATGGTGAGACGGATCCTTCATAGGTCGAACCCGTCAACCCGCCCAGCCGTACCCCCCCCCCATTTATACCCCTTATCTTCCCAGCGCGCGACACATGTCGTTTTTTTTTTTAAAAAAAAAAAACCCAATAAATTTAAAATGTTATATTTTGAGATTTTGAAGTCGGGAAAAAATAATTTAAAAATAATGTTGTGTTCGTCTCGACGAGACGAATAAAATTAGAGATATGTCATGATATGTTTTTTTTTAATACTTTTTATCACAAAAAAAGTGAGCTGCTCGTCGTAAAAAATGTAACACGTTTTTATGAAGAAAGTAACAGTTTTGTCTTTAAAAAGTAACACTTTATTGTAAGATGTAACTACAGTTTCAAAAAAAAATTAAATAGTTTTTGTTGTTAGAAAAATTAATAGTTGAAGTGTACCAGAGTGCATATATGATTATAATTTTCTATATAAATGAATGTAACAGTTTTATTTAGTAAATGTTACTTTTTTTCTTTAAAAAGAAGTAAGAATTCATGTACATAATCGGTTGCATTTCAATGTTACTTTTCAGATATAAAGTTAGATTTTTAGATTAAAAACTGTTACAATTAAGAAAAAAAAAGTTACATTCATTTATTATAAAATGTAACATTAGTTTAGTTATCAATCTTATGTTATCTTTAATCTAATTCAGCAAAATTGTGGTATATTTTTGAAAAAAAGTGTTACATTTGAGAAAAAAGTATTACTCCCTCCATCCCAGAATAAGAGTCATACTTTTCATTTTGGTACGTCCCAGAGTAAGAGTCTTATTCCTAAAATGGCAAAGAATATTTACTATTCACCCCACTCATTTTCTCTCCTATTTTACTTTTATACTCACAACACCAATCAATTCACTATTCTCTCCCACTCATTCTCTCTCCTACTTTACTTTTACATTCACAACATTTACATCACTTCCAATATTTATTAATAAGCGTGCAAATGAGGGGTAGGACTCTTACTCCGAGACGGAGGGAGTACATTTTTTATATATAAAAAGTGTTACTTTTCCTTGCTGGCGACCAAAAAATGGCGTTGAAAAAACAACCTTAAATTTCGGGTATTACTATATACAAGGCATGGAATTTACAAGGTATGTGCAAATGACCAAAATACCCTCATATGTAATCTAAAAAAAAAAACCTATCCCTCCCCCATTTCAAACACGGTTCTTCTCTCTCTCTCTCAACGACACAGGCGAAAAAACTCTCACTCAACGGCGGAAAATCAACCGACGACCACAACACCAACCGGAAATGAATACAAACCTCCCTATCACCGGTGGAAAGTCCGGAGCCGCCTCTTCTACCGCCGCTCCAAAAGTAATCCTAATTTCTAAACCTAATTTGAAAACCCAACTATAATTTCTAAACCTAAATTATATAATGCTTAAATGTTGTGGAAACCTATCCAAAATGGTTCTAATTGTGATTTGGTAACACAAATTGGGGATTTTTGTTTGAATTGGTTACGAATTTGTGGGCGTCAAATCTGCACATGTCGGGGTGTGTATCGTATGAACACACACGAGATGCTTGACCACATATCGCGTATTAGCGCACGAAATGCAAACTGATGAATCAGTTTACATTTCGTGTGGCAATACCCGAAATTTTGGTGAGCATTTCGTGTTTATGTACACGAGAAAACTTCCACATTTCGTATATTAAAACATGAAATGCAAACTGATTCATCAGTTTGCATTTTGTGTGCCAATACACGATATGTTGTCAGGTGTCTCGTGTGTTTAAACACGAAATGATCACCAATATTTCGGGTATAGCCACACGAAATGTATACTGATTCTTGAAAAACAAGAAATGTTGCTTATTTATTGTATCTTATTTAATTTTTTGTAGGGACGTAAACCTGCGACTCCCTCTAATAGAAAGAGGAAGGCCGAGGAGGCGGATGCTATTAGAGAAGCTGCACGTACCAAAAAGAAGCACGACAAGAATGTCGTGATTGAGCAGGTTGTGGATGATGAGACAGATAGTGAGGAGGGTACAGATTTTAGGACTGGCTCAGAGGGGTCGGAGGATGATTCATCTTCTGGTACTCGTTCCCGAGGTGCATCTGTGCATGAGGCACAGGATTCTGGTGATGAGGAGGAGGAGGAGGAGGTGGAGGAGAGTTTATCTGTGAGGCCTCGCAAGAGGCAGGAGGCACGGGCCAGAAAGGGGAAAGGGGCTAAGGATGAACAGTGGGAGCTTAAGAGTAATCCCGATGGCGGCCCGGAGGTGGTTGAGTTGTTGTACGGGTTTGGTCATCACCGAGCCCGTAAGATCTGGGAGAACGCCACTTGTGAGCCGGTGTTGAAGCGGCAAACCAGGCAGCAGATTCTAGATAAGTAAGTATATGATTTATTTATTAAATAGTTTTATTATTTGTTGTTAGTGTTTAAACCTCCTCTGTTCCAGAAAAACAGTCTCATTTTAACTTTTTGTTTAAAAAATAAAATAAAATGGGACTGTTTTTCTGAAACAGAGGGAGTATTAATTTTAATGTTTTGTTTGGAATCAACGGGTTCTCGCCTGCTTCTTTACCGGAGGATGATAGAGCTTGGTGGGCTCGTGTTGAGCGTACGGGCCTCCATTGCCTACATGATGCTACCATTCGCCGGCCTAGCATGGCGCTCCTAACGGCGTTTGTGGAACAGTGGTCTCCCGAGACCAATACCTTCCACATGCCGTGGGGGGAGATGACGATCACTATGCATGACGTCACTCATATCCTAGGTATATTCTTGTTTGTTGTATATTTTTTTTATCAATTTCATAAATTTTATCAATTTTATTAATTATTTCATTTTCAATTTATAGGTATCAGCTGTTCAGGTGGACCTATTACGAAGGTGGTTCCAGAGCCTAACGTAGCCGATATCAGGGCACGCCTTAATGCCTGTCGGAAGGGCACGACGTACTCTTTAGATGGCCTCCGCCGTTGCTTTGAGACCCCTTCCGACATGACCAACGACGAGCGTGCTTCCACGTACATCATGTTCCTCCTGGGCTCCACGCTGTTCGTGGACAAGACCCAGGATAAGATGCCCTCAGACTACCTTTCATTGTGCGTTGATATTGATAGAGTGAGGGATCTCTCCTGGGGGACAGCTGCGTTGGTATACCTATACTGGGAGTTGGGGAAGGCGTCTAGATATGGATGCAAGCAGATTGGTGGTTGCTTGAGTCTTTTAGAGGTAATATTTAACAATCATTTAATAATTACGACATGTATTTATTGTTATAACATTGTTTACTTATTTATTTCATACATTTGCAGGCCTGGATATACGAGTACTTTCCGGTTTTCCGGAGAGATATTGACCCCTCATGGAGGGAGGGCCAGCCGGGAGCTCGTAGATGGGTACGTACTGATACGGCCGGAAGGGAAATGCCCCATCTATTGAAGTTCCGGTACACCCTGGATACGATGACGGTTGATAGTACCAATAATAGTACCAATACACTATACACATAAACTATGGCCTATTTCCTGCAATTCATGCTTCGTTCGCCATAATTAAGAGTCGGTTGAATGTTTCTATCCGAGTTCTGTATGGCATGATCAGGTTACTTGCGCTTGGATCACGTCGATCCTCCCAATATAGTGCTACTGATGGTATCGGGTAATCACTATCGGACATGTGCAGCTGCAAAAGTAATTAAATAGTCAAATATAACAAATTTAAAAAAGATATTTAAATATAACGAATGTAAATAAGATAGTTAAATATAACGAATTGAAGTATCATACCAATATAAAATGGTTTCCCACATGTCCCAACACAAGTGTGTCTGTGGGTGGTCATGTTCCTTGTGGTACAGTCACTGGTAGGCATATGAAGCCAGTGGTTTGCGAGTACGAGACAAACACCACATTATACACCGTGGCAATGATGTGCCCTATCTCTGGGAGTATCAACCAATAATATTCCGAACAAGGTGAGGCATAGTGAGCAATGCGACTATAGAGCTCGTCCATATCTCTCCAAGGCATAACTCTCTCATAATGTCGCGACCCCGACCCCGCGGGCCGGGAGCTCGCGAGCTGGACGTCGTCTAAAAACAATAAAACACAAAAATACTGAAGATAAAAATTCCTTTTGATACCAAAAGATGATAATACACGGTTTTAGAAATCCAAATCTTAACAACATTACTAAACCACTAGTATAAGTTCCACAAGCTTACACCAAAATACAAAATATTACAACTTCTTAATGACGTCATAGTTTGGTAATACTATCCCAAAGGTTATACATTTAAGTAATGCAAACCGAACAACAACCTGGCCAAAAGTCACGATCACTCTCGACGTCCTTCTCGTGATCAGCGAGTCCTATTACTTTCCTCCTGTGGGGGGGGGGGGGGTTAAGGAAAAACAAAGATAAAAAGAAAGGGGGTAAGATAAATCTCAATAAGCCACTAATGCAACTATATGACATGCTATGATGCAATAAACAATAATAAAACTCACATAGCACGTAGCAATTAGCAGTTAACAGATAGCCGCGGAAATAAACAAGTAACAAAGGATATTGAGCCAAGGTTTCCACCAAATGGATATAATAGAAAACCCTGCGCAGCTTCTATCGATCGACCAATCAACCCATCTTCATAGAAGCATAAACAGCTGAAGATAATAACCCGGTACCGGAACCATGTAACAACGATAAAGTAACAAGGGGAATATGACACAAAGTCATAACCCAAACGACTAGCTAGAATACTCACCAAAGGGAGCTAGCTCATCCCAACCAAGGCCATCTGGAAGGGGAAAGAGGAACCAATGGACGATACTATACTGGACTTGGCTCGTGTGCCATTATAATATTATCCATTGCCTAAAGAAAACACAAGTAACAACTGGACTTTCAAAGAAATGCCAAGTAATAAATACTAGCTTAAATAAACAATTAATGATTCCAAAGTAGGGAACCATGCCAAATAGTCATCATAAAGATAAGTCAAACCACAAATGCATCAATAAGATGTTCCAACTCCCAATTAACACTTACTCAAATTCCATCACATTTTGACCACAAAGGACCCAATCCCAACACTAGAGTGTACCAAGATGTTCAATAAGGTCAACAAGGACCGTGCACAAAACCTAGACCAAAGCACATTCTTAAATCACACAAAATAACAAGTATAAACTTTGAGTAAGCACTGTGCGGCCGCCCAATGGTTGTGCGGTCGCCCAAAACGCCTTCAACCAAGACAAAAACCTTCCAGCAAGGTGTGCGGCCGCACGCCCCATTTTGGGCGGTCGCCCACGCCCCCTGTTCTGCCGGAAATCGGCAAGATGAACTGGGTTCATCCAAAATTTCTTACCCATTCACAATCAACCAAAATCTAACACTTCTAACTAGTATACTAAGGTACTAAAACAACTTATAAGCCTAAAAGGACTCATATAATCATATCTAAACAACCCAAATCAAAGAATGATTCAAACCTCAAATTCTCACCAAAATGAATAAAATGTCAATCCACTCCAAATCAAACCAAGAAGCAATATATAGCAAACATAGCATCATATAAGCTTAGAATGAACATTTTTAACAAAAAGGGGAAAAAGTAACTTACTTGAAATTTATGAAAGGAAATGGAATTTGGATTTTCTTGGCTATAAACGATCCTAGCGACGATCTAAACATTTTATATAAAAGGAGTATTAAGAAAAGATTAATAGAAGATGATCAAAAGAAGTAAAATAGGAGGAAGTCTTACCTTTTCTTTCAAGAACCCAAAGTTGCAGAGAGAAAGAGAAGAAAATGGTTTTTGTTTGAATGAAAAGCATGGGAGGAGAGGGAGATATTATCTAAATTTCCAAAATTACAAAATGGTCACTCAAAGGCTAAAACATTAACAAGAGTCCCAAAGTTTCCCAAAATACTTCCAAAGACTCCCCAAACTCAATTTACACTACGAACCCTAAAGTTTCAACTTAACAAAATTAACACAAATAATTCATGAAAATGATTAAATAAATAATAAACAAAGTGCCAAGGTTTCGGGTCGCGACATTCACTCCACCTTAAAAGAAAATACGTCCCGAATTTTAGAAATACTTACCCGAGTCAAAAAGCCACGGATACTTCCTCTCTATCTCTTCTCGAAGCTCCCACGTTGATTCTTCGACATTGTGATTCCTCCATAGTACTCTCACCAACGCTATGCTTTTATTCCTCAACTCTTGAACTTTGGTATCAAGAATCTGAATCGGTCGTTCCTCGTATGACATGTCAGGCTCTATATCCTCAGGTACCCTCGGTAACACGTGAGATGAATCATGCAAATACTTCCGAAGCATAGAAACATGAAAGACGTTATGCAACCGGTCTAAAGAAGATGGCAACGCAAGTCGATAAGCAAGAAGTCCCACTTTTTCCAAAATCTCAAATGGTCCTATAAACCTCGGAGCCAATTTACCCTTCTTCCCAAACTTTCGAATACCCACCTTCGGAGATACCTTCAAGAATACAAAGTCTCTGGTCTGAAAATTAAGATCCCGTCTTCGGTGATCAGCATAGCTCTTTTGTCTACTCTGGGCTGTCTTCAATCGATCCCGAATAACTCTGACTTTCTTAACTGAATCCTGAATCAAATCAATACCCCATATCTTCGCTTCCCCGATCTCAGCCCAACAGATAGGTGATCTACACTTTCTCCCATACAAAGCCTCATAAGGAGCCATCTCGATGCTAGCCTGATAACTGTTATTATAAGAGAATTCCACTAAAGGTAAATGCATATCCCAAGAATCAGAAAAGTCTACCGAACAAGCTCGTAACATATCTTCTAAAATCTGAATAGTCCGCTCGGATTGACCGTCAGTCTGAGGGTGAAAAGCTGTACTGAATCTCAAATCTGTACCCAAGGCTGCCTGTAACGCTTTCCAGAATCTAGAAGTAAACCGTGGATCACGATCTGATACAATGCTAACCGGAACCCCATGTAATTTCACAATCTCATTAATATAAAGGGTCGCAAGCTTTTCCATCGAGTATCTAATATCAATCGGTAAGAAATGAGTAGACTTGGTCAGTCTATCTGCGATTACCCAGACATTGTCATACTTCCTACGGGTACGAGGTAGTCCCGTAACAAAATCCATAGTCACATGTTCCCATTTCCACTCCGGAATCTCTAATGGCTGAAGTAGTCCTGCGGGTCTCTGATGCTCAGCTTTGACCTGCTGACAAGTTAAACACTTCGATACATACTCAGCTATTTCCCTCTTCATGTTGTTCCACCAGAAATGTTGCTTCAGATTTTGGTACATCTTCGTACTACCGGGATGAATAGTATATCTCGATTTATGACCCTCATCTAAAACTTGCCTCTTTATACCATCAACATCGGGTATACACAACCGTCCATGAAAAGTTAACACTCTGTTCGAGCTAATAGAAAAATCCTCGAAGTTCTTCTCTTTCATTTTACCCATTATTTTCACTAACTCTGGATCTTCTTTCTGAGCTTCCTTTATTCTCTGAATTAGGGTTGGAGATACCCTAATGTTCGCAAAGATAGCCCCATGTCTCGATTCACGAGGACACCAGTCTCGAACATCCTCAAGCATTTTCCACTCTCGAACCATCATCGAAGCCACATAAGATTTTCTACTAATCGCATCAGCTACAACATTCGCCTTTCCCGGATGATAAGATATTTTACAATCATAGTCCTTCAAAAGTTCCATCCATCTGCACTGTCGATTATTTAGTTCCTTCTGGGAGAAAAGATACTTCAAACTCTTGTGATCCGTGAAAAACTCAAATTTTGCCCCGTAAAGGTAATGCTTCCACTTATGAAGAGCGAAAACAATAGCTGCCAATTCCATGTCGTGAGTAGGATAATTCTGTTCACTCGGACTCAACTTCCTCGAAGCATACGCGATAACTTTCCCATTCTGCATTAAAACACAACCCAAGCCTTCCTTCGATGTATCACTATAAATACTAAGTCATCGTTCCCCTTAGGCAATGCCAATATCGATGTAGTAGTCAACCTCTTCTTCAGCTCTTCAAAACTGTTGTTACATTTTTCGGTCCACTCAAACGGAACATTCTTTCGGGTCAACTGAGTCATCGGTGTAGCAATCCGTGAAAACCCTTCTATAAACCTCCTGTAGTACCCTGCTAACCCCAGAAAACTCCTGATCTCAGTCACTGTTTCTGGTCGCTTCCAATCAACAATAGCTTCTATCTTCGAAGGATCCACAGAAATCCCATCTTTAGAAATAACATGACCCATAAATGAAACTTTTCGAGCCAAAATTCATACTTACTAAACTTCGCGAATAGCTGTTCTTTTGCGAGTACTGATAAAACTGTCCTCAGATGTTGATCGTGCTCCTATCGAGATTTAGAATAGACAAGTATATCATCAATGAAGATCACTACGAACGCATCAAGATAAGGATGGAAAATTCTGTTCATCAAGTCCATAAACACGACTGGTGCATTAGTCAACCCAAACGGCATAACCAAGAACTCATAATGACCATATCGGGTGCGAAAAGCAGTCTTCGGAATATCTTCCGATCGAATTTTCAACTGATGGTATCCACTCCTCAAATCAAGTTTAGAAAATACCACTGACCCCTGAAGTTGATCGAATAAATCATCAATATGCGGTAGAGGATATTTGTTCTTCACCGTTACCTGATTCAACTTTCTGTAATCAATGCACAACCTCAACGAACCGTCTTTCTTCCTTACAAACAAAACCGGTGATCCCCACGGTGAGACACTAGGTCGAATAAATCCTCTATCAAGCAACTCCTGTAACTGAACCTTCAGTTCTTTCAAATTTGCTAGAGCCATTCTATAAGGTGCTTTCGAGATCGGAGCTGTACCTGGTAATAGATCTATACAGAACTCTATCTCTCGATCGGGCGGCATACCATACTCAGAAGAGAAAACATCAGGAAATTCTCTAGCTACCCGAACACTTTCTAACCCCGGTGATTCTTTCTTAGTATCTATCACACTAGCCAAATAAACCACAAATGCATCAAGAAGATGTTCCAACTCTCAATTAACACTTACTCAAATTCCATCACATTTTGACCACAAAGGACCCAATCCCAACACTAGAGTGTACCAAGATGTTCAATAAGGTCAACAAGGATCGTACACAAAACCTAGACCAAAGCACATTCTTAAATCACACAAAAGAACAAGTATAAACTTTCAGTAAGCACTGTGCGGCCGCCCACTAAGGGTTGTGCGGTCGCCCAAAACGCCTTCAACCAAGACAAAAACCTTCCAGCAAGGTGTGCGGCCGCACGCCCCATTTTGGGCGGTCGCCCACGCCCCCTGTTCTGCCGGAAATCGGCAAGATGAACTGTCATCCAAAATTTCTTACCCATTCACAATCAACCAAAATCTAACACTTCTAACTAGTATACTAAGGTACTAAAATAACTTATAAGCCTAAAAGGACTCATATAATCATATCTAAACAACCCAAATCAAAGAATGATTCAAACCTCAAATTCTCACCAAAATGAATAAAATGTCAATCCACTCCAAATCAAACCAAGAAGCAATATATATCAAACATAGCATCATATAAGCTTAGAATGAACATTTTTAACAAAAAGGGGAAAAAGTAACTTACTTGAAATTTATGAAAGGAAATGGAATTTAGATTTTCTTGGCTATAAACGATCCTAGCGACGATCTAAACATTTTATATAAAAGGAGTATTAAGAAAAGATTAATAGAAGATGATCAAAAGAAGCAAAATAGGAGGAAGTCTTACCTTTTCTTTCAAGAACCCAAAGTTGCAGAGAGAAAGAGAAGAAAATGGTTTTTGTTTGAATGAAAAGCATGGGAGGAGAGGGAGATATTATCTAAATTTCCAAAATTACAAAATGGTCACTCAAAGGCTAAAACATTAACAAGAGTCCCAAAGTTTCCCAAAATACTTCCAAAGACTCCCCAAACTCAATTTACACTACGAACCCTAAAGTTTCAACTTAACAAAATTAACACAAATAATTCATGAAAATGATTAAATAAATAATAAACAAAGTGCCAAGGTTTCGGGTCGCGACACATAAAGATCGCGGCGATGAAGCAGCTCCTTGGCACAATCTGAGCGCACTCTTTGCCACATCTCCTCAGTTCCGTATGTTTGCGCTGCTACTGCTCTATATCCACAATTTCCATCACCCATCACATCTGTGAAGCCATAAATAAATGGGACAATGATAGGTGTAATCAACATCCTATACCCAGAAGTATGTATATCATTGACTTGTCCATTTCCACGACCCCGTCCCCGTCCCCATCCCCGACCCCGACCTCGACCTCTACCTCTCCCACGACCTGAAGCAGCTAGTGGTGGAAGAGATGTAGGAGTAGTAGGGCTAGATGGTGTAGTGTTTGAAGCTGATTTCAGATTGGGTGACTCCCGCGACATCAAACATGATTGGGTTGATGCAATAAATGAAGATCTAGACCTGCTGCTAGTGGAGGGTGGTGTAGTGGGGACTCCAAAATGTCTGTCGGTACGCTCCCAATCTGACAGTACTCTACAACTGGTGGTCCGGGGTTTATTTGCCTTTGAAATATGATCCGGCTCAGAAGCATCTCCGGTTTGTGGATGTATCCCTTCATTTATCGTTTGGAATAACCTTCTCTTTACCGGTACAGGTGCATTCTGCAGTTCATTCAACATAGCTTCAAAATCAGGCCCAGTTGGACATTATTCTAGTTCAATGTCCAAGTTCTTCCAGAAAGCATGAATCGAGGACAACTCTATCCGGCCCCCAGACTTTTGTATGCATGTAATCTCGTGACTACATGGAAGTCCATATGTTCGCCTCAAGTAACACCCACAATCTGAAGCATCCATGACATTACCCCCACAACGACTCCGCTCTTCTTTGATGATGTCCAAGGTTGCCTTTGACACTCGCCCCAATATGTCGTGATACAAATCACATGTCTTCATATCATTTGGAATTCTGCTCTTTGATTGCTCCATACTAGCTTTGATTGTTGTTATTTGGATTGCCATAATCTCATGAGCCTTTTTGAACAATGTGTCAAAAGTAGAAGAAGCACTCCCCAAGGCCTTCTTCAGCCTGTTATGCTCACTCTCGGCCCTGTTCGTGGTGTGGGTTCCGAAGTGTAGTAACTTATCTGTGTGCATGGACAAAATACTCGTAGAGTATGGACCAATCCATGTCTCCTAGAGGTAGGTCAATAAATCAGGATAAGAGCTGTAATGATCGCAAAACAATTGCCAACGGGTGTCCCACTCTTCGCGAGTAGCGGCTGATATTGCATAATTGAATCTCCTCATGAATGATAGTGCGAACTCCGGGCTACTAGTTCTACCCAACGCTCTCTTTCTAACATTGACTTTGATATGCCTTCGACACAAATGGTGTGCGGTCTTGGGAAATACCATTTGAACAGCATTAATGAAAGCCAAGTCACGATCAGTTAAGAAAACTGTTGGCATGTGGGGAGTATGAAAAAGACTTTGCAAATTCTTGAGTGCCCACGTGTAATTCTCAGTCTTCTCATTTTGGAGGAACGCATATGCAATTGTGAAATCCTTCCCCGTTGAAGTAAATCCTATAATCTCAAGGAATTCCATTCCATAGCAGTTGGTGTTGTAAGTGTAGTCACTTTGTAATACATATGGAAAGCAGTTGGTGTTGTAAGTGTAGTCACCTCGTGACTTGCATTTTGTGAGGGCATTGTGGACGTGTTTCGGAGTACTCACGTTCTTCTCATCCTTCCTCTTTAACATTGTTAGAATGTTATTTGGACGCACCAAAGACTGACTTGCGCTACACACCTCCTCATATTCAGAACTTGTCAATTTACCCAACGGATGACCTTCGGGATACGTTGGAAAGTCATGATTATGAGAACCATTCTTCACAACGTAACCCCATAACCCATCACCCCTTTCTTTGGCCCGGATTTCAAAATTACACCCAATCTTCTTCCTACTAGTCAACCTCACACCTTAGTTTTTCCGGACCTGTACTTGCCACCAAAATGGCATACAATCTTCGCGTAGCCTAGGATCTTGCCACTTGTCTTCCTCGAATCTCCTATAGAAAGGGTTATATTTTGACGGGCCGCGATATCCCGTACGTGTTTAACAAGCTCATCCCTATTTGAAAATAATAGGGATGTATCGAATTGATCACTGACATCCAGTCCCTACAAATTGTATTACCATCAATTAGAAAATTGCAAAATAAACAACATGCTGAATGACATTTCGTGTACGTTTATACGAGATAGTCTGGCAAATTTCCTGTAAATATACACGACATAAACACACTTATCTCGTATGAGTGTATACGAGGTCAAACATTACATCTCGTGTAACAACACACGACACATAGCATACAACTCGTATAGTCGCACACGAAATAGAGTAATATCAGAATATAAAAATCCAATCTTGAAAAACAATTTCGTTTCAACATTGGATTTTTATTGTGATTTTGATCAAAACACCAAATATAACTTTAAAAACTTACTTCATTGCATCTTGGATTTTGATTTTGATGTGGAGAATTTGGTGGCAAACCTTCTTCTTCAAAAATATATTCCACAAGATCAAGATCAATGTGATCATAAAGACTTGGAGTATGTTGTGGAGAATCCATAATATGGTGTTAGATGATTTGAGAATTAATGAAAATAATGGGTATAAATTTATGGGTGTTAAGACTTGGAGAATGGGGTATTGTGGAGTATATCAATGCTGCATGGGTGTACAGCAATGGTGTTTCTCTGTAGGGTTAAGTGGTCTGCTTGTTATCGTATTTTATGTAAGTGTTCAGGGTATATCTCGTGTGTTTATACACGAGATACTATGAAACATGTCGTGTAAAGTCACACGATATAGTCTTTTTTTTCTGGTAATTATATCGTATGAACAATACACGAGATATAACGTTTAATTTCGTGTGTTGTTCATACGAAATGTCTTCATACATATCGTGTATTACCACACGACACACCTTATCATAAAAAAAAATATAAATAAATGTGGTAGGTTATATGATATTGTATGATGTTGGTTCAATCTTATATGTAATCATTGTTTGTTTTCCAACTTATTATAACAAGAAACATATAATCTTTTTTAATAAATATGATAATTTCAAATATATAATCTTGAGTAGTTGGTATTCCTCTAATGTACAACTTATCATTAACCTCGTTTGGTAAATCATCGAAACAACTTAACTCGTTATATAACATGTTTAATTAACTCATTATATATAATCTTGATTAGAAATATAACACCATAATTCATTAATTTAACATAGTATATGCACATCATAACATCGTTTGTTAGTTGATAAATAAAGTGGTATCACTTTAACCTAATGAATGTGATAGGTTATATATGATATTGTATTATGCATTATAACATGTTTAATTACCTCTTTAAATATAATCTTGATTATAAACATAACACCACAATCATTTGTTAGGTGATTATAAATAAAGTGGTATCACTTAAATGTGACAGGTTATATGATATTGTATGATCCAATATGACGTTTGTTACTTGTCATGTCTAAGTGTATAAATTTTGCTCAATTAACAACACAATTCAATAATCTAACATAGCATATGCGTATCATTAACATCATGTTGCAAATCATCGAAGAACATCTTCATTTGGACATGTCGTGTGAATATACACGAGCATAGGGCAATATATCGTATGACTTAATACGACATGTGTGACACAACATGTCTTATAAACTATACACGACCTGTTCATATTCATGTCGTGTATGGTTGTACGACATATTATAGTATAACTCGTATAAATGAACACGACTGAACATTTTATACAATTGGTATATCTCGTGTGTTTGTACACGACACAAAGCTTTCAAGTCGTCCTTTTGCACACGACACGCGAATGGTAGTTTTGCCATTATTGGTGCCTTGTATGTAATATGCCTTGTATATAGAATTTATCTTAAATTTCGTATACTTAAATTCATCTCCATAACAGCAATAAAACCACACTCTCTTATGAATCGTGATATAGACGCGCTTTGGACATTGCCACAACCTTTACTCCATTTAAGCTGTGAAAAAACAAACGCTGATAAAGTGCGTGGTAATGAAAATTTCGTGAGGGCTGTTTCCGTTAAATTTCGCGGTAAAGAGGAAATATTAACGGTTTGGATTAGACCATTGAAATGGACGGCCTGGATCATGTTGATGTTAGACGGTGGGAACTGCATTGACATGTACTCCCTCCGTCCCACTCGAATTAGGATAAATTTCTATTTTAAGTGTCTTATTCGAATTAGGACAACCAAAAAATAGAAGTGTTTTATTTAATGAGACCCAAATTCACACTCACAACAACTTTCCACTCGTTATTCTCTACCCCACTTTCTCTTTCCTACTTCATTTTTCATACTCACAACACTTACTTTACTAATACTTTTTCCTTAATCCTCGTGCCTAACCAAAAAATCCTAATTCGGGTGGGACGGAGGGATGGCCAAACCGGACCGGAACCGGAAAACCGGACCGGAACCGGACCGGAAGAGCCCGGAACCGGAGCAAACCGGGGAGTAAACCGGAACCAGAGTAACCGGAACCATAAGTTATCCGGGCCGGTTCAGGTTCACATAAATGGCGAACCGGACCGGAACCGGTCCGAAAATCCCTTGTTTTTCAATAATTTTAAAGGGGGGGACCGAAACCGGACCGGAACCGGACCGGAACCGGACCGGAACCGTACCGGAACCGGACCGAACCGGAACCGGAACCGGGGTAAGCGCGGGCCGGTTAAGGGTTACACATATACCGAACCGGAACCGGTTTTGGCCATCCCGAGGGAGTATGGCTTAGAGTGGTAGGTGGGTGTTTCTAGTTAATACATTTGTGAAGTTACACTCACCTCCCCTATACTTTTTACTTATTTCAGATACTTCCCACTTATTTAAATTTAATTTTAATAAACCCCATGTGTTTGAGTTTGACTAATAAAAGGACATTTGAAAATCTTTATCAATTGGTCCTTTGTCCAAGCATTACAATATCATATTTCAATATATACATGCAAACCTCTAAATATATTAAGTGAATAGTAAATTTATGCTTATTTATCACATCACGTTTTTATGTTTGCCCTTTTTTTTTTTTTTTTTTTTTTTGCATTTTTAAATACAAATAATAATTTTAATGCAACTTAGCATTATATAAGTAGTGTATAAATATTAAACTATACTCCCTCTGTCACATACCAATGAGCACTTTTGGTCAAACTGATGGATGAGTTTTATACTCATTTATTGGGTATTTTTCTAGACTTTTTCTTAGTGAAATCCTTGAGTTTTGGTTATTTAATGTGTGTTTTAGTGTTTATTTAGAAAACATGTAAAACATGTGAATAGTGCATAATTCAGAGGAGATATGGCAAAAGTTACAATTCCAGGGACTTAAGTGGAAATTTCAGAAAGCTGGGGACTTCTTGACTGAAGCTGAAGAATGCAGTGACTAATCTGTAATTTCAGAGATATGAGGATCAATCTACAGTATTGGAAAATTCAGGGACTATTTTGCAGTTTCTGAAAGTTGGAGGACCAAACTGTAAATACGGGAAGTACAGGGACTAAAACAGAAAAGCTGGAATTCAGTCCCACCAAAGCCGTGCAAAACAAATGAAGACCGACATGCTGCTGCTGTAGTTTTTTTTTTTTTTTAATTTAGGATTTTATTTATTATTTAGTTTTCTTTTGAATTTATGATTCCTTTTTAGTTTATTAGTCCTTTTAAGTTTAGGTTAATTTTTCCTATAAATACTAGCTCAGATTAATTGTTTTAAGACATCCATAATTTTACAATTCCTCCATTATTATTCGAGGGATTGGTAAGAACTAATTTCACCATCTATGGATTGGAGGTAACTTGTATCAAATACTTATGCTTTAATTTAATATTAGTTCAATTATTTGTTGGTTTGTCGCAAGTTTTAATTCTTCCATTCAATATTAATTCTTGTTCATTAAAATATTCTTCATGTTAGTTTTAGGGTTTCAATTATATATTAAGATATAAATTGGCCTTTTAACTATTGGGTATATTTTGCTTCACTAGCGTGGGTGATTATACGCTGACCACTATTTTGATTATTAGATTCAATTGAGGACCTAGTGGAAGTCAAAAGGATCTAGGTTCATGTGTTCTTGAGATCTTCATGAATTTCTTGCATGTTGTATAGACCTAGCGGAAAGTGTAACATATAAGAAATAATAGGATTGCAATCCGGCAACCGAACCGTCCCAAATTCTTACATTAGTGAACGAACCCTTGTTTGGAGATTGATTCTTTTATGATTTTGCAGTTTCTGGAAGTTGGAGGACCAAACTGTAAATATGGGAAGTACAGGGACTAAAACGGAAAAGCTGGAATTCAGTCCCACCAAAGCCGTGCAAAACAAATGAAGACCGACATGCTGCTGCTGTAGTTTTTTTTTTTTTTTTTAATTTAGGATTTTATTTATTATTTAGTTTTCTTTTGAATTTATGATTCCTTTTTAGTTTATTAGTCCTTTTAAGTTTAGGTTAATTTTTCCTATAAATACTAGCTCAGATTAATTGTTTTAAGACATCCATAATTTTACAATTCCTCCATTATTATTCTAGGGATTGGTAAGAACTAATTTCACCATCTATGGATTGGAGGTAACTTGTATCAAATACTTATGCTTTAATTTAATATTAGTTCAATTATTTGTTGGTTTGTCGCAAGTTTTAATTCTTCAATTCAATATCAATTCTTGTTCATTAAAATATTCTTCATGTTAGTTTTAGGGTTTCAATTATATATTAAGATATAAATTGGCCTTTTAACTATTGGGTATATTTTAGCGTGGGTGATTATACGCTGACCACTATTTTGATTATTAGATTCAATTGAGGACCTAGTGGAAGTCAAAAGGATCTAGGTTCATGTGTTATTGAGATCTTCATGAATTTCTTGCATGTTGTATAGACCTAGCGGAAAGTATAACATATAAGAAATAATAGGATTGCAATCCGGCAACCGAACCGTCCCAAATTCTTACATTAGTGAACGAACCCTTGTTTGGAGATTGATTCTTTTATGATTTGTGCCACCTTAATAGTTGACATCTTTAATCACATAAGCATAAGTAGGTTGTGAATCTTTTCCATAGATTTTTCCTCCATATTCATATCCATTTATTTGTCTTTGTTTAAGTAATTAATTTATTTATTTTTTAGTTAATTAGATTAAATCATTAAAAAACCAATCTTTTATTTTATGTTATTTTATTTTACTACTATTTAAATTGCTATCTTTCATAAGTCTCTGTGGATTCGACACCCTGCTATTGCATATACTACTACGGTGATCTTGTGCACTTGCAAGGGTTATAATTTGTTCATCACAAACCAACTTGAACTTTGACTTACATTTTATGCTAAATTATTAATCTCCATAAAAAATTAAAAAAGTTACTAAATTAGTAATAGAAACATTATCAATAACTATTTTTAAATTTTTATGGAGATAAATTATTTAGCATAAAATGTTAGTCAAAGTTCAAGTAGGTTTGACAAAAAATATCCGTTGATGTGGGACGGAGGGAGTATTTATTAACAATGTTGAGAAGTACATTTATCATGAAAAGATGAACATTTTTTTACTTTTTAAATTTTTAAAGAAGAAAATACTCCCTCATATATAACAATGGTTATTAGGGTTAAATTTGTGGAAATTAATAAAAAATAGTAACTATAATATTAATAGTAGAGTAGGTTCGTATTAAAATTAAAGTAGGGGAAGAATGTGGGGATATAGTGACAGTAAGTGATTGTTGTTTTGGATTGAATAAACAAATATTATTAATTTTTATTTTAAAATAATATATTTTGTAATTAAATACATAAAAACATAAAGGACAGACTGAGTTATTGAGCTTTGGAGGGTGAGATAATGAAGCTTTTATTTTTATTTTTTTAAAAAAGATTATGAAATTTAGGAGTGTCTGAACTGAGGTTGTTTGGTTTCTCACATTATGTATCATCCATATTCGATTTTAATCGGTTTTGCTAGGCAATCGGTTCAATTTTAAACCACTATTTGTAAATAAGACAGAGAGATGTATATATTTCTCTAAAAAATGTTGGACCACCATTTGTAAATAAGACAAATAGGTGTATATATTTCACTAAGAAATGTTGTGTGCATGACAACGAAGAAGAAACTCCACGAACCCCTTGCATCAATTGTCGTACGAGAGCGTTACGGAAAAAATCAAAGTGTAACAAAGATTATCGTGTTTATGTTAGAGATGAGTTAGGGCAAACATGAAATGTGAAAGTGGAAGTAACGAAACTGAGTAAGATATTTATACATATATTTTTTTTTTTTTTTTGGGGGGGGGGGGGGGGGAGGGGAGTGGGTGGGTGGTAGCAGCAGGACCAGGGGTGGAGGAGTTGTTATAAGATAATTTTAATATGAGCAAAAGTAAGTTTTTTTTCTTGGGGTGGGTGGGTGGAGGGGGGAAGGTAAGATTGGAGGGTGGGGATGGGATGGAGGGGGGGAGGGGGTGGAGGTGAAGTGGGTAGTGTGAGATTGTACGGAGAGTTGGGTGTGTGAATGTGGGAGTTAACATTTTTTGAAAAAATAATTTACGGAGGAGAAATCTGTAAATTATTTTACTCAGAAAATTAAAGTGGAAAAATCATTTTGTAGAAAACATTTTCCATGCTTAACAAACACCAAAATGGCGACCAGATTAGGAGGTAAACCGGTGAAAAGGGAGGGGGTGGATTTGATCTTTGGCCTTGAAAGAACAAGAAGAAGGAAGGGGTGGGGGATTTAAGATGAGTCCAGATCTTTTGTACCACCTTGTGTGCCACCCCCTGTGCCACAAGTAATTCAACCGTTAATATGTTTGAATAATATCAATAAAAGAGTTCAGATCTCCTATACCACTTTTGTGTGCCACTTCATGTACCACTTGTAATCCAACCGTTCACATGTTTGCATAATATTACAATAAGACCAATCTCAATAACTGTGAGCCATTAGATCACTTGTGGCACATGAAGTGGTACGCGCAGTGGCACAGAGGATTTGGACTCTCAATAGAATGTCAATCTTAAAAACTGTGAGCCGTTGAATCATTTGTGGTACAGAAAATGGCACACAAAATAGTGCAGGAGATCTGGACCCATTTAAGATTTGGTGGATCACAATTTTAGTGGACGCACTTGTAAGTGTGATCGTGTCGTTTCTCTCTTTTATTTCCATCTCATTTGTCGGCGAAACTTCCCACGTGGCTTATTACTCCAAACTTTTTTTTTTTTTTGGCTTCAAGGTTGCTAGCCGAGGAGCAACTAGATCGATTTTTAGTCTAGTTTGGTAGAGCGGTGTGTTTAAAATGAAGTGAAAAAAACCAGTTTTTTGTTAATTAAGCGTCGGGCTTGTTTGGTAGAGCGGCGCGTTCAAAACGCAGTGAAAAATAATCAGCTTTTTGCTAATTAAGCGTCTCAATAGAGAGTTTTTGAGTGGAGCTTTTCAAAAATCTAAGTCATTTTTAGCCGCTCCAAATAGTAGCGTCCAAAAAAACGCTCCGTTTTGAAAAATCTCAGTTTTTGAAACTGTGCACCAGACGAGCCTTAATGGAGAGTTTTCGAGCGGAGCTTTTTAAAAATGTTGGCCAATTTTGGCCGCTCAAAATACTAGCATTCAAAAAAAATCTCTGTTTTAAAAAATCTCCGTTTATAAAACTGTGTGCACACATCATTTTATTTTTATTTTTAACCAATGAGATGTTTTCAGAAAAAATAATAAAGTTACAAAATGTGGTTTATAAAATAAAGTATCATAATTTTGTAAGTCTAACATTGTCCACATTTCTTTTATCTTATTCCACTTGTTATACTTCTCTTATGGCCCGTCCAAACTGTATAGCCCATAAAGTATGGAATTTGGGGCCCGCAGTTGTTGTGCACAACAATTATCTGCATTTTAATTTGTTACTCAAGATATATCTAAATTTTATGTTACAGGACATTTTCAAATTTTTTATTTGTTATACTTCTTTTTATTTTAAAATAATTTTTCTATTTGTCATTTTTTACTACTCTAAAAAGTTCTTTTCATTAATAAATTTTGGATTTAAAAGTGCATTAACAAAACATTGCTAATGAAACAAGTGTTCATATTTTTAAAAAGATTGAATAGTCAAATGAGATATCATTTTGAGACAGAAGATATATAATTTAGTGCCAAAGAAACCAGTGATTTTGGGACAATTCTTGTTATATCTCTTCCTAAACATTTGATTTTACGAGTATAAAGAAACCAGTGAAGAAAAATTGGTTTAAAAAATAATTAGAAACAACAGTTATTTTCCCCAAAAAGACATTGATTTTGAGGCATTTTTTTTTTTTGGAAAATAATTTTTGTATAGAGGGAGTATCACCTTAAATTGTATTTTCTTAATATTTAAATAGACATAGCTATGGATCTGGTGGTTGGATTACCGAAGACGTTGAAAGGGTAGAACACAATTTGGGTGATAGTAGATAGGCTCACTAAATCGGCCCATTTTCTGGCAATCAAGGTGACAGATTCGCTAGAAAAGATAGCTAAGTTGTATATTGATGAGATTGTAAGGTTGCATGGGATACCGGTGTCAATAGTGTCTGATAGAGATGCGCGATTTACGTCAAAATTTTGGAAAAGTTTGCAACAAGCTTTGGGGACAGAGTTGACAATGAGTACAGCTTTTCACCCGCAGACCGATGGGCAATCAGAGAGAACTATTCAGACATTAGAAGATATGTTAAGGGCTACATCTTTAGATTGGCAAGGAACTTGGGATGAACATTTGCCATTAGTAGAGTTCGCATATAATAACAGTTTCCATGCTAGTATTGGAATGGCACCGTACGAGGCACTGTATGGGCGAAAGTGTAGATCACCGACTTGTTGGGACGAAGTGGGTGAAAGGAAGTTGACTGGACCAGAAATTGTCCAAGTGACGGCGGACAAGGTACAACAGATAAGAAATTGGCTTTTGACTGCGCAGAGCAGACAGAAATCCTATGCTGATCGTAGAAGACGTGACTTAGAATTTCAAATCGGGGATCGAGTATTTTTGAAGATCTCGCCAACGAAAGGAATTATGAGATTTGGTATTCGCGGGAAGTTAAACCCGAGGTACGTGGGACCGTTCGAAATTTTGGAAAGAGTTGGAGCAGTGGCTTATAAATTAGCCTTACCGCCGGTACTAGCGGGAGTGCATAATGTGTTCCATGTATCGATGTTAAGGAAGTACATTTCCGACCCAAGCCATGTGATCGAGTATAAGCAGCTTAGAGTTCGAGCTGATCTAAGCTATGATGAAAGGCCCGTAAAGATTGTCGACCGCAAGGATCAGATTTTAAGGAAAAGGGTGATTCCTTATGCAAAAGTGCAATGGAGCAACCATACAGAAAGAGAAGCTACATGGGAGCTCGAGAGCGAGATGCGAGAAACGTATCCCGACTTATTTTCAGAATGACGAGTTCGGTTTGGAGGACCAAACCCTTTTAAGGAGGTAAGAATGTAACAACCGGCCCTTTTTGGCCAAATAATTATTTTAGTAAACTCTTTATTAATTAGTTATTATGTTGGGCTATTATAAATTAAGTTAGGGAATGGGTTTAATGTTGGCCCAAATAAATTAAAAACCCAATCAAATTTAAACCCTAAGTATGTATATATACCCATAATAAACCCTTTCCCTCATTATTTATCACAAAAGAAAAGAAAAAGAGAGAGGTCGGGAAAGAGTGAGAGAGCGGCGTCAGAGAGGAGGCCGAGAGGGAGAAGGATCGGAGAAGAAGAAGAAGAGAGGAAGAAAAGGGGATCGAACCAAGGTAAACCTAATTCCCTAAATCTAATTCCTCCGTCTAGTCTTGTCTAGTATTGATTTCAAAGTTGGAACCCTAACTCTAAGAAGATAAATTAGGGTTTGGGAAATTTAAAAGGATGATTATGAGGATTATGGTTATGTTAATGGTGTGTAAACATATAGGTGTGTGTGTGAATGTGTACGTGTGTGCATGTGTGTGTGTAGTGTGTGCTGAATGTGTGCAGTAAGTGTGTGCAGCGTGTGTATGTGTTCTGTGTGTGTCGAGTGTGTGTGTTTGTGTATTAGGGTTTTGTATGTGTTTTTCCAAGGTGAAATTAGTGCGTGAACAGTAACGTGAATAGTGATTTTACGTGCTGTGAATAGTGATTTTACGTGCTGTGAACAGCGATTTTACGCGCTGTGAATAGAGTCTGTGAATAGTAATTTCATAAGCTGGGAATAGTGTTTTAATTAGGATTAATGCAACCCTAAAACTTATTATTGGGAATTGAATTAATATAACCCTAAGGGTAATTTAGTAATCCGAAAGGGGTATTTTGGGAACACAAATAACGGGTAGAACGAACCCTAACCAAGGTTTAAGATGATGAACTCGTGAAGTTAAGAAAGTAAAATAAAGCCTAATGGGGACGGAGAATTAAAGTAATTCATGTTCCTAAGAAAGCCGTGTTTGCGTGTTTGTAGATTTTGCACGTGAATTTGCGAAGCGAAGACTGCAAGGCTAAGGTAAGGGATTACGATCCTTAGTTCTTGATGTCTCTATCCTTTAATGTAGGATTCATATATATTCTTTCATGAGTAGTTACCTAGTGGCGGTAACATTTGAATTCTTAAAAGTTGTGAACGCCTTTTTAATGTTCCTACCCCTTGACATGTTTTAAATCAATGGGTACCAAAACATATCCTTGAAATTGTATGGTGTTCCCGTACCTTGAACACTAAGTTGAAACCTTGCTATATCTTAATGTGGTATAGACATTCGCTTACTTTGCTATATCTTAATGTGGTATAGACATTCGCTTACTTCGCTATATCTCAATGTGGTATAGACGGACTAAGTAGGTTAATCTAGTTTGAAATGAAAAAGAACTAGACTTATGTACTGCTTAAATGAAGTAGTTGATTATCATGATAAATCTTACCTAAATGCCCTGATCAGGCATTGCACCTGAAATGGTGACGATATTTTGGAATTGACGGACTTGAAAGTAAATGCCACCCTTCTTTTGAAAAATGTTATTGTTAACTGTTTGAATCTTAGCGGTTAACTCAATATTTAAATGAAAACTCATCCTTGAAAATACTATCATTGTTTCGTTCTTCCGGTCATCTCTCCTTAGAACCCGGAGAGATCCCGTATGAACTTACTGAGCATTGTTCGCTCACCCCTTCCATAATATTTGTTCTCCAGGATATAAATAGGAGGAGGTCTCGATGGACAAAAGAGGAGTTGTTAAGGTGATAATGAAGACCTGGACGATGAAGATTTGAAGGAAGTCTTTTAGTAGTAGTTAGAAAGAACTATTTATGAATGTTTATTTAAATGATGGTTATAATTAGCCGTAGGAGTTTGAAAGACAATTAATTCGCTTCCGTTATTTATTTTGAATAGTGGTTAGAGATACTAGCCGTTGATGTTTGAATTATTGTTTAAGACCGTTGTTTTCCCGCGTTTGGGGACGGGTTTTATTAAAGGATATTATATTATATTACTCCGAAATTCGGGGTGTTACATTAGGGATAGTAAAAAGATAGGGGAAAAAGAATATGGTGGCACCCAAAAATTAAATCCACCCTAAAAAATCTCCATCCACAAAAGATGAAATATTGGTGGTGGTTTGCATAACTAAATGGGCTGGCACCCATGTCAACAAGTCAACATATCCACTGCCAGGAAAATGTTGTTATAGTCAGTATCAGGAGATATTGTCCGCTTTGGGACCGGCCCGCACAGATTTGTTTTTTGGGTCATCTCCCAAAAGACTTCATACTAATGAAGTGGGTGGATGCTCTTATATAACTCGCAATTATTTCTTCACTTGCTGATGTGGGACTTCGGGTTGGACCCCAAACATGTACAGTCCAACTGCACTGATTTCAAATCCGATTTTTGCCCATGTAAATTTCAAAACATACATTATTCCTTCTCTAAAATTTCAAACACACATTAATTCCTTCCCTAAAATTCCAAACATACATTGATTCCTTCCCTAAGTCAACTCATGCATGTTGACCACATGGTCGTCCTTCATAATAGACTTCAACTGAGTAGATATTTTTCAAGAACTTGAAACAAAGTCTTCCAATATAGCTATGGCCTCCTCTCCTCCATCATCATCATCATCATCATCATCATCATCATCATCATCATCATCATCAATAAGCTACCATCGATTTTCGCTCGATCAGATCGAAGATGCAAGAAATCAGTTTCGCGAGAGCAAGTACCTTGGGCCCGGGGGAGAAGGAGATGTGTATCTCACCAAAGTCCAAATTGAAGGAAAACACACTTGGGTTGCTGTCAAGCTTTTAAAAAAAAAATCTCTAATGTGTTAGAGAAAGAGATTCAGATTGTTCCCAAGATCCAACATCCCCACATCCTCTCTCTGCTTGGCTATTGCGAGGAATCCGGTAATTTTTTTTATTATAAATAAATGTATTAAGCTATTACAAGAGTGACACTCGAAAAATATTATCTTTCATGTTTTGGTATTTGGTCTTGTTTTTTGGTGCCTGGTAGGTTCTCATTTCATGTATGGATTGTGTGCATTTTCATGTTAATAATATTATCTTTTGTCGCGGAGCAAAAATAAACCTCTTGAAAATGTGTTTGGTGGGGATTGGATGTGTAAATTTAGTATTAGACAATTTTAAAAATATTGCTTTTTACCTTTAAATTTAATATTTTGCCCCCTTTTATATTAAAAAATTAACACTATGTTAAAAAAATTCCTCCCTTTACATAAATTTAGTTAGTATTTTATAATATTTCATATTCAAAAAAATCTTGCCAGCGTTTACAAAATTTTCTGGCTCCTCCACTGATTGAACCCCTAATCTTTCATATAAAAAGGGATGTCGGATGTTGCCTGAGCTAAATATCTTTGATGACCCAGGTGAAAAAATGCTCGTTTATGAATACATGGAAAACGAAAGCTTATCTCGTTACGTAAGAGGCGGCAAACATTCTTTGTCACGGCTTCAACGACTAAATATATGCCTTGGTGCTGCTCGTGGATTGCAACACCTTCATACTCCTACAAAGGAATTTCCATTTGGGATAATTCACCATGACGTGAAGCCTGAAACTATTCTTGTCGATGCGAATTGGGTTGGTAAACTCTCGGACTTTGGGATGTTCAAGTTGTCCTATGTTGGCCAAGAAAATTCAGCCATGAAAACTGACTTTAAAGGCACCCGCGGGTACTATGCACACGAATATATTGTGTCCCAAAGTGTAACAAGGAGGATAGATGTATATGGCTTTGGCATAGTGGTGTTTGAAGTGTTATGCAGGAAAATGCGTTGGGATCGTGGTGGTAAGAGCTACTATCGAAGGGACGATGAGGATTTAGGACTCTGGGCGCAAAAAAATATCGATATTAAAATAAAAGGGGAAATATCAGTAAAATCTTTAAAGATGTTTACTGATATTATAAACAGAAGCTTGAAAAGAAAGTCGGATGAACGACCTACTATGGATGATGTGGTGCTGGATCTAGAGAAGGCGCTGAAATGTCAAGAACTTCGTGATGAAGCTAGGAAACATCGACGTAATCGCTCTGGATGGTTTCTCCCAGCGGGTACCAGGTAAATAATAACGGTGATTAATTCATAGCAATCCGCTTCTTGGACATTTCAATCAAAATAAAAGTTCACTTTCATAAATTAAGCTATAAAATTTTGTTATTTTCTGGAAGAAAAAAAAACATTATTGATGAGACCGAGCTCTGTAGACCGGATTGAACCCGATCTAACCTGCATAACCGAGCCCGTCCTAACCGGACCTCAATCCTGAAGATCGAACCGGACAAGCCCGCAGGGGAACGAGCTCGAGAGACCCGGGCTCCCCGATGACTATGACCAAGATGGCTCTGCCTCCCGCTATCCTAAGGGTCCCGTGTCGACCACTCAACCTCATGTCCAGAGCCCGCAGTGCCCAGCTGTCACAAACGTACAACGGACGTTAACTATTCGTACCTGACATACCATAACGGTTGGTGGTGGAACCATGATTCCTTGACAACACGCCACATTCTCAGCGACTCTCCTGAACAGACCAGTGAGGACCTGCCACGTGTCTAGCCAGTGCCAGGGTAGTTAGTACCTTGAACCTACCTCTCTCTTCTACCCATATAAATACTCCTATCCGCCCCCATGGGCCAGGTACGTGCTCTACCCTAATCACACACACTAGGTCTTCGTTGATCTATCTTCTTAGGTTTTCCTCCGAGAACTTACTCTCACACCCGAGGGCCTAAGCCGGATTCAAACCCGGCCTTGGTCTTAACGGTGTTCTTGTTTGTGCTGTGATCAGGAACAGGAGACAATCAAACTGGAGTTCTATCTCCGTGACCCCAGATTCCTAGGGCGTCATCAGTGGTTCCATTGCCGGGAAACGAAAATCCTCCCAGTGCAATCTTTCTTGTTTGTTTGCTTTTCCAGTCTAGTTCATTTAGAACTCTCCACTACGATTTACCAAATCAAGCTCTGTTTATTCCATCTCAAATCTCACACCGTTCAGTCTAGTTCCTCAGTCTTTTACGGTTCTTAAAGTGTATTCCATTTTTTCTGTCGATTCTTGATGTACTAAAACTTCGCAATGACTGGAAAAGAAATTTTGAATCCAAATGCTAGCCCTTCGAGACAAGCACCTCAGTGGTCAGTCTTCGCCAGATTGGGAGATAAGACGCTTAGCGGCAACTCTTATACCCCCTCTCAAAAGGCAAGGAGAGAGGCGGATCTGAGAGATCGTATAGAAACTTCTAAAGCTCTCAAGACTCAAAAAACTCCCGTCACTCCCCTCACTCCTGACCAAATCCAAAAGAAAATTCAGATCCTGACGGGCAGGCAGAATCTGGTAGCGGAAGGGCTACAGTTGAATCTGGCCCTGGAGGAGCTGTTTAACGAGAGGCCAATGCTGAAAGCCCTCCTGAAAAATCAAAAACCCATGATCTGACAAGTTCTAAAAGCAGAGCCAGTAGGGTTGTAGGAGAAAAAAGGCGGACAATCCTCGTGGACGATGACGAGGAGAGGGGAGAAGAAGAAGGGGAAAGTGAGGAAGGAGAATCACAGCCTAGAAAACCTAGAGGTCAATTTAAAGGGAAAGCAGTTGTTAAAAACGGTGATAAAGTTACAGAAACAGTGAAAAGGGCTAAAACGGGGGACATGATGGATCAAAAGTTCCAAAGAATGATCGCGGAGTTATGGGAGTCCAAGCAAAACGTAACAAAGTGTGTTGGACCCATGGACGCTTTCGCATCATGGATCAATGATTCCCCAATCCAAAGAGGAAAGGTACCCACTCTGGACGCGTATGATGGCTCATCTAATTCAAAAAGCCATGTTGGGCGATTTGAAGGGCAGATGACTCTGTTTTCAACAGATGAGGCCGTGAAGTGCAAAGCTCTTGCCTCCACTTTTAAAGGGAAGGTGTTGGGATGGTTATTGGCCTATAACCCGCGCTCTATCTACAGCTATGAGCAATTGCGGACTTCATTCTTGAACTCATTCGCGGGCGCTGGGGAGGCCGCAAGGCCAAAATCGGACCTGTGCGGCGTTAAGCAATATCCCAGGGAGAACACGAAAGCATACATCACTCGGTTCCGAAAAATGACTAAGCAGATTGTGGACTTAACAAAGAACGACATTGAACTATGCTTCTTAGGGGGATTAACATCCCACACTTTGAGGCAGGAGTTTGCTTGCCGAAAACCCAAGGGGACAGAGGAGATGTATAACAGGGTCATCGCTATGGCCGGAGTAGAACCCGCATTCATGGCTGACGCCCGCAGGAGCGTAAGGGATAGGATCGAGCCCGCTCATGATTCCCGTCACCACTCAGGCTATACGGGGAACAACGGTGGCCGAGGTAGCGGCAGACCAAGGGGCATGCCCAATTTTAAAAGAGGCGATGACAGTGTTTTCACTCCCTTGATCGCACCAAGAGCTGAGATCTTGCGGGCAGAAGCCTTGCCTCCCCCACCTCCACTGGAGAGGAAGCCTTACGAGGCGAACAAAAAGAAATGGTGTGGATACCACGGACATACCACGGATGACTGTTTCCAGTTAAACAAAATAATACAACAAAAGGTAGAGGCCGGGGAATTGAAAAAATGGATCACGGGGTCCGGCGATAAAGGGGAGGCCCCACGGGTAAATGTCCAATACATCTGCCCTAACGATGCAGACGGGGAAGGACGCTATGACATCCAATATATCGGGGAAGAAGCCCCAAGCAACACCCAGCTGTCTAATCAGATCAAACAGTTGGAGAAAGTATTCTTGATTCCGGCGTACCCGCCCGAGCAGGAAGAATTGATTGGGTTCAAGGGGAGCGACCTGGCCTCCACGCTTTTTAATTCCACCCAACCCTTAACGATCAAAATGTCCATTGGACGGGCGGACATCAGCAGAGTATTGATTGACACGGGGGCCTCGCGAGATATCCTTTATTTTAACTGTTTGGAATAGATGGGAATGTCCGAGGCACACCTTACTCCGTACGCTGGACTGCTGGAAGGGTTCACTAATCACACGGTCAATGTCAAGGGAACAATAGATTTCGATGTAACTATTGGGGTAAAGCCATTTGAAAAAACTGCTCGGATAACTTTCATGGTGATCGCTTTGAAATCCCAGTACAATGCAATACTTGGAGTGACCGCATAAGCTGCACTGGGAATCGTGGCTTCAATCCCGCACCAGAAAGTCAAATTCAGTACACCCGCGGGGATAGCATGTATTGAGAACAAGCCCGAGCTATTTTTAAAAATCATTGAAAAGAAAAGAAGAGAGAAGGCGGGGATGAACAAACCAGGGCCTCAAAGAGAGGAGAAAAGGGCGAAATTAAACGGAAAGGAAATCCAAGATACTGCTATGATCGGGACCCTGTCATTTCACTCGACCCGGGCAGAATTCAAGCAGAGCAGGAGAGCCCGCCGAAGGATGGCCGAGGCCGAGCAGATAGAGATTGTGATTGACTCACTACATGACCGGGAGATAACAGACATCCGCCCTAATGATGCTCTAGAGGATGTGGTTATAAATCCAGCATACCCCGAACAGACGATAAAGGTCGGGCTGGAGATCCCCGCGGAGGAAAGGAAAATTTTGATAGAGCTGCTGAGAAAAAGCCTGGACGTGTTCGCCTGGACCGTAGAAGATATGAAGGGGATAAGTAGGGTAGTGATCGAGCATGAATTGAACATCGACCCCACGTTCTCCAGGGTCCTCCAAAAAGAAAGGTATTTTTCCCCGGAGAAAAGAGCCGCGATCAAGGTAGAGGTGGATAAGCTGCTGAAAGCAAAAATCATAAGCCCTATCAAATATCCGAAATGGTTGGCCAACGTAGTAATAGTGACCAAAGCGAACAGGAAATGGAGGATGTGCGTGGATTTTACAGATCTGAACAAAGCTTGTCCCAAAGACTGCTACCCCCTTCCTCGGATCGACCAGTTGGTAGACTCTATTGCCGGGCATAGGGTATTGAGTTTTATAGATGCATACTCGGGCTACCATCAAATTAAAATGAAAGAGGCTGATGTCCCATCTTGCGCCTTTTGCCGCGGGCAAGACCTACACTTACAACAACATGCCGTTCGGTCTCAAGAATGCGGGCTCAACGTATCAAAGAATGGTGGGCATCGTTTTCGACGACCAGCTGGGCCGGAACCTTGAGGCGTACATCGATGATATGGTTGTCAAAACAAAGGGGGCCTCTTATGATATTGACGTAGTGGAGACCTTCACCAATCTCCGGAAGAACAATATGAAGCTCAACCCCTCCAAGTGCGCCTTTGGAGTAAAGGCAGGAAAGTTCTTGGGTTTTATGGTGAACCAGAGAGGTATCGAAGCAAATCCGGAAAAAATCAGGGTATTAATAAATATGCAACCCCCTAGATGCATTAAGGAAGTACAAAAGCTTAATGTCCGTATCACGGCTTTGGGGAGGTTCATAGCCAGATCAGCTGAAAAATGCTTGCCTTTCTTTAAAACTCTCAAAAAGGGAAAAAATGAAGGTTTTGAATGGAGGGAGGAGTGCCGAAACGCTTTCAAGCAAATCAAAGCCTACCTGGGAAAACCGCCGCTCTTGAGTAGCCCTGTCTTGGGTGAGGAAATCTATATTTTCTTGGCCGCAACCGATAATGCGGTGGCTGCGGTTTTAGTAAAGGAAGAAAACGACCTTCAGAAACCCGTGTATTACGTATCCAAGGCTCTGTCCGCAGTAGAAAGACGATATTTAAACGTTGAAAAGCTTGCCTTCGCCTTGCTCATGGCCGCTCGGAAGCTGCGGGCATACTTCACAACTCACCCTATCACGGTTTATTCCGACGCCCCACTAAAGAAAGTACTCCATAAGCCCGAATCCTCAGGGAGAATGCTGTTATGGTCCATAGAGCTAACCGAATTCCAGATTACTTACTCTCCGAGGAAGACCATTAAAGCACAAGCACTAGCAGACTTTGTAGCGGAGACCACATTTGAATCGAAGGAAAAGGAAGTAGATAAGAGTCATAGCCTTGGAAAGCAAGATAAAAATACAAAACAAAGTGGTCAAGGGAAAACAAAAACCAAAATAATGATGGTAGGACCAGAACCAACATCATGCCTACCATCATCCATCCCATCTCCTCCATCATCACTGGCATCTTCATCGGAGCCGCCGTCGAAATCGTCAAAGCTTGAAATAAGGATAGGAGAATCCGTCCCCCCGTGTAGCCATTCCCGAGCCGCCGCCTGTACCTCCACCTTCAAGCATCTCCTCATCCTCATCCTCATCCTCATTCATGTCCTCTTCAGAGGATTTGCCTTCGGAAGAGGAATCATCAGATGGAGAAGTGTTGAGAGGGAAAGATTGCTCACCGTTACTGTCTGTTGGAGAGTCCTTAATAGGAAAAGGAGGAGAAGGAGAAACTGAGGAAGACCCATCAGAATCCGAAGGATTGGGAATGGACCCATTCGAGAAACTATCTGAAGCCATGAAAAATGGGAAAATATTAGAGAAATAACATAAGAAAGACAGACATTAAAAGAATACTTCATATCTTACTTATAGCCAGGGCAATACGAAAGGGCGGGAAGACAGATAGCCAGCCGCAATAAATACTGACGTGAAAGAAAAAAGTGGGGAAATAATGAGTAGGCAGGTAGCAATAAATGCTTGACAGTTCCAAGACAACAAGCAAAATGGCAACAAAGTACGACGGAAATAAATGTCAGGGAGATATGGGGATCAAGAGCAGAGAAAATAGATACATAACAAAATCAAGTCAAAATACAATTAAATGTTCAAGTTTGTGAAATCTAGGACTATTACAAAAGGTCCCAGGGCGCAGCCCGGTCTGATCTTCAACTGGCCGGAGGAGGATTGACTTCCACTTCTGGAACAGAATTAGAGGCATTAGGGTCAGCCGCAGAACGAGCCAGAGCTTCAGAGGCTTCGACTAGAGCGGAGGCAAAAGTCGAAAAAGGGAGAACAATACCTTCGACAAAGGGGCCGTTGGGGCCAAAGACCTTCTCCAGAGCTGCGGTCAGAGATAAGGCGGATTCATCACCCGTAAACCGCAAATCATCTATCATTTTTATCAAAGGTTGAACGGTTACAGGTGAAACCGGAGGCAAAGCATTCCGAACCGGCTCGGGCAAGGCCTCAAGCTGATGATTGGTAAAGGGCACTAGGGAGTGACCATTAAAGCATTCCGGATCCGTGTCCACGATGGAACAAATAATAGTTATCTCCTGAGCAGTGTATTTCCCCGCAGCCGCAAGATTCCGGGCAATAGTGTGCACCGCCTGCTCATACTGCTCATTGCCCGCGATGGATATTTTCTCGGAATACTCAGCAGACTCCTTGAATTCATCAACCGCCTTGATCCTCTCTTCCTCCAAGACCCGCTCTCGCTCATTTTCATAGCGCATCTGATCAAGAAGTTTACCGTCCAGCTCATCCACTCTGTTGGACAGCTCCTCGGATTTCTTCTTCTCCGCCTCTAAAGACCTCAGAAGCTCAGCATTGCGGGCATCGACACTCGCCTTCTCGGCCTCAGCCTGTTCTTTAGCTTCTCGAGAAACAATCAGATCATTGCTCAATTTAGACACTTCCTTGGCCGTGCTAATGACCTCCGCATCTTTGCTCTTCAGCTCCTTGCCGGCGCTCTCCACAGTCTTGGTCAATTTTTGGATCTCCTCCCTCGCCGCTATCAACTCAGTATTCCTCGCCGCGATCACGGAAACATCAGCCTCATGTTGAGTGCGCAGATAGATAACTTCGTTGGAAATCTGCAAATAACAAAGATGATTACACTGCAGGGCAGAAAGAAGCAAAATATATAATCCAAGTAAAAAACGAACCTCGGTCAAATACAAGCCCACATTGCCCGCGGCGGCGATGGGATTCGAAGTAGCCAAAACTTTCTGTTGATAATCAGGGAAATAGAGGCGGTGCATTAGCCCGTCACCAACATAAGCATTAGCGCTTCGGCGACTATGGAGATCTACCCCATAAACCTCTGGGGCCTTGGCTATCTTGAGCCCGAACTCCCGGGCGCGCTCTCTATCCTCGATTGACTCTACCGGATACAGATTGGAGCACATAGTCCCTCTGGCAGGAGATAAAACCGTGAAATCGCCAGAGGAAGAGCCAACCTTTTGATATTTATCTCTCTGAGGGGACGTTGGATCCCCGCCAGCAGATTGTTTCTTTGTTGGCTCGGGAGAAGGTAGACCTATGTTGGGAGCTTGAGAAGAGTGGCCGGTTCCGATCAAAGTTTTACCGCGGCCAGCGCCTTGACGGGGATTCGGAGGCAAATTCCGGGTCAATTGCGGCTGAGAAACCACTGCTCCGGATTTATCAACCTTGTCTGTAACGGGGAGTTTGACACCAGGAGCCTCCGTCTTTCTCATAGCATCGGCTCTCCTTTGTTTCTCAAGAGCTGCGACTTTCCTGGCGGCGATCTTAATCTCCGCTGCGGTCTTGGGAGGCATCGTGTCAGTCGGATCTGTAAACAAGAACAGAAGTCAGATAGGTGAAACAGATTGAAGAAGACAAGAAAAACAGTATGAAAGAGTACAATGAAAGAGACCGAGTAAACCAGGGTCAGGACACGTCTCCCTCGAATTACAAGCAGAGCAATCAGAAAGGAAAGCAAATGATTGATGAACTTTCCAATCAGGGTCTCGCGACAAAGGGGCCATGTTAACCCTAGGCTCGGGGCCAGAAGCGCACCTCGGGGCCACCCCGACGAATATCAGAAGCTCTTCATCGTTGATAATAGCTGAGACATCGTAGACTTGAGGAGTTTCCATCACCGACTGATCATCCAGGGTGACCCTCTTCGTAAACCTAGCAAGATAAGCCTCCATCGCCGCGCTCAGATCGCGGCCTTCTTCTGGATCGGGAAAATTTTGGCGAGACATCGAGATCGGCGCTAGATTATCAGGACGAGGGAATGGCCAGCCTAGCCGATTTTGAATGACGAAAGGGTATCTTTGCCATTGATCAAACTTATTGGTACCAGCGGAAAAAAATTTCTCAGATCGCGGTTTGGTCTTCAAGCTCAAGCAGCCCGCAGTAACTTGATGGGTAAAATAAATATGGAGCGCGGACAAAGAGGGCTCGTACCCCAGCACGCGGCTTACAACTCTAAAGGACACCAGATAACGAATGGCATTTGGAGTCAAGTCTATAGGGAGGCAATGGGTGAACTCAAGAAATTCACAAATAAAGGGGTCCAAAGGAAGGCGCAGCCCATTTTCGAATTGAACCGGAAAGAATATACAGGCAAGGTTCTCGGCACGGATTAAGGGAGGAGTCATTGATTTACCACCCATAAGAGACTCATACTCAATAAGACCATGGACAAGATAGACTTTGGAGTCGACGCGAAACTGCGATAAATACTCATTGTTAGAGTCCTCCTCGCGCTCGTCCCTTAGACCCGCACCAGAACAAGACGCACCTGCTTGACTGGTTATCCTATTATCCGGACCCTCAGGAAAGGAATCCACGATCCTAACAGGGGAGCGAAGCAAGTTGACCTTGCGGGCAGTATCAAGGGCCAATCTCTCCAGTTGCTCGCGTGAATCTGATTGGGTGTCTGAAGACCCATCTCCCTCGACGTCACGAGCGGGTTCATCCAGTAAGAATTCATCGCCATCATTATCCCGCTCTGAAGCGTCCCCGCTGCTGGTTACCTCAATCACCCCAGCTTTCGTAGGAATGTCGCGGTCATGGCCCTGAACGGGCAATTCATCATCCAGAGGGGTATCCAACCAAGACTGAGCATCAGGTCCGCTCGCAGACACACGATCTCCACCTAACCTCACCAACCTTCTAGCATTACCCGCCATATCTACATTATCGGGGAATCGAGTTAAAACCGCTTTCACAAAAGCCCCTAATTGTTCCTCACCCCCCAGGACCCTCATTCTCCCCGAATCAAAATGTACCGAGGGACCTGTCTCCCACAGCAGGGGTAGAATCCAGGAGTCCCAATCATAGACTGTCCCTATAGTCTTGAAAGCATCCAAGGAAAGCCTTTTCCAGGCATTTATCAGATACCGGTAAATCCCTCCCGTTCGTCGACAACAACCATAAAGGTCAGGACGAAGCATTCTCCCCAGGTCCAATTCATCCATGACCAAAGTCAGAAGTTTTTCAACAAAACTTTATAAAACCAAAGATGGACCCAATATTCCTAAGAAAGAGGCGAGTCAACCGGTTAGAAATTGAAAACTTGGTGGTTAGAAGTTAAAAACTTTGTTTGTGACGTTAGAAGTTTAGAAGATACGGCGTTTTGAGGTTTTACCCCCGATGAATGGTGGAAAGGCCCAAAGTCGAAAAGTTAGCAATTAGAAGTCAAGCGACGAAAATAAAAATTGGAAGCGCTACCTGTTAATTGATCGAGTTAAGGAAATAGAAGAAGCAAATCGTCGTTGTTGACAGCAGTAATTTTTCCGAGAGCAATAGCTGAAGATTAAAGGTGCCGAAGGTTTTTGAATGATCCAATTAGGGTTATTTATACCCCCAGAGTGGGTCGGGTTTTGTCCAAGATCCGGATTGACCCGGCATGAACCCGGAAAATGAAGAGGCGGGAACCAGCTTTTTTCGAATTCCAATGACGGTTCGCATTTAATGAGCATGCTCCTTGTCATATCAAGGACCTGACAGCTACGTCACTAGCCTGACACGAGGGGCCCACTGTCCCATCATCAGCCACCATCGTGAGACACCTGTTCCATTGTATTCCGTGCCCACATTTACTGAGGTTTGCCCGGACCAAGCCATAGAAGCGTAACTCCTCGCACCGCTCATAAATAAGCTGACCCTCGGAGTTAGGGGCCACTGATGAGACCGAGCTCTGCAGACCGGATTGAACCCGATCTAACCGGCATAACCGAGCCCGTCCTAACCGGACCTCAATCCTGAAGATCGAACCGGACAAGCCCGCAGGGGAACGAGCTCGAGAGACCCGGGCTCCCCGATGACTATGACCAAGATGGCTCTGCCTCCCACTATCCTAAGGGTCCCGTGTCGACCACTCAACCTCATGTCCGGAGCCCGCAGTGCCCAGCTGTCACAAACGTACAACGGACGTTAACTATTCGTACCTGACATACCATAACGGTTGGTGGTGGAACCATGATTCCCTGACAACACGCCACATTCTCAGCGACTCTCCTGAACAGACCAGTGAGGACCTGCCACGTGTCTAGCCAGTGCCAGGGTAGTTGGTACCTTGAACCTACCTCTCTCTTCTACCCATATAAATACTCCTATCCGCCCCCATGGGCCAGGTACGTGCTCTACCCTAATCACACACACTAGGTCTTCGTTGATCTATCTTCTTAGGTTTTCCTCCGAGAACTTACTCTCACACCCGAGGGCCTACGCCGTATTCAAACCCGGCCTTGGTCTTAACGGTGTTCTTGTTTGTGCTGTGATCAGGAACAGGAGACAATCAAACTGGAGTTCTATCTCCGTGACCCCAGATTCCTAGGGCGTCATCAATTATTTTTCGTTATTGATCAGAGAGAAGAAGGGGCAGACAAGAGGAGAAACAGCAGAGAAAAAGTATACAGAGGAGCTGATATATACCCGTGGGCATAAATTGTTCAACGTGTTCGTAATCAACAAGGAGGAAGCGGCGACGTTGCCAATCTGTGATGTGTGTGACGACCAGTGGAGGGGTTATTCTATAGGTGCAACCACTTTGACTTTGTCGGGCACCCTCTTTGATACCGGAAAAGTGGAGAAGACATCGGAGGAAACACAAGTGAACAAACACGGGTTAACAAACTCGATATTCAAAGGAATCCACCAATGAATATGAGTCAAATCACCACCCAAAGGAACCCAAACCTAAGGGATAAGATAGAACAAAAAGAAATCCATCTTCTTAAACAAGTCACAAAGACTCAATAGTTTTATATAACTCAACTCACTCAATCATTACAATTGCACTAGAAGGGTATTTATACTACTCTTGGAACATCCCTCCAAGCTAGGAAAACATTAAATACTAAGTAGATAAACTATGAATTAATTACTAGATGATAAGAATTCTTAGTAATATGAAAAACCAAAAGACATACTTAAATTCGGATGTACCCATCCTTGTGCATAGCACTTGGTAGAAAAATCCTAACTAATTCTAGAAAAATCCAAATGAAGATCCGAAAAGAGCGCATGAAACTAGACTGAAAGAGCTTTCTCATGATATATTATTTGTCTGCTGGAACCTTATAGATAATTACCAGATTGCCCTCAAAACAGACCCAAAATTCTGGTTCCATATTTTTGGACAACAACATTTTTTGTACCAATCTTTTTGATTGTTTTTGTACCGCAAACCCGCTCCACCAATAATGAATATGAAGACCATATCATGGGGTTATTTCCTGCGTCACTCTTTGCACCCAATATCCACAAAATATATGGTACTTGCTTCAGCTGATGCACCCATTGACCTTCCAAATATCTAACACCTAGTTGGTATGATGCCCCGTCCGTAATATAAAGCTATTCGCGATACAGCCTGAAAAAAAAAAAGGATTAAAATTTAAGGCGAGTGCAACGACTATTTCTTGCTCAAACACAAAGTTAAAATCACCGCGAGCCAAAAGGGTTAAAAATTTGATTAAGTTGCAAAATGAAATATTATTGCAGGTGGCTAAAGCTAGAATCTTGACAGAAGCAAAAACTGCAATTTTCTTTCTTCATCAGGGTGTATCTAAATATCTAAATCAACCAAGAGAAGCAAAAACTGCAATTTTCTTTCTTCATCAAGGTGTATCTAAATTTCTAAATCAACCAAGAGAAGCAAGCATTTGTAATAAACGTTTGATAATTAATAATGAAAAAAGTTGATTTTTTTTCTTCGTCACTCTAATCCATTATTGATTGCAACAAACATGAAGGGCAAAGGTAAAACAGTTCTTTCTTTCTTTATCCGGGAACACGTAATTCTCATAAGATCATAATATCACCTACCCAATGAGCTTGATCTACATAAATAAGAATATGCAGACACTATTTAACAGGGAAAAAATAGTTTTCTTATCATATAGTAGAAGCCTTTTATTGAATAAAAACTCAAGAACAGGCTATGTGTGGTTCCAAGCTTCTCACCAACAAGGTGCTACACTTACAACCTTAAGAAAGTCAAGTGCATTGAAAGGCCTATACAATTCTAACAAGTCAACTTTGAAAACCTTTGATCAAAACGTACAAAGAGGATTTTATTTTTGTGTGTGTGTGTGAGAGAGAGAGAGAGAGTGGGGGAAGAAATTTGCTACTCCCTCTGTCCGTAAATGAATGTCCATTTTTTAAGAAATTGTTGTCCCAAAATGAATGTCTTTTTTGGAAATAATTTTGTTCGTAATTGTTTTTTTACCAAATTTTTTTCACTAGTCTCTTTATACTTGCAAAACTAGATGTTTGGAAAGTGGATTACATGATTATATATGAATCTTTGCCACTAAATCGTTTGAAAAGTTGAGATTTTCCGATGTCCCTTAAAATGAAATTTAGACATTCATTTAGGGACAGAGGGAGTAAAACAAAAGTCTCAAAACTAGTTAATAGCAAAAAGATCCATCTTACCTCTGCAAAGTTTGCTCATACACACGAAGCCTTCTTCACAGACCAATCTCCAGGATTCATCAAAAGAAACACGAACGAGGGCAGGGCCAATGAGAATTCGCCAGTCATTTTGAAGAATTTGCCTTATAGAGTTTCAGCAGTTGAGGAGCCTCCTCTTTATAGTTCAATTTAACCCTGCTGATAAAATTATTTTCCGAAAGCATCACCCATCCAATAACAAAGCTCATGTCCTCCTTGATCAAAAAACCTTTGTCCAACAAAGCTTGACAAAACAAACACCTAGGAACAATCGCCTTCTCTAAGCTCATTGAAAAGAGTTTCGGGTTATTCACAAGAAGTGAATGCTTGACACGCATTTTGTTAATGAAAAAATCCATCACCCTCGTAATCTTGTCCTCAGAGACCGTTAGAGTCAATGGGTTTTTCCGAAACGCCGTGTGAACATCCTCTTCCGACCAACCCCATTGTTTAAAAAGTGCCACCTTCTTTTCCATAGTCGACCTACGCATCGACCTATGCGCAACAAACGCCTTGATAAAAATACTCTTCAAAGGGTCAAATCTCATTTCTTTGACTTCCTCCACAGCCTTTCGAAAATTATTACTAGTCATCCTTAGACCACTAGGATGGTTGGTAACAAAGTATATAACATACCGTTCCGGTACATCTACATCTCGCAAAATTTGAATATTCTGTACCACGTGAACTTTAAGGTCATAAGTCAACAAGTACGGAAAATTTCTAATCATACGAATAATTTTCTCATCCGATTGAAGCAAATCTCGAAAGAAGCTATAAGCCGGGATGATTTTATCTTCCATGCTATATCTCAACACATTTGGAGCTGCGGTAACAACTCTAACAAGTTCAGACCTAGCAAAACCAATAGATTTGAAAAATTCAAGTTTGGGCAAAAGGGTTTTTTGGGGTTTACATAAGAGGATTCTAGGGTATCTCTTAACTATGCTGACAATCTGGGTTTTGGTGAATCCATAGTTGTTGAATAATGCCAGGACAGAGTCTGGTCGATTTGGGGATTTCAAAATCAAGGTCTTGGAAGTTGAATTAGCTGATTCTGGAGAAAACCCACATGAATTTATGAGGTATTTTACTGTGAATGATTTATGATTTGATGAATTGGGAGGGGAATTGAGAGTTGATGATGATGATCATAGTAAGCGAGAAAGGAGAGTGTTAACTGGGAAATAAGGCCTCAAATGGGGTGAATTTTTACGCTCGCATATGAATTTAAACATGGAGTCGATGGAATCTGGAAAATCACTCACCTAGGTAGCACTAGCAGTGGAGAGTTGAGAATGGAGATGAAAAATTTCTGAGTTTAATCTTGGACCTTAAACCCTGGTACCGGATGAACCCTAGCAGAAAGTTAAAGATTCAAATATTTTTGGACGGAGCACTACTTATCAAATCCGGAACTTATGTGCCACTACTGCTTTTCATTTGGGTTTTTACTTTATTTATTATTTTTTTTTTATCACATACTAAGGTTTTTAGTTGCTTTATCGTTAAATAGATCACGAAAAAATTTACCACCAAATCTCATCCACGTTATTGTATTATGGAGATATTATTACTTTGATCATCCTACTTTTATTTTATAAAATAAAAATAAAATTTATAAGTGAAAAATATTTGACTTATCAAATACTCCCTCTGTCCCACCCAGAAAGATAGTTTCATTTTGACTTTGTATGGTCAACAAAATTGAACTTCGACCGAACATTGGTGTCAATCTAATCATCACAACAAAATTTTAAAATGTGTTATTGATAAATCACTTAATAATTAATCAATTACAACTTTTAGAATTTCACTAGAATAATTAGATTGATACTAGTGTTTGGTCAAAGTTCATTTTTGTTAACCATAAAAAAATCAAAATGGGACTATCTTTCTAGAACCGATGGAGTATGACTATTTGCAGATATTGGAAATATTTCCTATTCCTATTGTGAATTTTGCTTTCTGAAACCTCCAACCACTGTACAAAACCAGCAGATACCATGGACTCTTGAGTTGGACCTTTTTTTTTTACCCCTTCCCAGATTGTTTGTATACACACATGTCGAATTTCTCAGAAAATCTTAGGAAAAACGCGTTTTAAGCGCGTTTTAGCGTAAAACGTGTTTTTCCTATGCGGAGTGGCATTTTTGTAAATAAGCAGAACGTTACTTAAAACACGCGGTGGCATTGCTGTAAATAACTGGAACTTATAAAACTCAACAGACACTTTTTAACACTACAGGAGGCAGTTGTTAACATTAAGGCAGACACATGTTTTTTAACTTTTAAAAGCTCACCAACCACTTGTTTAGAATGTAAGAGTCATATTTCAACACTACATGAGACACTTTTCAACACTAGGAAAGGCAGTCTTAACACTACAACGGACAATCATAACACTACCTCTAAAAGTGCATGTTTGAGTGTATAAAAGTGTCTGCTTGAATATGACAATCATAACAATACCTCTAAAAGTGCCTGTTTGAGTGTATAAAAGTGTCTGCTTGAATATTTATAAGTGTAATATTACAACAGACACTTTATAATATCAGAACAGGCACATGATAATGTTAGAGAAGTCAATTGTGAAAAACATGTTTTTCTATAGCTTAGTGTAAAACGCGTTGTTCACAAGAACGACTCCAAATTTCTTAGTACACCGTATGTATGCTTAAATTTTCAGATGGTGTTAGAGAAATTTTTCGTGTAGGGGCAAAATTATAGAACAATGCTAAGTTTCTAACGTATGTCTGTTAGCGTGAAGGAAGAACATGAAGGTAAATATCATAGTACAGTAGCAAAATCGACGTAAATAATGTACAGTGAGAAAATCATAGTGAAATGGCAAAATCGACGTAAATAAAGTTCAGTGTTGGGTATTTGAGATATTTTACATGTGTGAATAGTGGATAGCAACACTTTTCTCTTCATTCTTGACTCCACTTCTTATAAACCAGCAAAATACCCAATAAAGACCTGAATATCATCTACCAAATGAGCTTGAAATACACAATCCAGAATTCTTTTTCTGAACACTTGAACCAGCTCCAGAGCTTCCTCCCATAGGGCCATATGGATGTTGGATGTGGGGTGGGGGTGGGGTGGGGTGGGGTGAGGGTGGGGTTGGGGTTGGGGTTGGGGGAGGACATTGACAGGGGAGCTCTTTTGAAAAGGAAAAGGGAAAAACTTGACTCCCTACTACATATCCATATATTTCTGGCACGGCCACTCAACTAATTTCTAAAATAACAATGATAATCAGAAATTGCTTAAAGATTCTATGCCAACAAACGACTTGATATGCGACGTAGGCATCAACATAATGTTGTAAGTAAGAACACAAGAATAACCACAGATTAGCGAAGATTTTAAGTACCAAATGTAATAGGAACACAAGAATTACCACAGATTAGTGAACATTGTATTTAACATCCGAGTTCATCTAATATACTTCCTCCGTCCTGGAAAAGATAGTCTCATTTGACTGTAGGTGGTCAACTCAATCAAACTTTGACAAAAAAAAAGTTCTCTGCAAATTATCCTCATGATTTTTTAAAAAGAAAATGTTAGTGATGCATTACAAGGAATACTATCAATAACTTTTCTTTAAGTGGACCATTAAAAGTTAAATGGGACAATCTTTCCCGGACGGAGGGAGTAGCTTCACCAACTCTAGAGCTTCCTTAGTGCTGTTGACAAATCATTTTGCTAACACTTGAAACACTCCAACCAGCTAGTGCCTAGGCCATTTCTTTTAACCTAGGGCTGTTATACGAACCGAGCTGGCTCGGGCTCGGCTCGTGAAAGCTCGAGCTCGAGGTGTAGCTCAAGTCGAGCTCGAACCAATGTCAAGCTCGTTTTGTTATCAAGCCGACTGTGTTCAACTCGTTTAGCTCGTTAAAAGCTCGAGTTCGGATCGATAAGTTCATTAAACTTAAATTTTAGTTTTCGAACGGCTCGAACTCGGCTCGATAAGCTCGTTAAAAACATATTTTCTTTTAAAAAAAAAAGCGTAAGCTCGAGCTCGGCTCGTTAAAACTCGAGTTGTTTGCGAGCAATTCGCGGTTCGATTCGCCTCGAGCTCGAACAAACAAGTGGGCTCGAGCTCGATAAGTTTTAAACGAGCTCGAGCTCGACACCTCAAAGCTCGACTCGGCTCGTTTACAGCCCTATTTTAACCCCTTCATCAACCTCTATCCATCAAGGAAAAGAGTGGAACTTCTATTCTTACTACATATCAAAATATTATAGCAAGAATACTCGATTAGTTTAAAAAATAACAATAACTGGAGTTGCTTCAAATTCTATTGCACCAAACACTTGATACTACAAAGCGGGACATCAACTTAACCAAAAAAAAAAAAAAAAGGGAACATCAACATACAATTGTTAGATGGAGAAGTAAATAATTCAACACCCTTTCAATTGGATGAAAATGAAGTAATTATCAAAATTTGGAGGACATAAGAATAATTACATATTAATTCAGATTGTAAGTCACTTAGCTGGATCCAAATTCATCTGGAGTTCTTCTCGTAGTCCTTTTAATTCCTTCATCAACCTCTATCCAACAAAGAAATATGAATAATGGCATGACGAATGCAGATTCATCAGTCAATTCGCAGAATTCAACTTGTCCTGATAGATCTTCAAAAGTTCAGGCGCCTCCACTTCAAAATTCTTTCTAATCCTTTCAATAAAAATATTTTCCGAAGCTCCCACCCATCCGAGAAGAGAGCTATTGTCCTTTTCCTTCTTGATTAAACCTTTATCCAACAAAACTTGATAAAACAAACACCTAGGAATAATCCTCTTCTCTAAGCTCAGCGAAAAGACTAATGGCCTATTCACAAGGAGAGAATGCTTGATATGCATTTTGTTGACGAACAAATCCATAACCTTTGTAATTTTATCCTCAGAGATCGACAGACACAAAGGATGTTTCTTAAAAGCCACCAGAACATCATCGACAGACCAACCCCATCTTTTATAAACTCCCACCTTCTTCTCAAAAGTCAATGCGCTCATACACCTAAGTGCATTAAACGCCCACATAAAAGTATGGAGTGATGGGTTAAATCCCATTTCCTTGACATCCTCCACAAGATTTCGAAAATTATCGGGACTCGTCTTTAGAGATATAGAATGGTAGGTAACAAAGAAAATAATCTTTGATTCGGGCACACCCGCATCTCTCAAAATTTGAATATTTTTCACTAAGCGCGCGTCAAGGTTATAAGTCAACAAATAAGGAAACCGTTTTAACATGCCAACAGTTCTTTCATCAGACTTAAGTAGATCCCGGAAGAAGTTATAAGAAGGGATGATTTTCTTTTCCATGCTATATCTCAAGATATTAGGTGATACACTTACAACCCTAACAATGTCGAGGCTCGTAAGGCCAATAGAGCTGAAAAATTCAAGTTTGCGCAAAAGGGTTTTTTCGGGATCACATGATAGGATTCTCGGATACCTCTTAACAATATCAAGAATCTGGGTATTAGTAAATCCATGGTTGTTGAAAATGGCAAGGACAGAGTCAGGTTTATCAGGGGATTTGAATTTCAAACGCTTGGAAGCAGAAAGAGCTGATTCTGGATGAAACCCACATGAATTAATGAGGTAATTGACTATAAATGATTTCTCGTTTGATGAATTAGAGGTGGGATCGAGAGTTTCTGATGATGAGGAGGAGGAGGATAGAGGGCGAGAAAGCAGACTATGAATATGAACAGGCAAAAAAGCCCTAAAATGTGTTGGTGAACTTCTAAGCTCACAAATGATCTTAAACATGGATAAAAAAAAAATGACTTGAATTCGATGAAATCAGGAAATCATTCACCTGGTTAGTGGGAAAATCGAGTCCGGAGATGAATTCTCTTCCTTAAAACCCTCGCGCCTGAAGAACCCTAGGGGTAAATATAATGATAATGATATGAAAATCCGACTCTCCCAACATGAATATGCTTTCCGACTCCGCTGGGTTGAATGTGAGGGTGTGTTGTCTTGCGGGCACAATGTTCATCTTATCTTAAATAAAAATGGAGCAATGCTAGTGCTATAAAATAAAGTTACAAAATTTCACTCACAAAATGTGTTAGACAATATTTTATTGGTCGATGCACTCTAATTAAACACATCAATAAAATCATTATACTTCAAATTTCGTGAGCAAATTTTTGTACTATTGTGTTCCCTTAATATTATCCATAAAACTAAAGTAAGAAGTGAAAATTTAAGAGGACCAAAAATTTGCACATTTTTGTAAAAATGGTATTGATAGTAATTTGAACGAACATAGTTTTGGGTTGGGTGACACTCGACAAGGCCAACAGCACCAAGAGAATGAGCCCACCAAACCTTGGATCTACAAGAAGACTTCCACGACCTGGGACATGGGTCAAGCTCACCTAGCACGTCATATTCTCTCCTCGGCATACGTTTATGCCGACCAAGCCAGCTGGAGAGCGTCAAGCCCCAATACCTTCCTCGGCCTTCCCTACGCCGACTAGGGGCAACGTACGCTTACCAGACCAGTTCCAAGGGGACCAAATCCCAAGTACCATGACTACCCTCCTCGACCTTGCCTAGGCCGATCACGATGAGGCGTAGGCCGATCAAGGCCACGTGTCTTATGTGACTTGGTCAGCACACGTGATGAATGAGTTTTTACTCATTCTATTGGGTATTTTTAGGCTTAATTATTGCTTAGTTCTCAAGCTTTTGTTATTTGATTAGGGTTTTTTTTTTGTGTTTTTGTTGTGTAGGGTGGTTATGTGCTCAATATAGAAGAAAGGGGATGAAAATGAGCTTAATTGATCGAAGTTGGGAAGGCCAAGGACTGTTGTTCAAGACTGCTGAAATCCAGGGACCAATCTGCCAATTTTGGAACTTCAGGACCAAACTGCAGCAATCTAAAAGCTCAGGGACTATTCTGTACATTCTGAAAGGTTGGGGACTAAACTGCAAAATCATGAAACTTTAGGGACTAAACTAAAAATTCCGATTTTCATCCCAAAAAGTCAGCCACACAGTCAGCCGAGAGAAACAAGCATATTAGGAATTAATTAGGATTTGTTTTTCTATTTTGTTTAGGATTTTCTTATTAGTTTCCTAATTCTTTTATTATTCTTTTAGTTATTCTTTTTCCTTTTTGGTTTAGGTTAGTTTTACCCAATAAATACTAGACTAGGTTTTTAGTATTTTTTATCAATCATGTAGCTAGTAAATATTTTGTAAGGTTTGCAAGGTTGGAGAAATTTGTTCTTTGTCTATGAAGAACAATTTCACCAACTATGAATTAGAGGTAACTTTTATCAATTCTATGTTTTAATTTTAATTCTTGTATTCTTTCTCATTCTTGTTCATCAAAATATTCTTCTTGCTAAATTCTTTAGTTTCAATTATAATTTAAGATATAAATTGACTTAAGAATTATTGGGTATATATTGATGCACTAGCGTGGGTGATTGTACGTTGATCATTGTTTTGATGATTAAATTCAATTGAGGACCTAGCGGAAGTCAAAAGGATTTAGGTTCATGTGTTCTTAAGGGCCTCATGAATTTCTTGCATGTTGTATAGACCTAGCGGAAAGTATTAACATAAAGGAAATAATAGGATTGCAATCCGGCGACCGGACCGTCCCAATTCTTACATAAGTGAACGAATCCATGAATTGAGATTGATAACTTGATTATTATTATCATAGCATAGGGGATACGATTGTGAATCTATATTCCGCGAATCCTATCAATTATATGCTAGTTCATGTTGATCATTTATCATTTATTTTATTGTTTTTAAAATAGTTAAATAACTTAGAGTTAATCCAAATCTCTGTGGTTCGACCCTTGTGTTTGCATATTGCTATGACGATAGCTCGTGCACTTGCGAGGTATTATAAGTTTGTCTATCAAGTTTTTGGCTCCGTTGCCGGGGACTTGCGCTTTAATTCTAGTTATTTGACTATTTATTTATTTTTCCAAAAAAAAAAATATCTTGGCCAAGATGAAAAAAAACACAAAAAAAATCCTAATCAAATAACAAAAGCTTGAGAACTAAGCAATAATTAAGGCTAAAAATACCCAATAGAATGAGTAAAAACTCATTCATCAACACGATACCATGCAAAATCCTATTTAAATAGGGAATAAACGTGCATAGATCAAAATCTACTCCAACAAAGAGATACACCCGAATAAGGAGACCTGCTCTTATATGAAAACTTCAGAAAGCATACCTAGTTGGCTCGATCTGTTAATGTAGTTTCCAACCATAATTGACTAAGTGAAAATTTTTGGTGTGTAATAAGTGTTCTCAACCATTAAGCCTAATTTCATACATGCTCTTTTTATTTCCGCGGTGGACCTGCTTGACACAAGTGCTTAGTCAGTAGTGTACAAAACTGTCAATATTGCACGAGAATTAAGCAAAAAAATTTGAAAAAGATGATGCTTTTGTGAGTGTAGATAGCTGGGTAGGAGATAAAATATAAGGTAGGGAATAGTATGTAGGTTAGATGATGTGAGTATGATAAATGAGTCACAATCATTAAAAATTATAAAAATACTTTCTATTTTTGGATTTTATAATTTCTATAAGCCACCAAAAATATTTTTTTTTTGCAATTTAAAATAAGACAGAGGAAGTGTGTGTATAGTGGACCCTAGGCTAAAATAGTAACCTACCACGCACTTTCATGAGCAAAACCTAAGTTGAAGTACTACATATGAGGAAAGTCAAAATTCTGGGTAATTTACGTACTTTCCAGCTTTTCCCTATTTCTTCTTGGAGTTTATTGCCAAAATGACCCGCGTACTATCTTAGAATAACACTTTTACATTTGTACGGCCTAAACACTAATTGTATGATGCGTACTATAGTTTTATATACAAAATTAACCAAAATACTGTTCATTCGTCAATTTTTTCTACCATACATTATTTTTTTCTAACAGCCATTAAATTATCGTTAAAAAACTTAACGAAAAATCAAACCCAAACCTGGATTTTCAAAATTCAAACCACACACGCACACATACCGCCCTCATCCCATCCACACCCTTCCACCGCCTCCTCCCTCCTCACCCTCTTCTCTCCGCCTTCGTCCCTTCCATCTAACTCCCGCCACCATCTCCGTTGGCAACGAGCTCCCCGAATCCACCTTCTCCTACTTCGACTCCGATGGGGAGCTCTGAGCCACCACCCTCTCCGACCTAAACAAATCCAAAAACGCCATCCTATTCGCCGTCCTAGGCGCCTTCACCCCAACTTGCTCCCAGAAGCATGTCCCACCTGCCACCAAATTTTGATTTTCTTGCTTGACTTTTGGTGGTGAAGAAGGACTTTGAAGGCTCCACAGTCACAATATTGATAGATTTTTTTTATTTTTTTTTGGGAGATGGTGGTGGATAGTGGTGGTAAAGGGTGGTGGATGGTGGTGGATAGAAGTGATAAGAGTTGCATTAGGACCACATTTGAAAAAAATAATTATATTTTTTGTTTAGTTTTCTTAAAGATCGTTAAATAATTTAATGACTGTTCGAAAAAATAAAACATGTTACAAAAAATTGACAAATATCAGTACTTTGGTTTGGTTAATTTTGCAAATAAAACTATACTACGCATCATACATTTAGAGTTTAGGCAATACGAAGGTAAAAGTGTTATTCTGAGATAGTACGCGGGTTACTTGCAATAAGAGTAAACGATCAAAATGACCCGCGTACTATATGAATACAACCAAAATGACCCGCGTACTATCTAAACTACCAAATCAACATGCGTACTATTAATAAATGAACCAAATCAACCTAAATCGTTAATAAAAGTTAGTGGATATTAACGGGAGTTAGTAATTTGACGGATATAACAATTAAATTTTTCAAATTGCCCCATAACTTAACAAATTCCTAACTTGTTTAGTTGAGTACCATCATGTCTTAATTACTCTTCTTCTCTACCAACAACCACCTTCTCCCACCACCATCTCACACCACTACCCCATCACCATCTCACACCCCCACCCCCACCACCATCTCATATCACCATCACCAGCTGTTAGGATTCATTGTTAGTACACCCACCTTTAATTTGATTGATCCATGCCACGTGTCTTTTTATGGACTTTAGGACCGCATGTAATGAAGTTCTACTTCAATTGTTAGATAAGTCCATTTCTAGATTTTTGATTGTCTAGGCTAAGTATAGTTCGGTTGTATCATTAGCGGTTTAGTGCTTCAAGCCGTCATCTTGAGACCGCCAGCATGGAGTCCTTCAGTTTTCATCAAACTGCAGTTTGCATGTTTGATGAAACCGCCCATCAAGATCATTCTTCAAACCGCCCCTATGCTTGGTGAAACCGCAGAGCAGTTATTGAAGAATTAAAGATATGTCATTTATTCCTTAGACAAACATTCCCTTTTTTACCGTAAAAGGATGTTGTTATGTCATGTCAAAATAACTCTAAATTAACTTGGAGTTTCTGCAAGGAATGTCGGTTTGTCTATCAGTTTGAATTGTTTACCGTTAGTCCTTTCTGCAACAAAGGACCAATGTCAGGTAGTGGTGCAACAACTACCTAGGACTACAAGACAAAACCAAGGACGAAAATGACAGCTCAACCAATGCGATTTCGACAGCACTGTACCCTTCAGATTTGATTCAAATCTTTACCCAACGGTCACAAGGGTGCTCTGCCTATAAATAGCCTCCATTATTCAACAATGAAGGTTGCTGAGCTTCAAGAGATTCATTCCCAAGTGTTCAAGTTTGCTTTGAAGATTCAAACCTAGATATTCATATCTTCAAACCATCTCCATTGCAAACCCAGTTCTTCATCAAAGCTTCAAGCCTAACAACCTTTCATACTTAGCCTTCACACCAAAAGACTTCCATTTGCTCAACCATCATTTAGATACTTAGAGCATTTGATTTCTTTTCACACACACACCCGATTTATATGATCACATAGATTATATACTTTGAAAACACCGGTTGTTATTATAGCTTAGGTTAGACTTATTGTTTAGAGTTTAGATTCATCTTGTAAAACCTCCTCTAAATTAATACAAGTCTCATAGCTATTAGAAAATCCTAGACTAACCATCTAGGTAGAGGACGTAGTTCATTTAAGAACGAACCTCTTCAATTTGTGTGTTTGATCTTTATTTTCTGACTTGATATTTATCTTTCTTGTTTGTGGTCTTAAACTTGTTTCCGTATACGAAATGACTTAAAAGATGAATTGTGTTTTCCTTTGAACTTTAAGTTTAACTATTCAGTTGCATCATAGTGTTTTCTCAACCTGAGTCAAACCTCCCAATTCTTTAACTAACCTATTTGGCCAAACCGCAAACTCCGCTGTGCATTTTATCAGTTCGGTTCTTGTGCCTTGAACCGCAGTTGGCCAAACTGATAAGTACTCGGTTGATTTTAAGGGTATTTTCGAAAAAGTTTCGGACCGCTATTCACCCCCCCCCTCTAGCGGTTCTATACCCTTGTTGCCCTCTGGGACCAACACCAGCCACCACCATTCCTGCCACAACCAGCCACCGCCTTCAACCACCAATTTTTGAACTTAAACAAAGCATTCATTCAAAACCCACAACCATGAAATTCAAATCAGAACCAAGTAACTCAAAATCAAACCTTGAATATATCTCCATAGAATCTCTCTGCACATGTCCTCATTTTTTGCCATTTCTGAAACCCGGTCTAAAAATCACAGATTTCAACTTTAAACACCCAGAAAACCAAATTGATGAACCAAGCCCCAATTAGATTACAATATCACACACCCAGAACATAATTTGAAATTCTACACACCCAAATTTCCAATTGGGTATTTGGAAAAAGAACCCAAAATCAAATCCAGATCGCAAAATTTGGGACGATGTGGGAGTCGGATTGTGATTGTGGAGACTGGAGATGGGGTCGGAGGTGGGGAGAAGATGGCGAAGAGGTCGCCAGAAACTGAAGTGAGGGGTGGAGGGGAGCTGATGAGGATCATGGACTGGCTTCGCCGGCGGTGGATGAGTTAGGTGTGGGGGTCGGACGGAGCTGGGGAAATCCTCCATATTTAGATCTGGGCATCTGGCCAAAATTAGGGATAAATTGTTTAACCCTTTTTTATATTAGAAATTATTTTAAAGGTCTAAAGTTTAAATATTGCACATATGCATCCCCCTTTTATTTAAATGTTTTTCATTTTAGAATTTTGTTAGGTTATGGGGGCAATTTGAAAGTTTTATTGTAAAATCCGTTAGATTACTAATAATAGTTAATATCCACTAACTTTTATTAACGATTTAGGTTGATTTGGTTCATTTATTAATAGTACGCAGGTTGATTTGGTAGTTTAGATAGTACGCGAGTCATTTTGGTTGTATTCATATAGTACGCGGATCATTTTGGTCGTTTACTCCTACCAATAAAGTATTTCTTCTTGCTACTCGATTTATTACGAAAACAAAAATAAAAAAAGAAGCTAAAAATACAATCTTAGTACGACCCAAATCCAGTGAAAATTGGATTGGTTTTGGTTCCTCCAAGGCAAAATCTCGTTTACAGAAAGATTCAATCAGAGACGTTCTTCTCCTTCAAGAAATTTAGCGTTATAAGGGGTGAGTAACTGCTACTGTATTTCATTCTCAATCTTTTCTTTTCCTTCCATGTTTAATCCCATTTGGAGAAATTCATCAACCCAATTTAGGGCTTTTCTTGAAATTGCTCCAATTAATAGGCTTTACTATTGCTCATTAACTCCAAATTCTTCACCTGAACATTCATTCACAGTTTCCCATCTCATAAAATCATGTGGGTTACCTCCAGATTTGCTTCTGCCTGCTCCCAAGAATTCAAAGTTTGGAACCCTAGATCGAGCAGACTCTGTTTTAGCTTTTTTCAAGAACCAGGGTTTTACCAAAACCCAGATTTTAGATTTGGTTATAAAGTTTCCCCCAATCTTGTCTTGTCATCCTGACAAAACCCTTTTGCCCAAGGTTGATTTTTTCGCTTCGATCGGGCTTTCCGGTGCTGACATTGCTCAAGTTGTGGCTGCAACACCTAGTATATTAAAATGTAGCTTAGAGAAGCTAATTATCCCGACTTTTAAATTCTATTGGAATTTGTTTCAGTCTGACGAGAGAACTAGTGATGTGATTAGACGGTTGCCTTTGCTTTTGGCTGTTGGTCTTAAAGGTTATCCTGTGGGGAATATTCAAATTTTACGTGATGCTGGTGTGCCCGAATCAAATATTGTGGATTTATTGGGTCACGAGCCTATATCATTTATGTGTCATACCGATGAGTTTAGAAAGGTTGTGGAGGAAATCCAACAAATGGGAATCAACCCATTGAAGGTTCAATTTGTGTGGGCAGTTTACATCCGTAAGGCAATGGGTAAATGGGATTGGGAAAAGAAGGTGGAAGTTTATATGAAGTGGGGTTGGTCAAAAGATGAGATTGTTGGGGCTTTTCGGAAGCATCCTTTTTGTATGCTGGTGCACCGGGATAAAATTACGGGGATAATGGATTTTCTAGTAAAGAAAAATGGTTTGAAGCCTTCTGTTATTGCGAAGATGCCAGAAATCATGACCTCTAGCTTGGAGAAGAGGATTATTCCTAGGTCTTTGATATATCAAGTTGTGTTGGAGAAAGGTTTGTTAAAGAAGAATGATATTGGGCTGGATAGTTTCTTGGGGCTTTCAGAAAATCAGTTTACTAGTAGGATTAGAAGGTATTACAAGAAGAACGCTGCAGAACTCTTGCAGCTATATCAGAAAAGTTTGGATCTTGCAAAGTGAATTGTTACTGACTGGTTGACCCTTTTTGTAGTTTATAGCACTTCATTTATACAAAAAGCAGTTTTGAAGTTTTCTTGATTTTAGGGAAAATGTGATTTCTCTTTCTCAATCGTAGCAAGCCATGCCTGCTGGACCTTCATGAAATGTAGTTTGTCGGTTACTGGTTACTTTTTGTTGAAAGTTGTTGTTTGAAGCTGCGTGTCAGCACAAATGATTAATGGGGACTGATCAAGGTGGTATTATTGTATGCCAAACTATATCATTGAAATTGATTTGTTCTCTAGCGATTGGTTACAATGGAAGGGATGTTCATTTTCCGCTCAACAGTTGGTCTTTCTTTCATCGCACTTTAACCGACAGCACAGACTTATCTTGAACTTTTCATGTCTGGTCGGGTGGTTGCTTCAATTCTATTTCCATCATTCTACTACACATCTCCATCAAAGTTTTGGTGCATATCCTTTGAGCTATCGTGTTAGGTAAGTGATAGATATTAATCTACATGCTATTTCTACGCATGCAAGAATTTCTTTGAGATATTATTTTTAATGTACTCATTGATGCGTTTGTTTTCTGAAAACTGATAATCAAGAAAAATAGAAGAATTTAATCTTTATTTATTAACAGCAATAATAAGAAATCACCAAGAGAACCTTTCTTTCCTTGATTACTTTCGGTATGACCTTATTGAGAAAATTAAAAATTAGTGCTATAAAGTCTTGTGGTGGATGTAATATGCGTAGAGAATACATATCTGACCAAGTAATCAGCCTGGAATCGCGATATCATCATATGTTTGACTTGATTTGATCTGGTCCAGTAAAGTAAAAGGCTGGAATTGAGGAAGAACTTCAAAATGTTATTCCAAGTAAGTGCCATCGTCCTGCCAGTTTTACTACTACATTCGTCCCAAAATGAATATCCAAATTTGAACAATCATTTTGGGACGGAGGGGTAACTTCTTTAGTCGTTGCCCTAGCTAAGAGGTTAATATACTTTTATTATCAGTTCATCAAACTGTTGGGAATTGATAGGTTGAAGTTGAACCAGAAATGGTGGTATGGATAAGGACAAGAGCTGATGAAGCGGGTAGAGCTTATTTATCAGTTTGCTCAGGAACTCAATGAAGATGATCTCCACTCTTTTTGAAAAATGCCACCTAGTCTCGTGGACGAGCTCTGAACAGGTGTGCTATTCATATATCAGAATTGATTAGAAACTTTCCTCCAACAACATCATGTCCAAAACCCTTTTGACCAAGCTTGGATTTTTCTAGTCTAATGCCGTTTCAAGCATTGACCTTAGCTCGATTTATAATTGCAATACCATGTATCTTTAAGTATTGACCTTAGCTCAATTTAAATTGCAATACCAAGTATCTTGAAAGCAAACTATCCCAACTTCTAGTTTCCACATATTACTTCAATCTGTCGAAAAGAAATGTGATGCTATTAACCGGCACCTTTGCTGGTGACTCTCAATCTAAAGGGTTGCCCTGTGGGAATGAATCGTTTAAATGTTCAGTTTACTTAGGTAGATAATGTGCTTAGACATGATTAGGTTGAGTTTTATATGAAAACTGGGGATGGGCTAAACTTGAGAGTTTTAGGGCTTTCAGGAAACATCTACTGGATATGATGTTTTCTGAGGATAACATTATGTTGATATTTGATGTTCTTTGCTGAAAAAAGTTTTGAACTTTCTGTGATTGCATAAGGCCAGGAATCATTACTTACAGCTTGGAGAAGAGGATTAGTCCGAGGTACTTGACATCTCAAATCTTGTAGATAAAGGTTTATTATTACAGAAGAATAAAACCAGATAGGTTAGCTTCATCGGGCTTTCAGGAACATAGTTACCAGGAACGTGGGACGTTTCGAGACGCGGCACGGGTACGGGAACGAGGAATATGACTTAGTAAATTTTGGGTACGCTGGGGGTAGGATCAATTGGGAACGTGGTCCACTCTTTATTGGAAACACATCACTAAGTTGAATATGTTACACACACACACACACACACACACACTTACGTACATATATATTGTTAGGGGGATAAAAGACTATAACGTAAAGGCGGATAACCACAAAAGATTGTAAATGCAGACAAGATTCTACGTTGCTGGCCATTTATTTTCCGGTACGATTGTTTGAGTACTTTGGGTCGAGTTCCCTTGTGATGATATACCAGGTATTACATGAATCTTGCCTAGTGACTCATCTTATGTCAAGCCTTCGCTCCTAAATATTTGTTTCAAGTTTGAATAGGACTTCATTTAGAAGATAGTACTCCCTCCGTCCTAGAGTATATGTCCACCCTCCCATTGGCACAGAGATTTAGAAATTGTGGAAGTGATTGTGAGTATGAAAAGTGAGGTAGGAGAGAGAAGGTGGGGTAGGGAATAGTAAGTTGATTCGTGTTGTGAGTATAAAAGTAAATTAGGAGAGAGAATGAGTGGGAGGAATAGTAAGGATTCGTTGCCATTTTAGGAAGTGGGTATACTCTGTGACGGACTAAAAAGGAAAGATGGACATATATTCTGGGATGGATGGAGTAGTAGTTTGGGATATTCTTTATGAATTCCAAAAGCACTTCATGTATGGAAATAATATGGAATACTTGTTTTTAGTTTCTCTTGCTTTTTAGCAACATGTTGATTTCTCCATCTTGTTTACCAAGACTGCTTGGACCTTGTTTAGACATGGTGCCTTAGGTGTTCTTTTTTGCTTTCTTTCCACACTAAAGTTTGAAACCACATGTTAACATGATTTTAGTATTATCTGTATCAGATTCAATCTTTGTATTGTCGGAAATTGCTCTTGATCAAGAGCAATTCCGGGCATTCATTTTGGGATGGAGGGAGTAATTTTTATCATTTTCTTGGTCAAGCAAATATAGGCCCTGCATATGCTGATTATATTTTTATATTCCCCTTATTTGATCCGAAAACATTAAACTTTGTAAATTTGATTTTTTTTTATTTTTTTATTTTTTTAATGGTACACAGGTCTGTCAAGCACTTGTGTTGTGGAACTATAATGCATGACCTAGCCTGAAAAGAAGCTTCGAAAAAAACCATCCTCCAGCCTTCAATATGATGTTACAAGCTCGCATATATACCGGGCTTGAAAAGAAGGAACTATAGGAGCACTTCACTTGGTGGCAGACTCTGCAACTAGAATGGCATGCGAAAGAATCCCCATTTCGACACTCAAAATGATGCATCAAGATAATGTGCTTTGATACTGCCTGAACGTGCACTCAATGTTCCTCTACAGATTTGGAGCCTGTGCAGTCAGATTGTACAGAGGTCGTCGCCCCAAATCGACGGCCAAGATCGCGCCCGAGCTGAATGAATGGTCGAGATGCACGAGCCGAACAAAGTGTCCCCAAATACCCCCCCTGAATACAGATTGTTTAAGAATCATGTGTAATCTTTCTTTTTTTTTTTGGAAGCAATGTGCCATCTTTCTGAAAACTTGAAAAAGATGAACCATGAGCAGGTTGAAAAAAAAAAAAAAATACTGTTGGAAAATAAGCGTTGTATTGCAAGTATCCAATAATGAATTCGATGCCCTTTTCTTCTTGAACAAAAATCTTCTCAAATGAAGACTCGAAAAACATAACCCAGACATTGTAGAAATAGTTCTCTATCTTGAGCTAAAGGAACTGGGATTTGTGAACTGGCACATTTGCAATGTCAGAAAACTCCAGAGTCAGTTTGTTTACACAGTAATCTTGTCGGTCCGTCCCACCAAACTGACGCGAAAACATTCATCGATGTTAGGATCAAGATGAATGAGCATTTTTATTTTTATTTTTATTTTTTTGCGATTTGATGATGCCAGTTTCACATGATCAAGACCACAACAACAACAACAATAGAGCATTAACATGAATCCTCGTATGTAATTGTCAATTGAGGGACATGAAAAAGACCATAAAATAGAGAAATCATTTCTAATCTTTTAATAACAAAAAAAAAAAAAAAAAAAAATCCAAAATGTATCAATGAATGTATGATTACAAAGAATTAATTTGAAAACAACCAAAAAAACAACACAGCTATATTAGGTCCAACCAATAACAGTTCATAGAACCAACTTTAAAGTTATTTGTATCCTGATGAAAGGCAAGTTCCATTCTAGCCAATTATCTCATGCTTGAACCACCTTCCACAGTCAAAACTCCCCCGAATTCGTAAACTCAGGATTCATACATGGGTTAAGATCACAGCGGAACCAAGAATTAGTACCTTTTAATCGCACACTTCAACACGAGAAGAACGCACGGGCATCCTCAAGAAAATTATGGAGCTACATATAACATTGAAATTCAAAAATCAATTAATGTAGTTGCACCAAGAATAAGCGAGTAGGATTCTTTCAAATGATAAACACGGTTGCAATTCACCTTGCAAGATCCAACTTTTCTTGATATAGCTTCAATACTTCTGCGGCGTCATCTCCATACCTCTTTCGAATCATGTTACAAAAATTAATTTCTGAATACTCCAACCAGCTACTAGCCCGAAAGACTTTCCCTTTCTTTATCAAACCTTTATCTAACAGAACTCGATAAACAAAACATCTAGGTACAATCCTCTTTTCCAAGCTCAGGTTAATCAGTTGTGGCCTATTGGCAACAACAGACGGATTCAAACTCATTTTATTAACCAAGAAATCCATTACCCGCGTAATTTTATCCTCAGATGCCATAATACAACCTTGATTCTTACAAAAAGCTACCAAAATCTCATCTTCGGACAAACCCCATTTCTTATAAAGTTGAACCTTCTTCTCCCATTTCAATTTACTAATCGATTTCACCGCCCTAACCGCCCCCACAAACTTCAACTTCAGAGGGTCAAATCCCATTGCCATAAGTTGCTTCACAGCCCTTCTAAAATCATCCGTGCGGGTCATAATCACTCTAGGGTAACCAATAAAGAGAGAAACAATATTTGCTTCCGGGACTCCCACTTGTCGCAAAAATTGAATATTACGCAACGAACGAGCTTCAAAATCATGATCCAAAAGAACTGGGCATTGCTTAATCACAGTAATCGTTTTACAATCCGACCGAAGAAAATTCTCAAAGAATCGAAAAGACGGAACAAGATGATTTTCTAAACTCCTTTTCAATATCTGTGGCCTTGAAGTTACAATCTTAACAAGGTCAGTTTCTGAAAACCCTACAGAACTAAAAAAATCGAGTTTCGGTAAAATGGTGTTCACAGGATCACAAGTGAGGATTCGTGGATAACGTTTGACCATATCTGAAACCTGGGTATTGTTGAATCCACGGTTCTTGAAAAATGCCAGGACAGAATCTGGGTTTTTTGGGGTTTTGAAATTCAAACGCTTGGAAGCAGAAAGAGCCTTTTCTGGAGTGAACCCACATGAATTTATGAGGTAATTGACTGTAAATGAATATTTAAGTGAAGAATTAGACAAATAATTTGAATCTGAATCTGATGAAGAACATGAATATGAATTTGAGAAAGAAAATAGGGCATTAATTGGGGAAAATGTAAGGGAAGAACTCAAATGGAGTAAAATTGTTCTATTAGAGATGAATCTCAACATGGAAAATGAAATGGGAAATACAAAAATGAGAAAACTCACTTGTTCAATAAAGATATAATCATCTTCCCGAATCCGTTAACCTATTTGCCGGCGCCGGCGGAATCAAAAGGAAAACCGAATAATATCAATATTAGGCCGATATACTCCAGCACCCACATTCAGACCCGGAGTATTTTTTTGAGTTAATTTCAATAATCACCCCTAAAATTCCCCTACACGATACTTATTTTCATTTTAGGCGTCCCTTATTTATTGCTATTTACATAAAGCGTTTACTTTTCTCTCTCATATTCACTCCCAACAACTATCCGCTAACTTATTTTCTTTCTCCTACTCACTCACAATATTTATATTTTCTTTCTTAATTCCCGTACACTCTTATTTTGATAGCAATAAGCATGAGACGGAGGGAGTATTTTTTATATTTATCATTATTACTCCATTGATATTTGAATTTGTCTCACTTTCAACCTTCTACCAATTTTTATATAAATAAAATGACTGATTCACCCCTAAATCTAAATCTCTAAAGTACATAGTTCAAACATTATCTTCGTTCTAAAATGAAAGTGCGACACTTATGATGATGGGAGAGGTGAATACTATTTATACATTTTTTTAATTTTTTTTTGAAAATGAAACAATTAAGGCATTTAAGATAGTTTTAAATGGGTAAATATTTGTCATGGGTCTACCTTTATAATTGGGGCAATGCTAGGCTTACAAAAGAAGGTTCCAAAATGAAGGATACAAGATGTGGCGGCGATATTTTATAGGCTACATCGATAGTAGACCCGGCACACTCTAATTAAAAGCACCAATACAATTAGGACACCTCATTTTGTAGCCATTTTTTGTAACTTTATTATTTCCCTTATAATTGTCAGTTGTCACCATATTTTATTTCCAGTCTGCCTCATTTTCTTCCTTCAACCTAATAAATGTTAGAAATTTAATAGAAAAATTTAATAGAGACGCTAAATAATTAACGAAAAATCCAACTATGTACTTTAAAACGGCCAATTAAGCCTATAGCTGAGAGCAAAATAAATATTTAAAGAGTCAGTCTTTAGTAAAACATGTTTTACACTAAAGTTAGTGTAAAACAAGATTTTCACATATTTAAATTTAAAGTTAAATTAAAATAATTGAAAATAATCGTCTTTTATTTATTTTTGACATAATCTTTCCCCTATTTACCCCTAATGCTATTTCTTAATGCTGCTGAAATCAATGAGATGCATTCATCTTTACATTCTACCAGTTAATAAGGGATAATAGACATCAGTTTGAGATGTACTAATGAGTAGCATTTTGCTTGTTTTTGGCCTAAAAACTTTGAATTTATATGCAACTTTAGTATCTTCATAGAAATAAAAAAAATCCGTAATCTTAAAATCACGAGTTTTTCTCGAGAATACATATGAAATTCCAAAAATGGTTTAGCGTCTAAAGTCTAAAAGCGTGAAAATCACCAAAATTTTGCGACTTTATTGTGCCCAAATAATCGCCTTTCTTCTAACTTACGACTAAGCAGCCTCTGGAAGAAGCTGATCTCCTTCTGTTTGACCCCTTAACTCAATCTCTGAAAAAAGATCTTGTTGTACAGGAACATCTTTTAACTGCTGCGATGAAATAACATCTGCAATTACCTTTTTAGCCCCCATCGCCTTTTCATTATCTATCATTCGTTCCTCCTCCACAGCACCAAATTTCTCTTCGGGTTTCTCTGATGAATCATCGTCCTTCTTGGGAGGAGGGACGAAGAACGGTATTTTACCTCTTTGCCAGTCGTGCAAAACCATCTTCGCTACTGTCATCAGATCAGGCTCCCCTCCCTACGTAATAGATGTTTTAGCATATGCAATTTTTTTTATACGACAAGTCTGAAAAAAAATGATTTTAAAAATTTAATATGGCGAATGCAATTTGTTTATACCAAAACTGAGAGAAATAACACAAAATGAGAATTTTTCAAAGTTAAACTTCACCTTCAGAAGTTTGCCTGTTACTTTGCACATCTGAACAAGGAAGTCATTCTCATCCACCCTGGTAACAAAATAAAAAAGCAGTTAGTTCTCGATGTGCAATATAATACTCCATCCGTCCCAAAAATGATAAGTCGCTTTTCTAAGAAAGTCAACAATCATAGTGCAATTTCAAAAAGTTACAAGTAATAAGCTTGACTAGTCAAATGAGAAACTCAAAGTTACGAGGCATACCAGTCCTTTATCTTATATGCTCTTTCAAGATGCTCTTTCTTCACGCGTTTCAGCACTTCACCGATGTGCTCTGTCGCATCATGCAAATTTGTGACACGCACCTGAAAACGGATCAAACAAGTCCAACAAATTCATACACTTATATATATATATGTGCACAGATATAAATTTACATATACATATATATTTATTTAACTTTAATCTAGAAATAAATAGATTCAAAGGCGGAAAAGTATACTCCCTCCGTCCCGCTCGAATTAGGATTCTTGGTCAAGCAAATTATATTTTGACTAATAATTTGAAGAAAACTTATGATGCTAATAAAAATTTAAAAATTGTTATTGTATCACGATTAATAATAAACTAAATAACTATTTTTAGATTTTTTATTAAGATAATTATTTTTCTTCAAATTGTTGGTCAAAATATAAATTCTTTGACCAAGAATCCTAATTCGCGCGGGACGGAGGGAGTATTACATACCACTCCCTTCAAAACGACGTCAGTTTCTGAATCATGATTGCCATAGACAACACCAGGACAGTCAATCAAGAAGATCTTCTTTGTGAGGGTTATGTACTGCCACACTTTAGTCTCTCCTGGAATAGGAGCAACCTTGCAGACCTTTTACAAAAAATGAAAGAACAAAACTTATCAGCTAGTTCACATCAAATGATAACATCACTTTGCAGGGAAGTGTTACCTCCGTTCCAGAAAGATAGTCCCATTTGACTTGTGGTGGTCAACACAAGTGAACTTTGACCATCAAAAGTCAAATGAGACTATCCTTCTGGGACGGAGGGAGTATATGACTGATGAAGGACATTACATTCTTAGTCCTCAGAGTGTTGATAACTGCTGACTTCCCAACATTGGGATACCCCACGAATCCCACGGATATTGCTTGCTTGTCACTTTTTAAGCGGGAAAATTGTCTCAAGACAGAAAGAAGAGAACCCTAAAAGCAAAAATAACTCACTGTCACACTGATAATTAATCTTCAAATGAAAATGAATGACAATGTAGATGTAACACAATCCTTTTCTTCCTTTTAATAAATACAACTTTGTAAAATAAAAAAATGGAGAATTTTTCTCATACTTGAATAATATCAGCACTCAGCAGGCAGAAGGACAAAGTATTATTCTGAAAATGCGTTGATATGTAGAAGACAAACCTTGCCAAATGACTTGTTAATGCTTGCGTGGAAGGCTAGAGTTGGATATTCCCTTGATAATACTCTAAGCCAACCTTTTGTAACCCAGGCGGGGACTAGATCACACTGAAAGAAGTTTAGCATTTGCGTGTTGAGAAATCAAACGGTTAAAAAAGTAAAATTAAAATGTGCTCAAAATCTCCCGATGAAAAATTCAATGTACAAGACAGCGAACCTTGTTTAGTAATAAAATCATATGTTTATGTCTGCAATTCTCCTTCAAATGCTTCTCCAGATGATGACACCTTGTACCTTGAGGATCTCGAGCATCCAAAACCTGCATACAGAGATGTCCGTACCAATAATCTGATTTCAAATTTTCTTGAAGAAACATAACGAGGAGAAAGTATTTTCATAATGCCAATACATTTCAAATAAAAGTGTCATTGATCCAACAAATTCAAGGAAATGAAACCCTTCTAAGAAGAGTGCAATAAGTAGTTGTCATGGACCTGTATAACAACATCTGAAGAATCTATCACTTTGTAAAGTTCACCCCATATTCTTTTGCTTTGACCTTTCTCAAACATTGAATGACGAACCAGATCCCTGAATCCATCTTCACCTCCTTCGGCAGATGTTTTAGCACCATCTTTTTCCTCAAATGCATCTACAGAGTCGTTTACTAACTGATTAAAGAAACTTCAATCTAGAAGATCGTTCTATGCTTTGCAGCTTTAATTTCAGATGATCAAATGCGAGGCAGCCGTGCAAATAAAAGAAAGGATTTACAAAGCAAACTTAGTACTACCTCTATCCCAAAATGAATGTCCGTAAAGTTTTCAAATTTGCTCTTGATGAAGAGCAAATTTGAAAAGAAAAAAAAAGGGCATTCATTTTGGAACAGAGAGAATAACATGAAAAAGTTTTTTTTTTTTTTTTACCTTGAAAACCTTCCGCCTTCTTAACCAAGGATTCATAATCAGAAACCATCAACTTTGGGCGCTTCCTCTTCTTCTTGGATCCAAAAGCATCTTCAAAAGGCTCTGTATCAAGAATATGAACTCTTGCTTGCTTCAAAAAGACAAAGAAAGGACCACAATTAGTAAGGAGAAGAAAAACCACTATGTGCACAAATTATATTACAAACATAGTTTAAACAACTCGCTAAGCTTTCTCCTTCAAGAAAACTCCTTCATTCACGGGGGATAATAGATCGCACATAAACATATAGGCAAACAAAAAAAGAGAAAAACAAAGGTCATGGAAAATGGATGAATTAAGAAAATTTCCGCCTCACCAACTCAGTAATTCAACAGCAATACTCCCTCCGTCCCAAATTTAATGTCCACTTTTGAGTTTTAGGAGAATTTAAGGAAGTTGACATTTAGGCGATTTCTGTAACATATAATGATATCTCACCATATAACATTAGCTAGAGTTGTATATTCAGGTAAATAAAGTACCTTCTGGTGATCATTTAAAAGAGACATAGGCAGCTTTCTCTCCTTCAAGATTACTTCGTAATTACTTGAAATCCGACGTTGGAGCTCTTCACGGAAAAATTCAAGTGCTTCCTGATTAACAACTCGGGTTGGACCTACCAAATGATGAAGAAACAATGTGTGACTTTAATACCAGAACAAAAATAAGTGGATGGATCTTTCAATTGCGCATATCAAGATTTAGAAATGTCTACAGAAAAACACATTTACCATTTCAAAAATGGGTTTTCTCATACAACTTACTTCCAACAATCACCAAATTACATCCAAAACATGTTATTCCCTCCTTCACATAATAGATGTTGCACTTTACTTTTTAATACATCCCAAAATAAATGTCGCATTTCTAAATAAATGGTTCAAGCCGACCAAGGCGAAGCAATAGAATACTAATGGGGTTGCACAAGGTCATTTTTGAAGTGGATTCAAAAATTGTTCATGACAGGGCTTCTTTTAGCAAATATGGACTTATCAGAGCTTGGGAAGTTTGCTTAATTCTTGTAAAAACTTATTGGCATCTTGTCATGATAACTTTGTACCAGCAACTTACAAACAAATACTCCCCCGCCGGTTCTAGTTTAAGGTTCTTAATTTCTTTTTTAGTCTGTCCTATATTAACGTTCTTAGTTGCTTTATTACTTAAATGGACAATGGAACCCACTTATCATTCTCACAACAAAAACTCCATACCTTTTTTCTCTCTCCTACTTTACTTTTCATATTTACAACATTAACTTTTTCTTAATCTCCGTGTAAAGTCAAACTAAGAACCTTAAACCGGGACGGAGGGAATGTTGAGAATTTAGCGATACCCCAAAAGAAGCTCATGTTGGAAAGCAAGCATGTGCAAGAACCAATCCAGATAGAAAGAAGGATGTCTTCCTGGATGGATTGACCACTGACTTCTTCCTTCATTCAGAGAAGTCCTAAGGAATGAAACCAGTAGAAAGTCGTATGCGGAAGAGAAGTGAAAAATGGGCAAAGCGAAAGACGCACCGATTGACCCGATCAAGAACACGACACCCACAAAAACAGAAATATAGAAGAAACAAACACAAGAACAAAATAATTGTTTACCCAGTTAGTTCAACACATGAACAACGTCGCCAAAAATATACTAAATATTTTTAATGTGATGATACAACATACTATAATAAGTTGAGGTGTGAGTAAGAAAAATGATACCAAAATGGCCGCGGCGGGGTTGAATCCGAGTACAAGGCAACTCCTTGGACTGAAAATCTTGCTTGATAATCTTTCCTTTGGCGTCACGTTTGGGCCTACTATTGCACATCTTGAGACGGCGGACGGTGGCGGATGTACGGCCGCCGCCGGTGTTCCGTTTGACATCGAGGGAATGCTTCGGCTGTCCTGATACCTTCGACCTCTCTTTCTTCTTCGACGTCATTGGCAGTTTAGATAAATAAAACCCTAGCGTGATGAACTTGCTTTGGGGTTAATATTTTTTTGTTTTTTGTTTAGCAAAAACTTGGGGTTAATAGTTAAGTAGCGAAACCCGTGTCCAGTAGAAAGCTAGGGTTTATGATGAGGTCCCACACTATGGGTGGCAAAATGGGTGTTTTGGGTGTACCCATTAAAGTTAAAATATCCGGATATCCAATGAATTTTTAACTTTAACGGGTAAACCCAAAACACCCATTTTGCCACCCCTAGTCCCACACAATTTTTTTTTTTTTTTGTGAAGTCCCACACAATCTTGGTAGTTGGTATTAACATTTGGTCGTGGCCGACTCAAATGTGCTACTTAGTCGTATTTTCAAAACCACATTCTTGCCGTTAAGGGGTTTAGTAAAGGCTGTTATTGAGCCGTGTCCAAGTTTTACTTGGAGAGACATTTGCGCATCGCATGCTATAGTTTCGGAGGACATTCAACGGAGATTTGGTTCGGGATTGACCATTTATTCGAGATATGTTAGGTTTTTCATGTGTAAATCTTAATTGCAATGTTTACATTTTGGACGAGCTTCCGTTATTTGTGGATCGCCGTCTTCTTCAATATTATTAATGCAATTATGTGTTGTTTGCTTTGAAAAAAAAAAACATTAGGAGACATAATTGTAACTTACTTTAAAATGGTAATGTTCTTTTTGAAGGGATTTTTTTTTTACTATTTGACACATGCTAACTTACTTTAAAATGGTAATGTTTTTTTTTAAAAAAAAAAAAAATTACTATTTGACACATGCTTTTTGACACTCTAATGCATATTGAAGACACTCAATAATATATGCATTGACACTCTTTTATAATGGTAGCATCAATGTAATCATTTTTTCATGTGCCGCTCCATGTAGCACAAGTGATCTACTGGCTCACAGTTATTTATGAATAAATAATGCATTGCCGGTTGTCTTACAAGGCATTAGAGGTGTTAAACCGGGCGGGTAACCCGCGAGTATACCCGGGTTCGACCCGTTTACAGGTAACTCGACTCGGCAGACCGGCAGGGATCGGGTCGGACTCGGCAGGGATTCTGGGTTCGGTTTTGCATTCGAGTCGGGTCGGTCATGTTTGACTGTTCGACAGATCTGCTCGCGGGTTAGCCCGAATTCGCTTCGACCCGGGTCGACTCGGTTCGACCCGCGTGTTCCTGAAACTAAAACGTCGGATTTTTGAAACCATTAAATAAATTTATAAACCAATCACATTCCAGTTGACCGAGTAAACCGACTCGACCCGACTAACCGACTCGACATGATGTACTCGAGCCGGACCCGGGTTACTCGAGGGACTCGCCGAGCACAACTCGGGTCGAGTTCGGCGGCATTTTCAGCTGTTCGACTCGGCTCGACAAAACCCGACTCGACTTCAGTTCTTCAACTAACCGACTCGAGTTCGGACATACCCGACTCGAAACCGACTCGTTTCCAGCTCTACAAGGCATCGTGTAACTGGGCTTTAGTTGGATTATTTCCTCTCTGTGGCCCATATGTAGTTCGTTGTACATCTTTTTAATTCTTAGACTATCAATGTTTTAATGAAATCATCCATCTTAATAATTTGGACTCCAACCATTTTAACTATTGGCCCATGTCACTCTTCAACTTACATGATTATGATTGTGAACTACATCAATCCGCTAATGGCACCTAAGAATTTGAATCCGCAGTTAAATTGTACAACATATTAATGTATTAATCTACATCGTGTAACTTTTAAATCCGGAATTCCCACGGCCGGATTCCACAAAAAGTGTCATTTTGGTCGTATAATTTTTGGACAGTGCCATTTTAATACATAAATTTTTAAAAAACTATTTTTGAAAAAAAAAAAACGGATACCGGCTCCATTTATTTAAATGGCGTCTAATATGATTAATTTTGTACTCCTTTCTTCTTAATATAATTTTTATATTTAATTATTCTTTTTTTCTAATAATATAAACTCTTGCTAAAATAAGGTAAATACTAAATACATGGAATATTATATACAGGGAACGAAATATTCAAAATCTGCCCTTGCCCGTTTCGTGTAACTTTACACGACATTGCCTCTATAATCTCGTGTAACTTTACACGTGATGAATCGTGTTTGCACACGAGATATCTCGTGTACAAACACACGAGATTATAGAGGCAATCTCGTGTAAAGGTACACGACATGGTGTCTGAACCTGCATTTTCACAACAGCAACAGCAAAAGCAACAAGAAACAGAAGTAGATCTGAAATTTGATTGTTAAAATGATAGCACATCTCCACAAAGCAGTGGGAGGGACCAATAGACCATTACACATATACTATCGCCAAATTTGATAATTCATACAAACTTGATAATTCATACAAACTTGATAATTCAAAAACCATTGCACATATACTATCCCCTACGTAATCTTTCTCTTCTTGCATCGTTATCCTGATCATAGAGTTCATTGAATGCTGCTATCCTATCTCGGTATTGGAGGATCAGTTGACTTGCGCTTGGATCACAGTTTTCCCTCCAAGTGTTCGGTGGTGGTGGTATTGGGTAATCATTGCTTGACATGTGCAACTGCAAAAGTAATAACAGTTAAATACAACGAATTTAAGTAACACAATTAAATATAACTAATATAGATGAGACAGTTAAGTATAACGAATTTAAGTAATATTGTTAAATTTAACGAATTAAAGTATCATACCAATATAAAATGATTTGTCACTTGTCCCAACACAACTGTGTTTATCGGTGGTCCTACTCCTGCTGGTACAGTCACTGGAAGGCATAAGTTGCCACCGCTAGCCGAGTACGAAATGAACGCCACATTATACCTCGTGGCAATGATGTGTCCAAGATCTGGGAGGTCCATCCAATAAGTATTGTCCGGTGTCGGCCGGACATAAATAGCAATCCTACGTAAGAGTTCTTTTATATCTATCCAAGTCAGAACTCTTCGATAAAGGTCTTGGCGAGCATGCACCTCATTGTAACATTCTGTGCGCACTCGAGCCCACATCTCCTCATCTCCGTATATCTGTGATGCTACGGCTCTATAGCCACAATGTCCATCAGATGCCACATCTGTGATGCCTCCAATAAATGGGATAATGAAAGGCGGAAAAGACGTTATATACGGAGTGCTGTATATACTAGTGTGATTGGGCTGTCCATATCCCTCTCCACGACCCTGACCCTGATCCCGTCCTCGTCCTCGACCTCGCCCTCGACCCCGTCCTCTCCCACGACCGGAAGCAGCTAGTGGTGGATGAGACGTAGGAGTACAAGGAGGGGTAGATGTTGTGGGTTCTGAAGATGATTTCCGTTTGTGCGTGGACTCCGAACTAGCTTGGGTTGATGCAATGAATGCAGATCTAGACCTGAAATATGGCAAAGAAAAGAGTGAGAAGCATTCATACTATCAACATAAAAATCAAATCTGTACTGGGTTATAAAGAGCAGACACGTAACTTAAACCACATAATCAACAACAATATTAACAAACTCATATCAAGAACGTAATCAACAGTGTGAGCCACAAATGAATGAAGATCTATACCCTTTCCTAGTCGAGGATGGTGTAGCGGGGACTCAAAAAAATTTGTTAGTATGCTCTCAATCTGACGGTTCTCTGGAACTTCCGGTCCGGGGTTTATTCGCCTTTGAAATATGATCTGGCTCGTAAGCATCTCTCGTATGGTGATTAAGCCCTTCTTCCATCGTTTTGAATAACTTTCTCCTTACCGGTTCAGGTGCTTGCTCGACTTTATTCAACATAGCTTGAAAATTGTCTTTATTTATTGAAGGCTCAGATGGAGGGTTGTCTACTTCAATGTCCAACTTCTTCCAAAAATCATGAATCGAGGACAACTCAATCCGTCCCCCACAGTCCTCTATCCGTGCAATCTCGTGACTACATGGAAGTTCATGTGTTCGCCTGTAGTAACACCCACAGGCAGCCTCAGTGATGACATTACCCCCATTACGACCCCGCTGGTTTATAATGATTTTCTGAATACGAGACCGCTCTTGTCTGATATTGCACAAGGCTACCGTTGACACTTTAGTCAATATGTTCTGATACAGATTACCGGTCCTCAAATCAATTGGAGTTCTGGTCTTTGATCTATTCATACTCTGGAAAGTACTCGTATATCCAGCCCTGAGATGTATGTAAAAAAGTATTAAATACTAATCAAATGCAACATGTAATTACATGGGGGGGGGGGGGAGTCGACAAAGTAAACAGAAAGTGAATGGAGTAAGATGTACCTCTAGCAATGTCGCACAACCACCCATCTGCTTGCATCCGGATCTGGACGCGTTCCCCAACTCTCGGTATAAATATGCCAACGTAGCTGATCCCTAGGAGAGAGTGGGGAGTCTCGCAAGATCCATGCATAGGGGAAGGTATGCTGCGGGCACCTTATCCTGACTCTTGTCCACGAACATCGTGGAACCCAAGAGGTGCAGGATATATGCAGAAGCACGCTGTAAATCTGTCACGCCACCTATACGGGTAGAAAAGATACGCCGGACATCCTTTAATAAGTACCCAGTGCCGCTAAAATGAAGGTGTCTACTGATGCCGGATACGTCAGGCACTGGGTCCGGATACCGAACATATGCATCTACACAACTTATACCTGTAAATTGAAGATGAAATAACGCATTTTAGTACATGAGATGAATGCAGATAGTTCATATAGTCTTGAAATCTATATATAACAAAATACCCAAGATATGAGAGACGTCATGTAACGTGTTGGTCCCAGAGACACAACAAGGGTATGAAAAGAGGCTAGAGGGGGGGGGGTGAATAGCCTATTAAAATTTCAACCCTTTTTCAAAAATTCAACCTTTATGCTTATACTTGAATTTTGCGGTAGATGAAAACCACGCGGTCAAGTATAAAATGCACAGCGGAAGTTTTCGTTAAAAACAAGTTGAGTTGATTTTAGATAAGTATAATGCGGTAGGCAGAGAATGCGGTAGGTGAGTTTGCGGTAGGCAAATCTGCGGTAGATAAGGGTGAGGTAGGTTGAGAGATTGAAAACTTGTGTCTCAGAGGTTTTTTGGCAAATGATAAGTTAGTCAGATTTTAACTTAGGCAATGGGGTAGACAAACAAACACAATTCACAATAGTTCATAAATCTGAAAGGATCAAAACACTAAACGACAAACAAGATTAATATGAACCAATGAAGAACAATAAGAACAAGATGAACAATAAGTAAATTTGCAGAAAGGTAAAGTGCAGTAAGTAAATAACACAAGGATTTGGAAAGGTTCGATCTGTTAAAAGATCTACGTCCTTTACCAAGATGGTCAGTCTTGGATTTTGAATGAGGTATATATTGATTCTTGAGTACAGATTACAGAGATGAAGTATTGAATCAACACCTATTTCTATGAAGTACAATCCTAGACTTAGACCAGTGTATCCCTAATGATTCGATCTATGTGATTGATCAATCGGGGTGAGTGTGTGTGTTAAGAATCAAGAGCTCTTTGGAATCTATATGATTTTAGAGCGTAATGAATCTTGTGTGAGAGGCTTGAGATTTGATTTTGATGGTTGCTGGAGATTTGTTGAAGACTTGAGGGTTGAGTGCTTGAAGATTCGAAGGATTCTGGAAATCTTGAGTATGATCTTCAATCACCAAGAATTTCAACAGCAATTTCTCTTTTAGAATCTCAGCTTTTCTTCAATGAAGAATTCAAGGTCTATTTATAGCCTTGATAGAGAAACTATCCGTTTGAATTCTTGGAGGGCAAGTTTGGAGGACAATGAGCTGTTGATTTCTAATTGGAGCTCAGTCTGAGTTGTCCTTTTGTTGCAGAGTCATGGTGGTCCAACTGTACTAAAATGACAGTTGTATTCAAATTTGAAATTTGAATTTGCAACGTTCTAAACTAACCAAGGTAAGGACACAGGTGTGACCATGGTTAAGTTTGAACAAACTTGAGTTTCTTCAACCATGGTTCCATGCGGTAGAGTTAACTTGCGGTAGGATGGAACCATGCGGCAAGGTTATCTGCGGCCAGCATAGAGAATGCGGCACCTTGGTCATGTGGTAGGTTACATGCGGCAGACATATGACCTACCTCATTTCTCCAGACTTAGAAAAAATTGAGGGTCCTAATCTGCTAAGCCTATCAAACTAGAAGGTGGACTATTCTAAATGAAGTACAAGTACTTCTTACAATATATCTTAAAGTCCACAAAGAGTAAAATAAGGTTATGGGATCAATCAAATCTAGGTAATAGGAGTGGTTTATAAATAAGCATACCCAACAATCTCTCCCTATTTGATTGAGACCATTACCTACTATAACAAAGGCTAATTCATTGTACTTGGTAAAAACATGTTTTCAAGAACAAATATTTTATTAAATATCATGTCCCAAGTCAATGCACACTCAAAGCCAATGTCATAGATTTCTATCATCCTAAAAAGAAAAACAAATTACTAATCCTAGAAGATAGAAATATTATTTGAAGCATTTCAAGATAAGTAATTAAAGAAGGATAGAGATGCATCAAACACAATAAACATACTCCAAATGATAATCATTGAGGCAAAGGAGTAAGGTCACAAAAGAGAAATATTTGTCAAGTTACAGACCCAAAATAAAAACAGAAAAGTAAATTGTTTTAAACATTAAACATAAAATGTTTCAAATGACCACATACGGTCATATCAAATGCGGTCTATATCAATGAGGTCTTCAATGAATTTTGCGGCAAGAGGGAAGCGGTAAGCTGGGAAATTCAATCCTGGAATCATGACTGGAGCAGTGACTCCATCTTCTTCTTCCTCTTCACCGTGAGCTTGAACATTGCCGTGACCTGCTTCAGGAGGTTGAAAAGCTTCCTGCGCGGCTTGAATCACGCCTTGTCGATTAAGCCTGTTCATTACCGTATTGATGCGGTTGGATAGGAGGTCAATCTTGGTAGATTGTCCTTCAATTCTGACGTTGTTGACCTCAATGCGGTTGGTTTGAACTTTCATGGCTTCGGTCATTGCAGCAATCTTGGGAGTAAACTTTTCTGCAACCGTAAGAAGTGCGGTATTTGTTTGAACCATAATTTCCTCCTTTAGAGAAGATTTCAACTTCTTCAGCTCCTTGCCAAGCTCATCCTTGACTTCAAGTTTATCAGCATTCATAGCCTTTGATAATTCTTTGCTCTTACCTTCAACACCATTGACAACACTGGTACTGATGTAATTAGTTTGCTTATGAAGGGCTTCTCTGAGTGCGGCATAAGTGAGGGCAGGATCTGCGGCAGGAGGTGCGGTAGAGCTGCTAGTTGTTCCTTGCATGATGTCCTTAACAGCCTTTGTTATCACAACACTCTCCCCCTTAATGGTCGAAATCATTTCGGAGGGAAGTGCGGCAACATCTCGCTTCAATGCGGCTTGATCAGTCTTCAGCTCAATAACCTCCTCTCGAAGCGCCACCATACTAGACACTAAAGATTCAACCTGGGATTGAGTGTCTGCCTGCATCTGAGTAAGAAGCTTGACTGCGGCAAGCAGTTCAGGAATTGATTGATTGGACTCAAGAGCAGGAGGTGCGGTCGATGGAGCTGGTGCGGTAAGGACAGGAGTCACGGTAGGAGGAACCTCAATGTTTTGCTCAGAAACATTAGCTTTTGGTGATAAGGTGTCATCATCATCACCATCCTCAATATCAACAAAAGTATCTACCTTTTCAGGGACAATGTCGTCTTCAACATGCTCAACATCCATATCTTTTTCTGCGGCAGACTTGTCACTTGCGGCAGAATTTCCATGTTCTTCCTCAGAACTCTCATCAACCAATCCCTTATCAATAGGCTTCTCAACATCCTGTTCCTCTGTTTCACTTTCAGTGTCATCTTCAAACTGCTCATCCTCTTCTGCGGCAGCATCATCCTCATTCTCAGAGCCACTCACTTCTTCCATATCAGCCTCTTGGGCATCCAGAACAAAATTCTTTGAAATTTTGGGAGGGGCAACCACTATTTCCTCGTCAGATGAAAGGGTTGGGGAGATTACCTCAGGTGAAGGTTTCTTAGCCACCTTAGCCTTTTTGGAGACTTTGACTGGGCTAGGGGTGTGAGATCTTTTCTTGTTAAACAACTCCCCCTGACTTGGTGCTGTTTTGAGGGATATAGAAGGTTTGGATTTGAGGGAAGGCACGGTAGATTGAGGGACAACATAGGGTTGTTTTGGTGCGGCAGGTTTGGAAGAGAGGGACTTAGAGACTTTGGATTTTGGCTGAGGTTCAGGGGATGGGGAATGAGACATTGGAGGTGCAGTAGGAATGACCTTAGATTTTGGAGGTTTTGGCGCGGCAGGACGAACAGGTGCGGTAGGTGCAATCTTGACGCCCTGGGAAACTGGTCTTGACTTCCTTGTCGGTTCCCCAACCTTCTCTTTGCCTTTAACAGAAGTCGGAGGAGAGGGGAGTTCAACATTCTTACCCTTTTCACGAGCCTTCATTGCGGCAGCATTCTTGCGGTCGAGCTCAAATGCCGCAGCCTCCACATCACTCACCATCCTTTCACCAAGGTTGGCTTGACCTCTTTTAGAGTATTTGGGGGGAATGTACTCTTCGATGGGATCTCGGAGAAGGTAAGAACGGTACATTTCATCCCCAAAATTACCACGGTAATTGGTCTTCATAGATTTGCGGCAGAAGTCTTTTGAGGTAGGAATTGGAACCTTATAATTCTTGTTCTGCTCATACAACTCCCTGATTTTGATTGTGTGACTCATCAAGTAGGAAATCAACCTACTGTTCGTGCGGTACTTGGTCTCGCCTTCATCAGCCGCATCCTTATATGAGAGAATATTGGCTCGCAGGATATCATACATGATTTGACCCCAATCTAATCGCTTGCCAAGATAAATAGCAGCAGAGATCATCCATTGAGTGTGATTAAAGTTGGAATGATTGCCAGTCTTGCATAATAGGGCATGATCCACCAGATGGCCAATATGGTACATTATTTCACCAACGTCCTTACGCTGTATTTTGAGAATATCAGCCGTGCCTGCTAGTTTCTTAGCCAGACTAAGGGTCTCCTGCCGTGGAATCGCATCAAAGTCCTTGCTTTTCTTGATTCCCACGGCATGGGCAATGTCACTAGCATCAAAAGATAATTTGATTCCCATAACATTGGCTTGAAAGAATTTAGGGTGTGCGGCAGGCTCTTCTGGACTTTCCATTTCAACAGCCGAACTGAAGAATTCGTCAACAAAAGCGGGTAGATGAAAGTCTTGATCAAGTGTAAAGAGAGGGAGAATTCCAGACTTGTTCATGCGACCCAAGATATTGCGGCCAATGGCATCCTTTCTGAGGTCCTCATGATCTAAAACTATGCCAGGTATAAAATGATTTAGATCCTGAAACAAAACAAAAAAAAAAAGTTTAGATATGAGGTAGGTTGTGCGGTCACTTGACAAGTGTAAGGCAATGAAGGCACGGTCAAGTGAGGCACGGTAGGGAAGAAGTGTGGTAAGGAGAATATGGAGATATCATGGTTACGCAAACAACAAAGTGTTGCAAAAAAATGAATCAAAACGTGAACATTTCATAAACACTAAATGACAAAAGAGGGTAAATTAAGAGGGATCAAAAATATGAAGTATGTCAAGAACACGAAGAACATTTTGACGAAATTGAAGAACACCATAGCACAGTTACCCAGATTCCCAGAAAAGTGATCAAAACGAAGGAAAATAACCTGGGAAGAATCGGAAATGCCTATAGAGCAATAAAAACACATCAATTTCATGAACTAATCAACATTAAACTCAGATATTGAAAGGGGAAAGCTAATGGGAAACCCAAGAAAATGATAAACTCATTTGAGTGAATCGAATTCAACGAAACTAATGAACTCCAGAAATAAACGAACTAGATTAAAGAAGAAAAAACAATACACAATTTGCATACCAATAACGCAAGAAATCGATGAAAACTTCAAGGAATATGAAAGGTTTTCGAAATTTTCACCAAGAGCAATAATGGCGAGTTCAAGAGATTCATACCATAACCACGACTGGAGGAGTAGATTGAATTTGAGGTTCGTCTCTTGATTCAACTGATTTCGAGGATTTCTTAGATTGGTGTTTAGAAGTCATTTATAGAGAATTTCAAAGAGAGAGAGATGAATGACGGTTTTAGAGAGATTTTAGAGAGGTTAGAGATAGAGGTGATTTTCTGAAAAAGTAAAATGCAGAGAGTGGTGGAGTATAAGAAGGTGGAGCGGTTTAGGTGGAGAGTGAGTTTGCAGTGTGTCAGGGTGATGGGAAGATGGGAGGTTAATTCTGAAAAAGGTGACTGACATGACCTAGGAAGCACTTTTTATTAAATGCGAAGTAGCAGGAGGTCACATCGGACTAGCCAATGACGGCTCAGATATTTTAAGGAATAAAGATTAAATACAAAAATTTAATGCCTTAAAAGATTTGAATTAAATACAAGCGAGGGAAAATAGAAAATTACCTTTGTGCCCTTGAGGTAGATATCGTCAAAATATCTCAAAATATTACTAAGTTAGAAGACTTACCTGGGCCTGAGTGCGGTAGCTTGAGATGTCGACCGTGACATGTGCGGTCGGTGAGGTCTTACCTTCCTTGATTTAGTCTTTTGAGATAGATCATTGTTTGCTTGACCGTGATATGCATGCCGTGTACCTTCCTTTGAACTTGGACAAAACATTAGTACAAGAAATCTTATGGACAAGTTTGAGTTAGAGTTCAAGCATACCCATTTCTCCTCTTATATACCTAAATCTCTTGGAATCAAGAGCCTTGGTGAGAATATCTGCGATTTGATCATCAGTACTCACATACTCTAGATGGATATTACCTTTTTCCACATGATCCTTGAGAAAGTGGTATTTTATATCAATGTGTTTGGTCTTGGAATGCATGACGGGGTTGTTGGAGACAGCAATGGTAGATGTGTTGTCGCAAAAGATTGGACAATTTTCTTCTTTGATTCCGTAGTCAACCAATTGTTGCTTCATCCACAGCACTTGGCAGCAGCAGCTTCCAGCAGCTATATATTCAGCTTCTGTGGTAGATACAGAGACTGAGGCTTGTTTCTTGCTTGCCCATGAAACTAGTCGATTTCCAAGGAAATGACAAGTTCCACTTGTGCTTTTCCTGTCAATGGTACATGCTGCGTAATCTGCATCTGAGTAACCTATAAGATCAAAAGTTGAATCTTTGGAGTACCAAAGTCCAAGGTTAGTAGTCCCAGATAGATATCGAATAATACGTTTAACAGCAATAAGATGTGCTTCTCTAGGATCAGCTTGATAACGAGCACAAACGCAAACACTAAACATGATATCTGGCCTACTAGCAGTTAAGTATAGGAGAGAGCCAATCATACCTCGATATAAGGTTTGATCAACCTTCTTACCTTTCAAGTCTTTATCTAGCTTGTTACCAGTAGCCATAGGAGTGTCGTATGCCTTTGCATTTTCAAGACCAAATTTCTTGATGAGATCTCTTGTGTACTTAGCTTGGTTGAGGAAGATGCCTTCAGCACATTGTTTAATTTGAAGTCCAAGGAAGAATGTCAATTCTCCCATCATGCTCATCTCAAATTTGCTTTTCATGAGTTTCTCAAAACGCTTACACAATAATTCATTAGTAGAACCAAAAATAATATCATCTACATATATTTGAACAAGTTAAGTATAATCATTATATTTAGCAATGAATAAAGTTGTGTCGATCTTACCACGCTTGAATCCCTTTTCAAGGAGAAACTTAGATAGAGTATCATACCATGCTCGTGGAGCTTGTTTGAGTCCATACAAGGCTTTACGGAGTTTGTAGACATGATTTGGAAATTTGGGATCTTCAAATCCGGGCGGTTGAGCAACAAAGACGGTTTCTTGAAGTTCTCCGTTGAGAAATGCACTCTTCACATCCATTTGATATAACTTGAATCTTTTGTAAGAGGCATAAGCTAAGAATATCCTTATAGCTTCGAGTCTTGCAACGGGGGCAAAAGTTTCATCATAATCAATGCCTTCTTCTTGTCTATATCCTTGTGCAACCAACCTAGCTTTGTTCCTTGTGATGCTTCCATTCTCATCCATCTTGTTTCGGAACACCCACTTTGTACCAATTACTCCTTGATCTTGTGGCCTTGGAACCAAGGTCCAAACTTTACATCTTTCAAATTGGTTGAGCTCTTCTTGCATGGCAACAACCCAACTTGAGTCTTGGAGTGCTTCATCAACTTTCTTAGGTTCAACTTGAGATATGAATGCGGTAAGTGCATCATAGTTTGATCTTCTTGTTCTAACGCCAGAATGCAAATCACCAATGATATTCTGAATTGGGTGATCTCTGACCTGAAGAACTTCTTGAGGTATGTCTGGTTGAGTTGATGGTGGTTGTAAATCTTCTAGTGGTACATCATTTGAGTCATCCCAGTCATAAGTGATTTGAGGGATAGGTTCTTCAACATTTATGGGTGTCTCAACTTCAACTCCATTTGAGGTAGCAGCAGATGAGGCAGCTTCTGGTGCTTCATATGAGGTAGATGGAGGTGCAGTTGAGGTAGATGGGTTTCCTTGAGTTGATTGATTTTGTGGTTGAGTTGTACCTGTCTCATTTATCTCAACAAAATCATCAGCAACATTTGGAGCCATATGTGGCTCAAGGAGAGAATGTTCGTCAAAAGTAACATGGACGGATTCAACTATCTTAAGAGTGGTTTTATTAAATACACGAAAATCTTTTGAGTGTTTAGCATACCCAATAAATATACCTTCATCAGCTTTAGGAGCAAATTTACCTCGATGTTCTTTACCGTTGTAGAGTATGAAGCATTTGCATCCAAATATCTTGAAGTATGCTATGTTGGGGGTTCTTCCTCTCCAAAGTTCATAAGGAGTTTTGTTGTAGGTCTTGTTGATAAGGGATCTATTTTGAGTGAAGCATGCTGTGTTGACAGCTTCAGCCCAAAAGTATTGAGGTAGCTTTGCTTCAGCAATCATTGTCTTTCCGGCCTCTATCAACGTTCTATTCTTTCTTTCCACTACACCGTTTTGTTGTGGAACTCCAGCAGCAGAGAAGTTGTGGTCAATACCATGATCATCACAGTATTGAGCAACACCGTTGTTCTTGAATTCTGTACCGTTGTCGGATCGAACACTAACGATGTCATCTTCTTTTTGTGTTTGGAGCTGTCTAAAGAGTGCGGTCAAAATGTCATAACAATCATCTTTGGAGCTCATCATCTCGACCCACGTATATCTTGAGTAGTCATCTACCACAACTAAGGAATATCTATTTCCTCCAATACTTGCGGTAGAAACAGGTCCAAACAGATCCATATGTAGTAGTTGCAAACATCTAGAAGTTGAAGGTGTCGTCTTGCTGGAGAAAGACGCTTTTGGTTGTTTGCCTAGTTGACATGCTGTGCACTTCTCATCGTGGTGATCAGCTACTTTGGGTAGACCACGAACTAGATTTTCTCTACCAATCTTGGAGAGATACTTGAAGTTTAAGTGACTTAGTCTTTTATGCCACAGCCAACTATTCTCACTAACATTCTTTGCTACAAAACAGAGATTAGAAGAAATGCAAGATGAATTAAAATCAACAACATAAACATTTTTCTTACGAATCCCTTTGAGCAAAGTGACGCCGGATATGCCATCTTTGATGAGACAGAAATTTGAAGTGAAGTGGCATTGCAATCCTTTGTCGCAGAACTGAGATATTGAGAGTAAATTGTGTTGTAGTCCAATAACTAGGAGACTTCTTGGATGGTGATTTTTCCTTTACGAATGACTCCATATCCTACAGTCTTTCCTTTGTTATTATCTCCGAAGGTTACTGATGGCCCTTTTTCTTCGCGAACATCTTCCAATAAATTGATATCTCCGGTCATGTGCCTTGAGCAGCCACTATCGAGATACCATAAACTTGATTTATCCTTGAAGTGTCCAGCCATTAAGCAGAGGACCTACAAAATAGACATTTAAGAACAAGGTCCCCTTTTTATTCTTTTGGGTCCAAAGGGTTAGCAACTTTTAACAACCCACACTTGCCTCACAGAAGGGGGTTTAAGCCTTCTGGGATTTGGTGTGAATCTTAAAAGACATTCAGCAGCCTTGTGACCATACTCATCACACACAGAACAATGATGGAAGCCACCCAACTGAGGGTTAACAAACTTTTTCACGGTCTTCAGCACAACATCGTTTACAGGTGTGGATGCGGTCTCCTTTACAAAGTTCATCCTTTTGAACTTTGCTGCATTTCCACCATATGCGGTCGACTTACCATGAAAGGTAGTCTGCCGCGGTAGGATTCTGCGGTAGGAAGACTCTGCCTTGCCGCATGAGGTAGACTCTGCGGTAGGTTCATCCACGGCAATACCTTTCATCTTTGCCTTGCCAGTTTGTTTCTTAGGGTAGACATAGTTGAACTCTAGTTTCTTCTTTGGTTCTTTTCCTACACCCTTTGAAACATGATGTTTAGCCTTCGACCCTTCCAAAGTTTGCTGGGTAAATTTCTCATCTCTTTCACAACAAGATGCACATTTAAAGTTGTTACTAGTTTGAAATCCTAAGCCTTCCTTATCACCACTAGGCTTTTGGGATTCTAAGATTTGTTCCATAGTGACACGAGAATTGGTCCACTCATTAGTGATCTTTTTCAAGTCATTTATCTCAGCGACCAATTCATCATTTTTAACTTTAAATATTGCATTTTGTTCTTCTAAGAAACGGTTTCGATCAGTAAGAGAAGTCATGCTCTTGATCTGCTCCTTAAGGAGGGTGAGTTCAGATTTTAGTAGAGATTTCTCCGTCTTAAGCTGGGAAATTTCTTCAGTTGAAAGTGCTAAAGCTTCCTTCATGCCAGAAAACTTACTAATTACCTGTTCAGCTTTTGCAAACATCTTTTCTTGTTCATCGAGGGAAATGTCAAACTTGACTTGAGGTGTGGTAGACAGAACTTCCTTTACTTTGGGGTTTAGTAGAGCCTTCTTTGCTGCACTAACATCACATCTTGAAAATAGAAGATCACCATTCTTTTGAACCGGAGTTAGGAATCCTTTTTCAGCAAGTTCATCGGCCGTATAACTTATCCGTTTAGGTTTTTGCATTTAGTGAGCGACGACTTTTATTATCATCCTCATCATCGGACTGAACGACCAAACAAATGTGACCTTCTTCAGAATCCTCATCGCTTTCATCAGAGTCTGACTCTATCCAAGTAGCTAACTCTTTTGAGGTAGAGTCTTCTTCAGCCATCATTCCCTTTTGCTTTGAATACATTGGAGTAAAGTTACTTTTCTTCTTCATATATTCATACTTGGGAATTGGACATTCTGATGCGAAGTGACCTGGTTTCCTGCAATTAAAACAAACAAGATCTTCTTTCTTCTTGGAGAAGTTGAAGTTCTCTTTCTTCTTTGAAGGGCTGCTCCTTGAAAACCTTATTGGAGCTTTGCTTGTTGATCCGGGTCTTGCTGTCTTTCTGAACTTTTGGAATCTTTTCACGAACATAGCAAAATCATCATCATCCATATCGAGTAAATCTGATGTGGAGATTTTTGGATCTTCTTCCTCGATCACTTCTTCCTTTTGAGCAACCAACGATAAGCTCTTTGTTTTTCCTTCCATTTCAGCAATGTTGTTAAGCTTGATATCAAAGACTTTGAGGTTGGCATAGAGGCTTCTGAGAGACATGTCATCTAGTAGCTTGGTATCTTCAAGAGTATTTCCTTTGTGTAGATATTGCGAACCAAGAGAGGCAAGAAAATTAACATTGATTTCTTTCTTGGTAAGCTTCTTTCCGAGTGCTGTATAAATACTCACGATCTCACAATAACGATCATAAGTGGCTCTTAGTGATTCACCGGGGATCTTAGCAAAGTTGTTGAATCTTCTTTGAATTGCAAACTTTTTGCTTTCCTTGCAAGCTTGATCTCCTTCGATGTAATCTTCAATTGCATCCCAAAGTTCTTTTGCAGTAGAACATTCCATGATCTGTCGACGCTGTGACGTACTCAAGGTACTTAGAAGTATACTTTTTGCTTTCACATCCATTCCAACCAGTCTTTTCTCTTCATCGGTCCATTCAGCTTTTGGTTTCTTGATAGTCAGATTTGCACCATTGGTTTCTGGATCCGGATTAGCTTTCATTGGGAAGTATGGTCCAATGGTAAGACAATCACCAAGTTGCTCGTCCATGGAGTAGAACTGAGTTAGAATGTTGTGCTTCCATACGTCAAAGTTATCTTCGTCGAACGCTGGAACGTGAGTGAAGTTAACCGTTGCCATGGTTTTCTGACTTGCCATTTTGAATCGGCACCCAAGCTGTTAAGCTTGAAAAACAGAAGTTTTATAAAGGTGTTAGCTCTGATACCACTTGTTGGTCCCAGAGACACAACAAGGGTATGAAAAGAGGCTAGAGAGGGGGGGGGTGAATAGCCTATTAAAATTTCAACCCTTTTTCAAAAATTCAACCTTTATGCTTATACTTGAATTTTGCGGTAGATGAAAACCACGCGGTCAAGTATAAAATGCACAACGGAAGTTTTCGTTAAAAACAAGTTGAGTTGATTTTAGATAAGTATAATGCGGTAGGCAGAGAATGCGGTAGGTGAGTTTGCGGTAGGCAAATCTGCGGTAGATAAGGGTGAGGTAGGTTGAGAGATTGAAAACTTGTGTCTCAGAGGTTTTTGGCAAATGATAAGTTAGTCAGATTTTAACTTAGGCAATGGGGTAGACAAACAAACACAATTCACAATAGTTCATAAATCTGAAAGGATCAAAACACTAAACGACAAACAAGATTAATATGAACCAATGAAGAACAATAAGAACAAGATGAACAATAAGTAAATTTGCAGAAAGGTAAAGTGCAGTAAGTAAATAACACAAGGATTTGGAAAGGTTCGATCTGTTAAAAGATCTACGTCCTTTACCAAGATGGTCAGTCTTGGATTTTGAATGAGGTATATATTGATTCTTGAGTACAGATTACAGAGATGAAGTATTGAATCAACACCTATTTCTATGAAGTACAATCCTAGACTTAGACCAGTGTATCCCTAATGATTCGATCTATGTGATTGATCAATCGGGGTGAGTGTGTGTGTTAAGAATCAAGAGCTCTTTGGAATCTATATGATTTTAGAGCGTAATGAATCTTGTGTGAGAGGCTTGAGATTTGATTTTGAAGGTTGCTGGAGATTTGTTGAAGACTTGAGGGTTGAGTGCTTGAAGATTCGAAGGATTCTGGAAATCTTGAGTATGATCTTCAATCACCAAGAATTTCAACAGCAATTTCTCTTTTAGAATCTCAGCTTTTCTTCAATGAAGAATTCAAGGTCTATTTATAGCCTTGATAGAGAAACTAGCCGTTTGAATTCTTGGAGGGCAAGTTTGGAGGACAATGAGCTGTTGATTTCTAATTGGAGCTCAGTCTGAGTTGTCCTTTTGTTGCAGAGTCATGGTGGTCCAACTGTACTAAAATGACAGTTGTATTCAAATTTGAAATTTGAATTTGCAACGTTCTAAACTAACCAAGGTAAGGACACAGGTGTGACCATGGTTAAGTTTGAATAAACTTGAGTTTCTTCAACCATGGTTCCATGCGGTAGAGTTAACTTGCGGTAGGATGGAACCATGCGGCAAGGTTATCTGCGGCCAGCATAGAGAATGCGGCACCTTGGTCATGCGGTAGGTTACATGCGGCAGACATATGACCTACCTCATTTCTCCAGACTTAGAAAAAATTGAGGGTCCTAATCTGCTAAGCCTATCAAACTCGAAGGTGGACTATTCTAAATAAAGTACAAGTACTTCTTACAATATATCTTAAAGTCCACAAAGAGTAAAATAAGGTTATGGGATCAATCAAATCTAGGTAATAGGAGTGGTTTATAAATAAGCATACCCAACATAACGTAATGGTCATCTCCCCCCAAGGCATGTGGAACGAGTTAGTCTCAGGAGACCACCGTTCCAAAAATGTCGTCATCAACGCGAAGTTAGGCCTCTGAATGGTGGCATCGTGCAGCTGCTGGAGACCCGATGCATCAACGTGGGTCAGCCAGGCTCTATCAGTATCATCCAGATCACCACGCTTGAACCTGTTTATTACAAACAAAAAATATAATCAATACTCGAGTTCGAGAAAAGCATGGGATGAATGGAATTTTTAGAGTGTGTGCAAAATAACTTCAATATTTTAATAGTTTCACATTAATGATTATCTTACTTGTGCAGATGCTGCAGTCTCGTATGGAAAGTCACCACTGACTCACTAGTGGCGTCCCTCCAGATCTCTCGGGCTCTGTGATCACCAAACCCGTATATAAGAGTAACAACCTTTGGGCCGCCACCTGGGTCACTCTGAATCTGCCATGATGGTGGCTCCTCCTCACCCGCATCCTGCCTCCTCCTCCGTCCCTGCCCTCTAGCCACATTCGGACCCCCCCGCCTCCTCCCATGCCTCAAAGGTCTAACATCTATCTCCTCCTCCTCCTCCTCCTCCTCCTCCTCCTCCTCATCCTCCACCTCATCCTCATCATGCCCCTCCCCCTCCTGCTCGCCATCCTCACTATCCCCCTCCTCCTCCTCCCCATCCTCACTATCCCCCTCCTCCTCCCCATCATCACTATCCCCCTCGTCCTCCTCCCCATCCTCACTATCCCCCTCGTCCTCCTCCTCACTATCCCCTCCCTCCTCCTCCTCCTCCTCCTCCTCAACATCATCAGATGCTACCGCCTCCTCCTGCCTTCTCTTGCTCCGCATTTCTTTTCTCTGCAGATGCGTTGCAGCCTTCCTCTTTCTATTAGACGCGGCCATACGTTCACGTGGCTACAAAAAAAAAAATAACAAACAATAAATAAGCTTTTTACAACACTGAGACCCATCTCGTGTTGAACAACACGAGATGTGTCTCGTGTTGAACAACACTGAGTTCAGAAGCCATTAAACCCTCAGTTCATACAAAAATGATTGAATCAATTTGATGTAATCAAACAAAAATTATACATTGGGAATTTGGTGAGTGTAAAATTAGGTTAAAATAACATTTTAATTTACATTACCTTTTTTACAGGAACGGTGCTAGATGAAGCTCCGGCGGCGGCGATGGCAGTGGCGGCGGCGCCGGCAGGAACCTTGGGAATTTTTACTCTCGCCATTGTCGTTGTGTGGTGGTGGTGCGCGGCTCGTCTTCTTCGTCGTCGGTAGAGATGTCGTTTAGGAGAGATAGACTGGAAAGAGGGGAGAGGGAACGATTGAAATCAAAAAAATCAAATTAAGTATATAAAGGGGTATTTGGGTAATTTACTTGGTTCCCTGTATTTTACCTTCCCTGTATATAACTATATCCTAAAATAATCATATCTTGTTTATACACTTTTAAAAAGCTAAAATAATAGAAATGATTTTAACAAAAAAAAAAAAACAATGAAAAATGACAAATACAAAGATATTTTGAGGTTTAGGGAAGGAATAATACTAGGGGTACAAAAAAAGTCACAAAAATTTGCTCAGAAAATCCTAGGTGCAATTATATTATTGGTATTTTACCTTCCCTTATTTTGTACCACGACTCCCAGCGAGGGAAGTACACTGTGTCAACAAAAATGCTTGATCGCAGTGCTCAATTACGCATACACCCTTTTAACTTTTAAGCACCCAATCTTAAACCCTATCTCTAAGTCTCAACGCCCGTTCTTTCAAGAAATGCTCTTTGTCTAGGGTTCTTCTTTTCAACAAGAAAACCTCTGCCTAATCCACAACAATTGAGGTGAGTAAATATTTTTTTTTTCCCAAGCCCTTTTCAATGTTTAATTTAATTTCTCATAGAAGCTTATTACCCAAATTTAGGGTTCATATTTCAACCAATTCTTCCCCAACTCATACACTCTTATATCACTCATTCTCATCAATTTCTCTCTCCAATTCATCAAACCAACACTCATTTACCGTCAATTACCTCATAAATTCATGTGGGTTTCCGACGGAATCAGCTATTTCAGCTTCCAGGCATTTGAATTTGAAAACCCAAGAAAAACCAGACTCTGTTATTGCATTCTTCAAGAACCATGGATTCACGGATGCCCAGATCTCTGATATGGCTAGAAGATGTCCTCAAATCTTCTCATATAATCCTCAAAAAACCCTTTTTCCCAAATTGGAATTCTTGATTTCTAAAGGCCTTCCAAGCTCTGATTTGCCTGGAGTTATATGTTCAGCACCACATACTTTGAGATCTAGCTTGGTAAATAGGATCATCCCATCTTATAATGTAGTCCGGAATTTGCTTCAGTCGGATACAAAAACTATCGATATGGTCAAAAAATCTCCATACTTTTTGACTTATTACCTCATAGGTCATGTGCCAGAAAATATTGAGATTTTGCAAGATGCAGGCGTGCCTGATTCGAATATTATTTTCTACATTACGACCCAATCTTTAGCTCTCAAGATGCCTACCGAAAGGTGTAGAAAAATTATTAATGACGCAAAGAAGTTGGGATTCGATCCTTCAAGTAAGTATTTTATGTTCGCATTTCATACGCTTAAGTCTATGAACGTATCGACTTGGAATAAGAAGGTTAAACTTTATACAAAATGGGGTTGGTCCAATGATGATCTGGTTATGGCCTTCGGGAAAAGTCCTTTCTTTATGATGGCCTCTGAAGAGAAAATTGCGAGGGTACTTGAATTTCTCGTCAATAAAATGGGTTTGGAGTCCTCCATTCTTGTGCGACGGCCCGTACTCATCACGTTCAGTTTGGAAAAGAGGATCATTCCCCGTTGTTTGTTTTATCAAGATTTGTTGGATAGGGGTTTGGTCAAGAAGAAAGATAAGTTTAACTTTGCAAAGTGGTTGGGGGATACAGAAGAGAGCTTTATCAATGGGATTAAGGGGAAATATAAAGAGAAGGCTCCCCAACTTTTGAAGCTTTATCAAGCCAAATTTAATCCAGAAAAATGAGTTATTGATTTGCACGGTTGGGGTGTAATCTTTTTTTTTTTTGGATAAAATTATTAGAGAAATGGATTTTCTTATTCGGGAAGTTCAATCAGGAAGGATGATGGCTTTGGCTTTACGTAGAATTTTGTCTGAATATTCAGAAGATGTGAAATATATAATCGAGGAAGCTGGATCTTGCAAAGTGGTTTATCAATCTGCACCAACCATGCCATGGTTCGAGTTGAGTTGTTTATCTACGCACAATCTAAAGCTTGATGGTAGGTGCAATGATGTTACGTATCTGGGGATTAGTATAAGTCAAAAGTTTGTCAAGAATTCATGCCAAAGAATTACTCTGTGTATGGTATTCTTGTTTATATCATGCTGAATTTGTACTTAACTTACCAGTGTACGCTGTTCTGGCCGTAATTATGCATCAAGAATTCATGAAAGCTGACATTAGTGTGCAGTTCCTGCAATGTATGAGGTGATTTGTTCCATCATGTTCTCATTCTTTCTGAATACTCCTCTATCTCGGAAAGATAGTCCCATTTGACTTTTAATGGTCAAACACAAGTGAACTCTAGTAAAATGAGACTATCTTTTCACGAAAGAGGGAGTATATATATATATATATATATATATATATATATATATATATATATATATGTGTGTGTGTGTGTGTGTGTGTGTTTCTCCATCCAAGTCTATGTTAGGATGTACTCTTGAGTTCTCATATTCAGTTTAGGTGCAGTATGATTCATATATGAGCAATGTTTGGGGCACAAAATAAGCTCACAAAATCTTGCTCACAAAATGAGGTAGCGATATTTTATTGGTTGCATCGATAATGGACCCGCCACACTCTACTTAAAAACATCAATAAAATCATTACAACTAGGATTTTGTGAGCAAGATTTTGTGACTTTTTTGTGCCTCTATTATTATTATTCTGCATTTTAAGCTTCGAATGCATGTGAGTTACTTCTCCAGTTTTTACGGTGTTCCCTTTCATACTCGAATGGTTAAATGCCATTGAAGGCTTCCATTAGAGGAGATTCATCCATTGATGAAATGTTCCTTGCTTATCGTTCAACACTCCATTGGTGAACTGTTCCTTGGTTGTTGTTTTTTATCGCTCAACTCTGAACTGCGTGTTGAATATTTCACATGAACACTGATTTACGTTCTCTTTACTCCGGCCAGTCATCTCCGAAAAGAACTCTTTCTACTATTCGATGAAGATCAAGAAGACAAGTTTTTGACTTGTTAAAGGTATATTTCCATGTATCTCATACTATCTTTCCATCAACTATTTGATGAAGATCTAAGCGATGAAGATTTTGATTGGGCGCCACATATTGTCCAATTAATTTTGGCAGCATGATTGGGGAGATAGACGACGTGGCTCCATCTCGCCCGTTTGTTGCACGAGAGGGGGGAGAGTAGAGCAGTGGTGAAGCCAGGATAAGGGATAACGAATGTTAGACTCATTATGTTGATTTCAAATGAAATTTACTAACTCCGTCCCAGTTTAAGGTTCTTAGTTTGTCCCAGTTTAAGGTTCTTAGCTTTTTAGAGGTTCATTTGGAGGAACTTTGAGCAAGTAATGAAAATTTTAAAACTTGTTAGTGGTACACCATTATAAATATTATCAATAACAACTTTTAGATCTTCATTGCGATAATTGAATTAACCAATAATTATTGCTTAAAGTTCCTTCAGAGAAACACCAAAAAAACTAAGAACATTAAACTTGGACGGAGAGAGTATTTCGTATTATAATATTTTAAATGAATCATAACTAGTTGTGATCTTTGTGGACATTATTATCTATATGGATTGAAAATCATACTCCTTATATTCCAAAACAATTATCATAATACTTCCTCCCTCTGTCTCGGAATGATAGTCCCCCTATTTTGTTGGTTATTGCGACCTCTGTCTCGGAATGATAGTCCCCCTATTTTGTTGGTTATTGCGAAGGAACTTTGAGCAATAATTAAGGTTACTTTTAATTATTGTAATGAAAATTTTGAAATTGTTCTTGATACACTATTATAAATACTATTAATACCAACTTTTAGATTCATACTAACATAATTAAAAGTAGCCTTTACGATTGCTCAAAGTTCCCTTGTGGTAACGATGAAAAAAGAAAGGACTATCATTTAGGGACATAGGGAGTTTTTTTTTTTTTGGTTAGCTTATGTGAAATTTGACAAAACAAAGTCGTGAAATTTTAATTTGTACTATTATTGATGCACAAGTAATAAACTATTATTAAATATTTGTAAATTCTTACAAGGATTTTCTTTAGCAAAACCCATTTCAGTTGGTTTCAATTCCTTTCTTTCTACACCGAAGGCTGCCACCGTCATTCTTCTTCTTCCCTAAACCACCACTGCCCTTTCTTCACCTTCCCTCCTGCCTATTTGTCTTCCCAAATTCTGCCTATTTGTCTTCCCAAAATCAGCTATCAAGATATAGATCTAGATCTAAATCACCGGAGCCGTCATTGCAATTGGTTCAGTCCGTGTGTTTTGTGTTGCCGATTCGCTGATATATTTGCCTAGGAGTGTATCGCCATTGGATTAATATTTATCAATATAATAACCATTTAAATAATTTTAATACTTTAAATTTCGGTGGTGGCGTCTAGTTGCAGTCGTTGGGAAGAGGTGACTCAATAAAACATGAGCCTATTTTAACAAATTTAAGGAAAAGTGGATGAATTTGATCCAAGGATGACATGACACATATTAATAAGTGAAGAAATGAATAAAAAAAGAGGTAGTGACCAAAATGAAAATATATTCATAAGTCAGTCATCAAATGAGTATTTAAGTCCATTAAATTCTCATTAATTTCCTATTTTACCCTTTAAGATCTGGTCATGTGTATCGCACATGACAACTTAATAAAAAAAAAATTGATGTCATTAGTCTTAGTGATCACAGAAGCACAAATAATTTAGTTCAGGATATTAAACGCAACAACAATTAGTTGAGTGATCAAATCCACTCCTAGCGAATACTTGAGTGATCATAGATGCAATTTTTCTATATAATTATATTGGCAAAAACAAATGTAGTACTTCTTCCTCCGTCCTATGTCCTATAGTAAGAGTCATACCTCTCAAATGCACGAAGATTAAGAAATGGTGGAAGTGATTAAGTGAGTGTAAAAGTAAGGTAAGAGAAAGAATGAGTAGGAAGGAAAAGTAAATCGATTGGTGTTGTGAGTATAAAAATAAAGTATGAGAGAGAATGAGTGGGATGAATAATAAAGATTATTTGTCATTTTAGGAAAGAGACTCTTACTCTGTCTGGGACTGGGATGTAGCAAAATAGAAAATAAGACTCTTACTCTGTGACGGAAGGAGTACATGATTGCATTAAGTTATGATAATTTGTTTCATTTGAGTACTACAAAGATTTCATCTCTATTTCATGCATAGGGTTTTTTTTTTTTTTTTTTTTTCCTTTTTTTGGCTTTCAGCTCTTAATTAGGTTTGAAATCTGATTCGTATTCATATATATATATATATATATATATATATATATATATATAATTTAAGTTTTTTTTTCTTTTGTTTTTCATTCAGATTTGTATGTTACTTAACATTCGCTTAATTTTTAGATGTAAATAGGAGACTTGGGCTCCCTTTGTTTGGGGGAAAACATTTTCCGGAAAATGATTTCTTGGAAAATGTTTTCCGGAAAATGACATAAACATATTTTTTGTTGTTTGGTAAATCTAAGAAAATGTTTTCCGAAAAACATTTTCATATGAGCAAAAAATAATTTTAGTATGAGAAAAAAAATTATAGGAAACAAAAAATATGAGAATTTTTTTTTTGAATGGGGGGTGAGGGTTGAGGTGAGATGGGTGGTGTTTGGGGGGGGGGGGGGGTAGGGGAGGTGGGGGTGGGGTAGGTCTTCAAAAATAATTTTAATGTGATTGAAAAGAAAGTTTCTTTTTTGGGGGTGGGTGGGGTGGAGGTGGGTGGGTGAGTGAGGGTGGGGGATGTGTTCAAAAATAATTTTATTATGAACGAAAAGATTATTATTATTATTATTTTTTGTGGGTGGGAGTAGGGGAGGGGGAGGGGGTTTGGGGGTGAGATGGGTGGTGTGGGAAAGGGGTGAGGCGGAGGTGGAAGAGTGTTCAAAAAAGCATTTGTATCATTAACCTTTTTCGGAAAATGTTTTCCTTAGGTGGAGGTAAGGAAATCATTTTCCTTATAAAAGGGGGAAAACCATTTTCCGGAAAACATTTCCCCAATTTTCCGGTGCTTAACAATCACCGGAAAATGCGGAAAATGTTTTCCTCCAAACCAACGGAGCCTTATACGCCTCTAAATTGATTTTTCCCCCAAATATATCCCTTCATTAAAATCGTAGTTCTAAAGATGTCCAACCAAAAAACGAAATTAATAACGGTTCATGTCATTTTTCTACTTAGTTTAATTTCGTAGTCCTGATTTCAGATGTGAATTTAGAGGAATAATCAACAGCTTGAATGTTTCAAAAATCAGTCTTTATACGCTATCTCTTATGAATTTTGTCAATTTTAAATGTGATTTCAGATTTCAAGATTTAACACTTAAAAAAATACGCTACCCGCAGTAGTGTCGTCGGGGAACATGAAAAATCAAACTCAACTTAGTTAGCATTCGAAAGCAAATACTCCATTCGTACCAGAGTATATGTCCACCCTCCTATTTACAAGAAAATTAAGAAGTTGTGGAAGTGATGCAAGTGTTGTGAATATAAAAGTAAAGGAGGAGAGAGAATGAGTGGGAGTGAATAGTAAGTTGATTGGTGTTGTGAGTATAAAAGTAAAGTATGAGAGATAAATGGTGGGAGGAATAGTAAAGATTCTTTGCTATTTTTGGAAATAGACATACTCCCTCCGTCCCCGCTTACTTGACACTTATTTGCATTTTGGTCTGTCCCAGCTCACTTGACACTTCCCAAAATAGCCTACTTTTTATAATTTTATATTCACTCTACCCCACCATTCATTCCTTCTCTTCATTTTCCAACACTCAATTTATTCAACCTACATTACTATTTACCACACTCATTCTCTCTTTTCATTTTCTACCACACATTTTCCTTAGTTATTGTACCCATCTCTTGGGTGTCAAGTGAGGTATGACGAAGGAAATATACTCTGGGATGGATTAAAAAGGAAATGTGGACATATACAGAGGGAGTAACAATTTTTCTTCCTTCCCGCTAAACATTTAATAATCAGTCCAATCTTCCATTAATATGCAAACCAAAATTAACATTGGCAACTGAATCGTTAAATATGAAATGTTGGCAGCTAAATTGCAAATTTTGAAAAAATTGGGTAACTACATGCAATTTTGAGAAATTTGAGGACATGGGCGGCTAATGTAAACGGATAAGGAGTTGGTTTAAACTGAAGTGTGCATACCAATTTTAGGGTTTAGGGTTCTTCCAGAAAAGAGGGCAACCATGGCGTCCAATTTCAAGATTCTAAATATGCCTTTTATCAGTGTTCAGGTGAGCCAATTTCCCCTTAAACCAATGTTTTCAGTGCTCAATTTCATTTCTAGGTCAAGAATTTTACCCCAATTTAGGGCTTCCGTACCTATTATAAGACTGCATTGTCTCTCACTATCATTATCATCTCCACTTTCTGTATCTGAATATTCTTTAAGCGAACACCCATTTGAGGTATCATATCTCATAAACACATTTGGGTGGCCTTCAAAATTAGCCATTTCAAAAGCCAAGAATCTGAAATTCAAAACCCCTGAGAAACCAGACAGAGTGTTGACTTTTTTCAAGAAACATGGATTCACAGAAACCCAGATTGCTCGTATAGTTACGAAAGTACCAGTGTTCTTAGTTTGTAATCCTGAAGACACCCTTTTGCCCAAGTTAGAATTTTTGAGCTCTCTGGGCCTTTCAATGACAGAAATCACTAATGTTGTAGCTAAAGAACCGCGCATATTGAAAAGAAGTTTAGGAAAGATACTTGTCCCTTGTTATAATCTCATACGCGATTTGGTCAAGTCGGATGATGAAGCTGTCAGGATGGTTAAACGGTATCCGATTGTTTTGACTCACAAACCTGAAGTAGATAATGTTCAAATTTTACTACAAGAAGGCGTGCCCGGAGCAAACATAGCAGCTTCCATGATTTACCCGCATTGGTACACAGTTCCTCCTGTAATGTATAGAAAGATGGTGGAGGAAGTCAAGAAGCTGGGGTTTGACCCTTGTCGTAAGAATTTCCTCTGTGCGATTCGAATGATCAGGTCACTTAGCAAAGCCACTTGGGAAGATAAAGTGCAGGTCTTTAAGAGATACGGTTGGTCCAATCATGAAATCTTGTTGGCTTTTGAGAAATTCCCAAACTTTATTATGTCATCTAAGGATAAAATTGTGGGAGTGATGGATTTTCTCGGTAACATAATGGGCATCGAAGCAACAGCTGTTGCTAACTTCCCGATTGTTATTGCTATGAGCTTGGAGAAGAGGGTTGTTCCAAGGTGTTTGGTTTATAAGTCCCTGATGGAAAAAGGATTGTGCAAGAGGAAATTCACCATACTTACTTTGTGTACTTTTTCGGAAGATCAGTTTCTCACCAAATTTGTAAAGCCTTACGAAAATGAGGCACCTGAGCTATGGGATTTATATAGCAGCCCTTTTACTCACCTGAAAAAATTTCAGCTAAATAGAGCACCAAGCTTTGAATTTGAGGTATGAACGCCTCCCCTCTCTTTAAAAGTACTTTGGAAAAGTAAATTCCATATTTTACTTTCTTTAACTTACTTTGTGCCCAATACTCAAATTTTGTTAGAATATAGATGCCCGATTTTGTATAATTTTTGTATCTTATTTATGAAACCAACCTACTACGTTTATGGCTGATGCTGATAATATCAGATGGATTGTGAATGAAGTCAAGGAAATTGGATCTAACTCCTTTGAGAATGAAGTATTTTGTCATTTGGGATCTTCCAAATGATTCACAGACCTGCAGGTATAATAAACGGAGTTTTGAGGGATGAAAATGGAAGAATGTGTTTTGTGTTTTGCAAAGGCCACTCACTATATGCACAATCTGGACAGCTCTTCAAATGGCTTTGGTACCTGCAGTCTAAAATTTCACATTGAGATTGATTCCTTGCTGTCTTCTTATTCTTTTTTTTTTTTTTTCGGGTGGGGAGGGGGTGGGGGTTGTTCAGATTAGCTCTCCCTGAGTGCTACTAAATCAACAGAGTGGGATCTCTTCTAGCTTGATATACACAATCTAGTCATTCTCTAACAGCTTGAGCTATTAGATGAGTTGGTAACTTAACAAATTTTTTTTAGCTAATGTTGTCGTGTAAATTAATTTTTTCCGGATTTTACATGAGGTTGATGTGTATGTAGTTGCGTTTGTACCTTTTGGTCAATTGCTTAAGATTCTATATGAGGTCGTCGGCTGTTTAGGCTTGTAAGCAATTTCATGAGTTATGCTATTATTGTTTTTACTGAATATCAAGATTTCATTACTGATTTATGCAGTTGTTCTTTGAATGTTCTTTAGCAAATTGAGTTTGAGCATTGACCATGGTGTCTGATTGAGTCAACTTTAAGATATTCAGATTCAAGGATACTTAGAAACAGATAGAAGAACTCACAAGTAGTACAAGCTGGCAATATGCTATATGAGTATTCATTTTTATAGAGGAATTTTAAAAAGCTGATCTTTAAATACTTTTATTATTTTGTTAATAACAACTTTAGAATTTCATTGAGATGATTAGAATGACATTAATGTTTGATCAAAGTTTATGTAGTGTTGTTCATCAAAAATCAAATGGGATTATCTTTTCCGGAAGTGATGGAGTAGCATGTAGACATAAGTGCTCTCTATCTCTATAACTTGACGCTTAACGCTTTTGATGTTATGGATTGAATGATTTGACAAACGGAGGGGCCTCTTTATAGTTTTTAATAAATTGTGGTGCCTTGTAAGTGCTCTCTATCTCTATAACTTAAAGATATTCAGATTCAAGGAATATTTTTTTTCTGTACATTAGCACCACATCCATGAAGATTCTCTTAGTTGTTATGTGGCCTCAATAACTAGCAGTGTCAAGGAAGACTCAATTTTCTGCGTATCTTTCATGCCTCTGGTAATAAAGGCTTTCCAACATTTGTTTCGTGGTGGTATTGCTTAAGTCTTGGGAAAAATATCTACAAGGGTGCTGGCGATTATGGATATCAACAATATTAACCAAAAGTGAAATCCTATTACGAGGTAAGCGACCAAGTCTAAAATATTTAATTATTCAGCTAAAGTGTTGGTTTTAACTTTTTTTTTTGCTTTCATATAGACAAGAACACGCTCGAAAAGGTCTGCGGAGATGAATTGTGATCGTAATCGAGGAATTTGACAAGTGAATATCCTTGAATTCTCCTGGCCGGGATCCTTACTGGAACTGTTTCAAAAGTTCTTGCTTTGAGTTAATTTTGTTTGATTTTTGTCGGGTAAAATGATGTTATTATCTGGAGAGAATTTGAGTGAACAAGTTTGCCCGGATGTATCATTGCAACCAGATCATTAGCTACGCGTTTTTTTTTTATGTTTGTTACGTTCAATGTCTGATTTCCCCATTCAGCTTACCTCACAGCTGGTAAGTAGCTTTTCATGTCTTTCCGTGGTCGTCGTCATTTGCAAAAGGTAAAATCTCCCATGACAGCTCCCTTGCTGCTAGTTTTGTGGGTAAAAGTGAGTTTCCTGTTCCATGGCAGTGGCGGAGCCATAAATTGTTTTAAATGCGGTGAAATTGTTTTCATCAAGTAAAGGGGGCGAGGGGAATGCATTTTTTTCTTCACAAAGGTGGGGTGGGTGGGGGTGGGGGAGGTTTGATATAGCACTAGAACCCCTAAAGTTGTAAAATATTTGCATTGGCAAAAAAATGCATTTTTTTTTTCCGTAAGTGTGCCATTTATTCTGTACATTAGCATCACATTCATGAAGATTTTCTTAGTTGTTAACTAGCAGCGTCACGGAGTACCTTTTTCTTCTTAGTATATTTTTCTCTCGGCTTGTTAAAACTTGCAGTTGCTCTTAAATCAAGCACTAATGGACTTACCCCAAATGACTGTTTGACTTGCAGGACTTGGGGGAGTTCTGAGGGATCCTTATGAGAGAACCCTTTTCGTGGTTTCGCAAAGCACATTGGCTCTGACAACTAATGCAGTTCCGCCCGCACGGCTCTTCAAATGGCTCTTTGTAGTCTTTCGATTTTCAACTGGTTTTAGAAAGCTATCTTCCCCTTTCTGCTACCGGGAGACCGAGTAGCTAGTTGTGTAGTGAGCTTGAGGCTGCATGTGAAGCTGTCTGTTTTGATTGATTGCCTCCGTTTGCATCTCGGGCTGTACCCTCTAAAGCAGTATTAGGCTTGAACTATGGGTGTAAATGGTTTGGTTCGGTCTCGGCCATTTTAGAGACCCAACCATTAATCATCGGTTTGGGAAAATTCCAGACCGAACCGAACCACGAAAAATTTCAAACCGAACCAAACTAAACCGCCATGGTTTGGTTCGGTGTGGTTCAGACCGCGGTTCAGTCATGTGGTTTAGATCGGAGTTCAGTCCGTGGTCGAAAATGTGGTTTAGATAGTGGTACAAACCACCATTCGAACTGAGGTTTATATCACGAGTCAAATCATGGTTTAGATTCTGTTTGAAAGAGAAATTCCGAAGGAACAAGAATATTTAACGAATAAAGAAGCTGAAGGAAGTGAACACGCTACAAAGCTTTGTTACGTATGTGCCTCAACGAATATAACGCGTTATGAAATGAATAATGAATAATGAATAAGGTGCGAAACGAGATTTAAGAATGGTGTAATATAATGTAGATTTTTTAATATTTGAAAGGTGGATGTTACTTAAGACTAATATATGCGGCTTGGCGGTTCCGTGTGGTGGTTTGGTTTGGTAGTTCGGTCTCTTGGTTTGGTTTGGAGGGGTCAGAACACAAACCAAACCAGCCACGCGGTTTACCAATTTTTGAGACCGAACCGAATCACTTGTGCTTGAAAATCGAACCAAACCAAACCACCGTATGGTTTGGTTCGGTTCGATTCGGTCCCAAACCGCGGTTTAGACCGAACCGCTGACACCCTTAGCTTAAACTCTCTCCGTCACATAACAATGCACACACTTTTGTTCGTACACAAGAATTAAGGAGGGATTATATATATATATATATATATATATATATATATATATATATATATATATATATTAAAATATTAATAAAAGAATAGTTATTGTGAGTATGAAAGTCAGGTTGGAGTGAGAGGAGTAGGGAATAGTAGTAAATAGTTGTTGAGAATATAGCAAGTGGGTCTTATTGAATAAAAGAGTAATGCAAAATTTTCAATTTGAGAAAGTGAGACTTGTAGTGGAATGCTTAAAAGGGGAGGGAAATTTATGTAAGAAGTGAGGGAGTGGCATTGAGAAATGATAATTTGTTTCTTTTGAGTAATACAAAGATTTCATCTCTGATCTCATGCAGTAGTGTCTAGGAACATTCACCAAACCGTCATATTTCAAAGTCTTATGATCTAAATCAAAAATTTCACCCAATTGAGCGCGTCTAGCATATTTTTTTACAGTCTCAAACCTTAGGATCGGTGGTTACTGAGACAAACTCAGGTTAGGTAACATTAGAATTAAAATACACTATGTTTCAATTTAAAGTTTGTAGTTTGCATCGAATCAAGAAAAGTAAATTTTGTAAGTATGAAAATTATGTAGGAAAAAGAAAGTGGGTATGAAGTTTTATGTTATGAGAATGACAAGTGGTCCCACTATCCATTTTAAGTAATAAAGTAAAGTAAGAATTTTAAATTGAGACAGACAAAATAAGAACTTAAAGGCAAAGAGGGTTGCAAAATTTTTTGGAAACCATTTCTTAGTGTTTAAAAAAAAATGTAACCCGGTTTAGGTAGACATGCTTGGTTTACTGTTTACGGTTTACGGTTTATAGTTCGCCAAAATTCAAAACCGTATCCATGAACTCACGGTTTACGGTACATTTTATCGGTTCATTCGTTCAATTTTTAAAAATAAAAAAAAATTGAGAAGTTTTTAGGCAATTTTTTTTAGAACTATTTTTGATGCATCATAAATTATTTTACTTTACATAGATATTAAGGAAATTTTGAACTACATATTTTGAAAGGAATTAAGGTGTGGGATTGGGACGAAAACATTTTGAAAAAAAAAGAAGAGACATTACCTTTATAATTTTATTAATATTAAGCAAATTTACGTAGAGGTGGACAAATAACTTTACCATTTTATAATTAAGAGGATACATTTAGGAGCCTTACCTCAAGAACTAAATTACACTACTAATTTTTGAAATAAATTCCAAAAACTGTACTCCCTCCGTCTCAAAATAGATGTCGTTTTGGAGTGTTTCACACATATTAAGAAATGTCATTAACGCATGTGAAGAAATCCCAAATACCCTTAAAGTAATTCAACTACCTAGATAATTAAATGGTTAGGTAAGAGATAGTTCACTATCATTATTAAGGGTATAATTGGTATAGAGCAATAAAAAAACTTTAAAAATAGTGAAACGACAAGTATTTTGAGACAAAATTTAAATCCCAAAACGACATCTATTTTGAGACGGAGGGAGTAATAAATTTTTATTTTTATTTTTTGATTTTTTATGGTGTGAACCGCCGGTCCAAACCTTCGGATTTGGAAGCCAAACCGCTTATAAACCATTAGACCCGGTTCAACAGTTCGTCCGGTTCACGATTTTTCAACGGTTCAGAATCTCTGATTCATCCGGTACAAACGTGAACCATGGACATGTCTAAGTTTAAGGGTCATATTTTTGTCGGTTTTCCTATTACAGTCAATCCACCATTTAATACCGACATATTTATTTATATGTAATCTGAGAATTTTAATAAAAAAACTGAACAGACTGTTTTGAAAACCTAAATGCATTATTTTTTTAGTAGAGGTAAATTATTTTTCACTACAAGACTTAAGAGAGAACTAATAGGAATTCAAAGGTGGACCCTGCGATTTTCTAAGAAATTTAGAAAATTTGTTAAGTTTTACATCATTCCGTTAAAAAAAAAAATCGTCTAAACTTCCATTACTTTGCAAACGAAAAGTTACATTAGCAACCGAATTGCTAAATATAAAATGTTGGTAACTAACGATTTGTTTGGTAAAGCAGTGCGTTTAAAATAGAGTGAAAAAAGTGAGTTTTTTGCTAATTTAGCATCTCAATAGAGAGTTTTCAAGCGAAGTTTCTGAACAAATTTGGTAATTTTGACTGCTCAAAATATTAGCGTCCAAAAAAAGTATCTCATTTTTAAAGAATTCGGACGAAGCCGTTAGGGCGTGACATTTAAGGACATGAGCGGCTAATGTAAATGGATAAGAATTTGGTTTAAACTGAAGCGTGTACCATTTTAGGGTTTAGGGTTCTTCCCGAAAAGAGGGCAACCATGGCGACCAATTTCAAGATTCTGAATTTGCCTATTATCAGTGTTCAGGTGAGCCAATTCTCCATTAAACCAATGTTTTCAGTGCTCAATTTCATTTCTAGGTCAAGAATTTTACCCCAATTTAGGGCTTCCATGCCCATCGTAAGACTGCATTGCCTCTCAATATCATCACCATCTCCACCTTCTATATCTGAATATTCTTCAGACGAACACCCATTTAAGGTCTCATATCTCATAAACACATTTGGGTGGCCTTTAGAATTAGCTATTTCAAAAGCCAAGAATCTGAACTTCAAAACCCCTGAGAAACCAGATAAAGTGTTGACTTTTCTCAAGAAACATGGATTCACAGAAACCCAGATTTCTCGTATATTTAAGAAACTACCATCGCTCTTAGTTTGTGATCCTGAACGCACCCTTTTGCCCAAGTTAGAATTTTTGAGCTCTCTAGGCCTTTCAATAACAGAAATCACTAATGTTGTAGCTAAACAACCGGACATATTGAGAAGAAGTTTAGAAAATGTAATTGTCCCTTGTTATTCTCTCATATGCGATTTGGTCAAGTCCGATGAGGCAGCTGTCAGGATGGTTAAACGGTATCCGATTATTTTGGCTCAGAATCCTGAAGTAGATAATGTTCAAATTTTACTACAAGAAGGCGTGCCCGGAGCAAACATAGCAGCTTCCTTGATATCCTGGAATCGGCACGCAGTTCCTCCTGTAATTTTTAAGAGGATAGTGAAGGAAGTCAAGAAAATGGGGTTTGACCCCTGTCGTATGAATTTCCTCAATGCGATTCGAACGATCAGGTCACTGAGCAAAGCCAAATGGGAAGATAAAGTGCAGGTCTTTAAGAGATATGGTTGGTCCGATCGTGAAATCATGTTGGCTTTTGAAAAATTCCCAAACTTTATTATGGTGTCTAAGGATAAAATTGTGGGCCTAATGGATTTTCTTGTTAACATAATGGGAATCGAAGCAACAGCTCTTGCTGATTTTCCGAATGTTATTCGTATGAGCATGGAGAAGAGGATTGTTCCAAGGTGTTTGATTTATAAATCCCTGATGGAAAAAGGATTGTGCAAGAAGAAATTCAAAGTAAGTTCTTTGTGTACTTTTTCGGAAGATCAGTTTCTCACCAAATTTGTAAAGCCTTACGAAAATGAGGCACCTGAGCTATGGGATTTATATAACAGCCCTTTTACTCACCTGAAAAGTTTTCAGCTAAATAAAGCACCAAGCTTTGAAGTTTGAGGTATGAACGCCTCCCCTCTCTTTAAAAGTACTTTGGAAAAGTAAATTCCATATTTTACTTTCTTTAACTTACTTTGTGCCCAATACTCAAATTTTGTTAGAATATAGATTCCCGATTTTGTATAATTTTTGTATCTTATTTATGAAACCAACCTACTACGTTTATGGCTGATGCTGATAATCTCAGAAGTATTGTGAATGAAGTCAAGGAAATTGGATCTAACTCCTTTGAGAATGAAGTATTTTGTCATTTGGGATCATCCAAATGATTCACTGACCTGCAGGTATAATAAAAGGAGTTCTGAGGGGTGAAAATGGAAGAATGTGTTTTGTGTTTTGCAAAGGCCACTCACTATATGCACAATCTGGACAGCTCTTCAAATGGCTTTGGTATGCAGTCTAAAAATTCACATTGAGATTGATTCCTTGCTGTCTTTTTTTTTTTTTTTTTTTTTTTTGCGGGTGAGGAGGGGGTTGTTCAGATTAGCTCTCCCCAAATGCTACTAAATCAACAGAGCGGGATCTCTTCTAGCTTGATATACACAATCGAGTCACTCTCTAACAGCTTGAGCTATTAGATGAGTTGGTAACTTAACAATTTTTTTTTGGGCAAACTACCAAGATATGCAACGTAGTTTCCGATTTTTATCAAATAATGCAACCTACTAACTAGTGGCAGATATATGAAACGTACTTTACTATCATTTATCAAATAATGCAATGTACAATTTTTTTTCTAACGCCGTTAAAAATTCTAACAGAAGTATGACTTTCGTTAAAAAAAAACTAACAAAACGTTTCTTTAATAATCCAAAAAATGTAAACTTTCGTTAAAAAACTAACAAAACGTTTCTTTAACAATCCTTTCAATGGGACGGTGGTGGGTATCTCATCACTTTCTCATGTTTCCTTTTCATTTTGAGTTAGTTTCGTTAAATATATAGCTGAACTCGTTAGAAATTTAATGTGTTTTGAGTAGGTTGCATTATTTGATAAATGATAGTAAAGTACGTTTCATATATCTGTCACTAGTGAGTAGGTTGCATTATTTGATAATAGAGGCTTAGTACGTTGCATCAAGCACTAATTATTCCATTTTTTTTTATCTAATGTTGTCGTGTAAATTATTTTTTTTTTCTTCCGGATTTTACATGAGGTTGATGTGTATGTAGTTGCGTTTGTACCTTTTGGTCAATTGCTTAAGATTCTATATGAGGTCGTCGGCTGTTTAGGCTTGTAAGCAATTTCATGAGTTATGCTATTATTGTTTTTACTGAATATCAAGATTTCATTACTGATTTATGCAGTTGTTCTTTGAATGTTCTTTAGCAAATTGAGTTTGAGCATGGGCCATGGTGTCTGATTGATTGAGCCAACTTTAAGATATTCAGATTCAAGGATACTTAGAAACAGATAGAACTCACAAGTAGTACAAACTGGCAATATATGAGTATTCATTTTTATAGATGAATTTTAAAAAGTTGATCTTTAAATACGTTTATGATTTATTAATAACAACTTTAGAATTTCATTGAGATGATTAGAATGACATTAATGTTTGATCAACGTTTATGTAGTGTTGTTCATAAAAAATCAAATGGGATTATCTTTTCCGGAAGTGATGGAGTAGCATGTAGACATACGTGCTCTCTATCTCTATAACTTGACGCTTAACGCTTTTGATGATATGAATTGAATGAATTAACAAATGGAGGGGCCTCTTTATAGTTCTTAATAAATTGCGGTGCCTTGTAAGTGCTCTTTATCCCTACAACTTTTAAGATATTCAGATTCAAGGATTTTTTTTCCCTTTACTTTTATGATTTATTAATAACATCCATGAAGATTCTCTTAGTTGTTATGTGGCCTCAATAACTAGCAGTGTCAAGGAAGACTCAATTTTCTGCGTATCTTTCATGCCTCTGGTAATAAAGACTTTCCAACATTTGTTTCGTGGTGGTATTGCTCAAGTCTTGGGAAAAATATCTACAAGGGTGCTAGCGATTATGGATATCAACAATATTAACCAAAAGTGAAATCCTATTACGAGGTAAGCGACCAAGTCTAAAATATTTAACTATTCCGCTAAAGTGTTGGTTTTAACGTTTTTTTGCTTTCATATAGACAAGAACGCGTGCGAAAAGGTCTATGCAGAAGAATTGTGATCGTCATCGAGGAATTTGACAAGTGGATGTCCTTGAATTCTCCTGGCCGGGATCCTTATAAAGCCCTTCTGCCAAATCCAGAGTACAACCCGATTCTTTTAAAATAGGATTCAGTCAGGTAAGAATTTTTGCCACTAATTTGTACCTTTTTCTTTTTCCTTGACTTTGAAATACATTTTGGGCGTAATAGTCAACTTTTGTGGAATATAGAACGGCATGCCTGATATGGGTATCTCTTAGGTTAGAACTGTCATGGCTAATGCTTATAATATTAGAAGGATTGTGAGTGACGTCAAGAAAATTGATCAAACTTTCTGAGAACGAAACATTTTGTAAGTTTGGGGATGAGGCTGTTGGAGCACCATGAGTAAAATTTCCTTTCAAATTGAGATGTTTATCCTTGCAATTTATGGTTTTTCCCTTGTCTTTTTCTCTCTTCAAAACCTGAAAGTTTTCAGCTCAACCCCTCTCTTGAAAGTAGTTTGAAAAAGCAAATCATCCAATATTGTAGTTTCTTTATGGTTGAATTCAATCAGATGAGAAACCTCTGCTATTGATGGTTTATTTGCGCGTATATATGGTTTTGACCTTTAAACTGACTTTCTGGTTTCTGCCTGATATTCAAATTTTGTGAATTGCTGGGATTAATTTAGCTTATATGGGACCCACCCCAAGCTAAATTAATACCCGTCATTTAATAACCAACAGGAGGGGGAGACGTTAGTCAATCTGAACTATGCACAAGAATGCTAGAGCTAATTCACGAGGGAGCAGTTCTAGGTCTCTTTTACCCGTGATTTAAGCTAAATTAATACCCGTCATTTAAGCTAAGTAACAAGTGATGTAGTCATCCATCCACATAACTTAAGGGTTCCTTAATGCAATTCATGCAACAAAATGGGTTGAGGATATAACTGTTGAAAACATTATTCATAATGCAAGTGAGTAAAAAGTAAGTATGTGTTGGTTTATTTTGTAATTATACAAGCATTAAGGACAAAGTTGTCTAAATACTATTCATCATTTGTCATTTTGGGAACGGAACTCTAGCTTTGATAAGGTACCAAAAAGGAAAGTAGGAGAGGGGATAATTTACGTGCAATAAAAAATTTCATTAGAATTTTGAATGTCATTGGATGGAGTATGATTTTAAACCTGAGATAGGGTACTAATTTGAACAACAAAACTGGTGCAATTCTAGGGTTCTTCTTCTTCCCAAAAAGGGATCTTTAGGCTTTATGCTTACAACAATCACACGGGTAACAAAAAAAATTCAAATTCTTAACCATGTTCAATTTTATTTCTTATCATTCAATTTGAGGACTTCTCTCACAATCTCACTTCATGGCCGACTGTTTTTTCAGACATTTTCCTCGTTTATCTCATCATCGACAACTCCATATTCTCTCTCTGATTCATCAAATGAGAAAACATTCACTTTGAATTACCTCATAAGTTCATGTGGGTTTCCTCCAAAATCAGCCTTTTTAACTTCCAAGAATCTAAGAATTAAGAACCCTGATAACCCTGACTCCGTCCTCTCAATTTTCAAGAAATACGGTTTTCAAGATGCCCAAATTGTTGATGTGATTAAGGGTTTCCTAGAATTCTTTTGTGTGATCCCCAAAAAACCCATTTGCCCAAACTTGAATTCCTCAGCTCTGTCGGATTTACTAGCCCTGACCTTATTAAAGTTATAACTGCATCACCAAGAATCTTGGCATATAGCATGATAAAAGGGTCATCCCATCTTATAACATCATTCGAGGTTTACTACAATCGAATGAAAGAACTACTATTAGTGCTATTAAACGAAAACGAACAAGAATATTGAAAGTTCTACGAGAGATGGGTGTACCAAATCAAATATTGTATTCTACTTTACTTACTATATGAGCACCCTGATGTTAACCAACGATAAATTTCGGAGGATTGTGGAGGAAGTCAAGGAAATGGGGTTTGGCCCTTTGAAGCAAAATTTTATATGGGCGTTTGATGCGCTCAAGTCAATGAGCAAGTCAACTTGGCAAAAGAAGGTAAGGTGGAGGTTTATAAAAAGTGGGGTTGGTCTGAAGATGATATTCTTGTGGCTTTTGGGAAACATCCATCGTGTATGGTGGTCTCCTAGGGTAAACTTGATCCGATGATGGATTTCCTCGTGAACAAAATGGGTCTTCAGTCTACTGTTCTTGTCAATTGCCCGAATATCTTTTCTTTGAGCTTAGAGAAGATGATTGTTCCGAGGTCTTTGCTTTATTCAAGACTTGTTGGATAGAGATTTAATTGAGAGCAAGAAGGAAAAGGGCATTCACCTTAACTCATGGTTGGTAGCTTCAGAAAAAAGTTTTGTCAACATGATTATGAAGAATTATAAAGAAGAGGCTCCTCAACTTTTGAAGCTATATCAAGAAAAGTTGGATTTATCAAAAGATAAAATCTCCTATGACAGTTCTTTTGCTGCTATTTTTGTGGGTAAGAGTGAGTTTTATGTTCCATGGCAGTGGCGGAGCCAGAAATTATTTTTAACATGAGGCGAAATTATTTTTAAAATGGGGCGAAATTGTTTTCATCAAGTGGGGGGGTGAGGGGCAAAAAATGCAATTTTCTTCTTCACAAAGTGGGGGGGGGGGGGGGGGGGGTTGATAAATAGCACTAGAACCCCCAAAGTTGTAAAATATTTGCACTGGCAAAAAAAATGCATTTTTTTCCCTAAGTGTGCCATTTATTCTGTTGTGCATTAGCATCACATTGATGAAGATTTTCTTAGTTGTTAACTAGCAGCGTCAGGGAGTACCGTTTTCTTCTTAGTATATTTTTCTCTCGGCTTCTTAAAACTTGCAGTTGCTCTTAAATTAAGCACTAATGGAGTTTCCCCAAATGACTGTTTGACTTGCAGGACTTGGGGGAGTTCTGAGGTATCCATATGAGAGAACCCTTTTCGTGGTTTCGCAAAGCACATTGGCTCTGACAACTAATGCAGTTCCGCCCGCACGGCTCTTCAAATGGCTCTTTGTTGTCTTTCGATTTTCAACCGGTTTTAGGAAGCTATCTTCCCCTTTCTGCTACCGGGAGACCGAGTAGCTAGTTGTGTAGTGAGCTTGAGGCTGCATGTGAAGATGTCTGTTTTGATTGATCGCCTCCGTTTGCATCTCGGGCTTGACCCTCTAAAGCAGTACTAGGCTTGTACTCTCTCCGTCACATAACAATGTACACACTTTTGTGGGTAGTTGGGTACACAAGAATTAAGGAAGGAGTATATATATATTTTAATGCAAAACTGCACCAAAAATACCTCAACTATGACCTGTTTAGGTATTTGGTCACTAAACTAATTTTCTTTTGAAACAACACATCCAACTTATTTATTTTTGCATCCATAGTCACTATCACTAACCCCGTCAGTTTTTTCCCGTTAAATGGTCATGCGCGATGCATGTGATCGAATTTTAAGGGGTATTTTACGTAATTCACTCTAAATTAACATTTAAAGGATGAGTATGTTCCAAATAGGTCCCTGACTTATTGCTCCTTATTCACTTTAGTGATTTATGTTTATTATTTTTTCGATTAGCCGTTTTCATTACTTTTTTAACAAAATTTATATTTCATCCCTATGAAGATCAACAATTATTTGTTGTAAAACCCAATGAAAATCTCATTTCCCCCAAATTAATTTTAGGTTTCAATAAATCTCAAGTTGAATCTATGAAAAGCATATCCCATATTTGATTTGCTTAACAATGAACCCAGATTCGATCAAAAAAAAAAAAAAAGAAACCCCAGATCTGAATCTCTCAATTTGTATCTGTGATAAAGAGGCGAGTAAGGAGAGGGCAGTAAGAAGTTTATGCGTGTGGGAGTCGATGATTGGGTATCCATGTGCTAGGCAGAGGGCTACGACGCCATTCTAGGAGTCGAGATATTACAAAAACGGGTTGGAGAGGAATGTCGGAGAAGACGTAGTTTATAGGTGATGGCCGGTCGGAAATTAGAAAGGAAGTAGGGAGAGGAGGCAAGGGGTGAGGGGAGGGGCGGGGCGTCCTGAGGTAGAACGGGGAAGGGTGGCCGGAGGAGGACATGGAAGGGGGCTACAGGAGATGGGGAAAGGAAGAAGGGAAGAACAATATGTGGTGATGGGGGAGGGAGGCGTAGGAGGAATGGATAGGAAAAAAGGTTATTAGGGTTTTGTTTTTTGATTTTTTAGTTCAAACCCTGCAGTTTGTTTTTTCACTCATTAAGCCGGACAATTTGTTTCCCATTCTTTTGATCAAACTACTTGAACTACCCTTTAAAATATTGTCACATGCATTGCACATGATGATTTAACGGGAAAAAACTAGCGGGGTTAGTGATAGTGACTATGGATGCAAAAATAAATAAGTTGGATGTGTTGTTTCAAAAGGAAATTAGTTTAGTGACCAAATACCCAAACTGGTCATAGTTGAGTGATTTTTGATGCAGTTTTGCGATATTTTAAAATATTAATAGTAGAGTAGTTGTTGTGAGTATGAAAAGTCATGTTGGATTGAGAGGAGTAAGGAATAGTAGTAGATAGTTGTTGAGAATACGACAAGTGGGTCCTACTAAATAAAAATGTAATGTGAAACTTTTATTTTGAGAAAGCGGGACTTACGGTGGAATGCTTAAAAGGAGACGGAAATTTATGTAAGAAGGAGGGAGTTGCATTGAGAAATGATAATTTGTTTCTTTTGAGTAATACAAAGGTTTCATCTCTGTTCTCATGCAGTAGTGTCTAGGAACATTCACCAAACTGAGACAAACTCAGGTTAGGTAGCATTAGAAATAAAATACTCTCTCTCTCTCTCCCAATTTAAAGTTTGTAGTTTGACGTTGCACCGGGATCAAAAAAATTAAATATTGCAAGTATGAAAATTAAGAAGGAGAGAGAACGTGGGTATGGAGTTTTTGTTGTGAGAATGACAAGTGGTCCCACTGTCCACTTTAAGTAATAAAGTAAAGTAATAACCTTAAATTAAGACAAACCAAAAAAGAAAGAACAGTGGAACAGAGAGAGTATCAATTTTTTTTGGAAACCAGTTTTTAGTGCTAAAAAAAATCGTAACTAGTTTAGGTAGACATGCTTGGTTTACGGTTCACAGTTTGAGTTTATTATCATTTCAACCTGCGTACTATTGTCAGATTGATGCTTTGCCCATGTACTCACAAAACTCATACTATGACCTGGAGTTTATTGCAAAACTGACATGCGTACTTTCATTTATTTTCAATTTGACTTGCAAACTTTGGAAACATCAAATGTGGTTTGCGTACTTTCATTTTCAAAATTTTGAGACGACTTTTTTAACACCCGTTAAAATACATAACGGGGTACTCCATATATGGGTAAAGTGTAAGAAATGAAACACAAAGTCCTAAAACAATACATAACTCTTTCTTTTTAGAAGTTTTGAAATAAAGTTACTTAAATAATTCCATTAGAGTATTAGGTTTAAATAATAAGATATTTATCTCTTAGTTTTCATAAGTACTAAATATCCCCCCTCCTAACCTAATCTCCAATTTGCTCAACCTCATCGACTCCGTTCTGGACTTCCCAATCGGCGAGCTTGCTTCCAGGACCTCCAAATCGGTAGGATCGCTGGCTACTTCCAAAGCCTTTCTTGAGCTCTCACAAGATTTCACTGACTTTTCCATTACGTCCTCCGTGAACATCGACATCTTCTTGACCTGCGTACTGCGTACTATGGTTTTAATAAAAAAGTGTCAGGGATAACGTTGAGCCGTTAGAAATCTAACATGCTGTCAACATATGTTAAAAATTTAACTGATTTACAATTTCAAAAAATAAAATAAAATATGACTCTTATAATGATTTTACTGTCATAAAGGTCCAAAAAATAATTTATATTCATATTTCTTTTATTCTTTTATTTGTTTTGGGATTTGATTTTGTTTGATTTGATCATCAATATTACACAACCACCACTACTGTCCTCACCACACCATCAGTTACCAATGCCGAGCACCACGAGTCACCACCAACTGCCACCGTTAAATCTTAATTCGGAGCACCGACCACCACAAATCTTAAGGTTTCTGAAGCTGTGAGGGACGGTGCCGCATAAACGGGTTGAGTTGATGTGAAACAGAGCTAGGTCAGTAAGGTATCCGAGCTCCGGAGGGAGATGACCGAAAATGTCGGCGTGATTGAGATCAATTCCGGTGACGACAGTGAGAGAGGAGTTGGAGACGGCGAAGGTGTAGAACGCCGTCGTATATGAAGCGATTCGGATCTCGTCGGGGGTGGCGAGGCGGGATTCTTGAATGCATCGGATCATTAGGGCGTGCGATTCTTGATTGAAGGTGTAAATATGGGGAACTTGGTTAATGTAATGAAATCTAGGGTTTGAACTCAAACCTTTCTGACAAACGACGACATTTGGTGGTTGTTGATTTTGGCCGTCGGTGTCGGAGGAGGTGTGACTGAGGGAGTCGTCTTCGTCATCTTCACGAAAGAGGACAAATTATGATAAATTCACCGGGCCTTCTTGCAAGATGTGGTGGTGGTAATCAAGAATCAACGGCTGTGATTCGTTGGAGAGGTGGTGGTGGTGGAGGCGATCGGGTGGGTCCAGGTGGTGGTTGTGGAAGAGGCTTTGTTTGATATCAGGGTCACATTTGATTTTTCTAATTGTAAATCCGTTAAATTTTTAACATATGCTGATAGTATGTTAGATTTTTAATGGCCAGCGTTATACCTGGGCACTTTTTTATTAAAACCATCGTACGCATGTCATAGTGTGAGTTTCGTGAGTACGAGGGCAAATCGTCAATCTGGCAATAGTACGCATGTTTAAATTGCAATAAACTTTTCACGGTTTATGGTTCGCCAAAATTCAAAAACGTATCCGTGAACTCACGGTTTACGGTACGGTTCACGGTCCGGTTTACCGGTTCACTCGTTCAATTTTTTTTTTCTAAAAAAAACAACACATTTTGAGCAGTTTTTTAGAACTTTTTTTGATGCATTATAAATTATTTTACTTTACATAGATATTAAGAAAATTTTATTAATATTAAACAAATTTACATAGAAGTGGACAACCAACCTTACCAGTTTTTTCCATTTTATAATTAAGTGGGGCTACTTACGAGCCTAACCTTAAGAACTAAATTACACCACTAATTGCAAATTTTGGCCTTAGACAAATTGAGATATTCCAACAAGGAATATCTCAATGAAGAGTTTTCAAGCGGAGCTTTTTAAAAATTGTGGCAATTTTGGCCGTTCAAAACAAATTAAGTTTATTTTAAAAAACCTGTTTTTTTTAGGCTATATACCAGACGATCCGTAAATTGCAAATTTAGATAGTTCGGACGAAGCCGTTAGGGTGTAACCTTTGAGGACACGAGCGGCTAATGTAAATGGATAAGAATTTGGTTTAAACTGAAGTGTGTATACCATTTTAAGGGTTTAGGGTTCTTCCAGAAAAGAGGGCAACCATGGCGTCCAATTTCAAGATTTTAAATATGCCTTCCCTCAGCGTTCAGGTGAGCCAATTCTCCATTAAACCAATGTTTTCAGTGCTCAATTTCATTTCTAGGTCAAGAATTTTACCCCAATTTAGGGCTTCCATACCCATCGTAAGACTGCATTGTCTCTCAATATCATCATCACCATCACCATCACCATCTCCACTTTCTGTATCTAAACATTCTTCAAACGAACACCCATTTGAGGTATCATATCTCATAAACACATTTGGGTGGCCTTCAGAATTAGCTATTTCAAAAGCCAAGAATCTGAACTTCAAAACCCCTGAGAATCCAGAGAGGGTGTTGACTTTTTTCAAGAAACATGGATTTACAGAAACCCAGATTTCTCGTATAGTTGAGAAAATACCAGTGCTCTTACTTTGTAATCCCGAAGGCACCCTTTTGCCCAAGTTAGAATTTTTGAGCTCTCTAGGCCTTTCAATAACAGAAATCACTAATGTTGTAGCTAAACAACCACGCATTTTGAAAAGAAGTTTAGAAAATGTAATTGTCCCTTGTTATTATCTCATATGCGATTTGGTCAAGTCCGATGAAGCTGTTAGGATGGTTAAACGAAATCTGAATGTTTTGACTTGCAAACCTGAAGTAGATAATGTTCAAATTTTACTACAAGAAGGCGTGCCCGGAGCAAACATAGCAACTTCCTTGATATCCTGGAATCGGCACCCAGTTCCTCCTGTAATTTTTAAGAGGATAGTGAAGGAAGTCAAGAAAATGGGGTTTGACCCCTGTCGTATGAATTTCCTCTATGCGATTCGAACGATCAGGTCACTGACCAAAGCCAAATGGGAAGATAATGTGCAGGTCTTTAAGAGATATGGTTGGTCCGATCGTGAAATCATGTTGGCTTTTGAGAAATACCCACGCTTTATTTTGGTGTCTAAGGATAAAATTGTGGGCCTAATGGATTTTCTTGTTAACATAATGGGAATCGAAGCAACAGCTCTTGCTGATTTTCCGATTGTTATTGCTATGAGCTTGGAGAAGAGGGTTATTCCAAGGTGTTTGGTTTATAAATCCCTGATGGAAAAAGGATTGTGCAAAAGGAAATTCGTCATAATTACTTTGTGCAAGTTATCGGAAGATCAGTTTATCACCAAGTTTGTAAAGCCTTATGAAAATGAGGCACCCGAGCTATGGGATTTATATAACAGCCCTTTAACTCACCTGAAAAAATTGCAGCTAAATAGAGCACCAAGCTTTGAAGTTTGAGGTATGAACGCCTCCTCTTTCGTGAAAGTAGTTTGAAAAAGTAAATTCAATATTTTAATTTCTTTAACTTACTTTGTACCCAATACTCAAATTTTGTTAGAATATAGATGCTCGATCTTGTGTTTTTTATTTTATTTATGAAACCAACCTACTACATTTATGGCTGCTGATAATCTCAGAAGTATTGTGAATGAAGTCAAGGAAATTGGATTTTCCAAATGATTCACTGACCTGCAGTCTAAAAATTCACATTGAGATTGATTCCTTGCTGTCTTCTAATCTTTTTTTTTTTTTTTTTTTTTGTTGCGGGTGGGGTCGGGCGGGGGGTTGTTTAGATTAGCTCTCCCCAAGTGCTACTAAATCAACGGAGTGTGATCTCTTCTAGCTTGATTTACACAAATTACTGTTTGACTCACAGGACATGGGCGAGTTCTGAGGGATCCATATGAGAGAACCCTTTTTGTGGTTTCGCAAAGCACATTGGCAATGACAACTAATGATGATCCGCCCGCACGGCTCTTCAAATGGCTCTTTGTTGTCTTTCGATTTTCAACCGGTTTTAGAAAGCTATCTTCCCGTTTCTGCTACCGGGAGACCGAGTAGCTAGTTGTGTAGTGAGCTTGAGGCTGCATGTGAAGATGTCTTTTTTGATTGATCGCCTCCGTTTGCATCTCGGGTTGTACCCTCTAAAGCAGTACTAGGCTTGTACTCTCCGTCACATAACAAACAATGTACACACTTTTGTGGGTACACAAGAATTAAGGAGGGAGTATATATATTTTAAAATATTAATAGTAGAGTAGTTGTTTGGAGTGAGAGGAGTAGGGAATAGTGGTAGATAATTGTTAAGAATATGACACGTCGGTCCAAGTGAATGAAAAAAGTAATGTGAAACTTTTATTTTAAGAAAGTGGGACTTATAGTGGAATGCTTAAAAGGAGAGGGAAATTTATGTAAAAAGGAGGGAGTGGCATTGAGAAATGATAATTTGTTTCTTTTGAGTAATACAAAGATTTCATCTCTGATCTCATGCAGTGGTGTCTTGAACATTCACCAAACTGAGACAAACTTATCAAGTAGCATTAGAAATAAAATACTCTCTCGTAATTTGATTTTGGATTGGGATTAAAAAAAAAGTAAATATTGTAAGTATGAAAATTAAGTAGGAGAGAGAAAGTGGGTATGAAGCTTTTGTTGTGAGAATGACAAGTGGTCCCACTGTCCATTTAAAAAATAAATTAAAGAAAGAACCTTAAATTGAGACAGACCAAAATGGAACCAAAAGCCAGAGAGGGTAGCAAAATTTTTCGGAAACCAGTTTTTACCGCTAAAAAAAGAAATTTGTAACCGGTTTAGGTAGACATGCTTAGTTTACGGTTCACGGTTTATGGTTCGCCAAAATTCAAAACCGTAACCGTGAACTCACGGTTTACGGTACGGTTCACCCAGGAAAGTATAGGTTGGCTCCTAGCTCCATCTCGGCCGGTATCCTGCTCTCGAGGGGTGGGGTCCTGGAGCGAACTACTCCCCTGATTTCATGATCTTCTGGTATATTCACTCTCGTTTTTGATCATCGGATTATTCATCAACCCTGGGGCAATGACGAGTGGAGGCAGAAGGCCCATGATCGTAAACTTTTTTTCGTGCTGACACTCAATTAGTAGCGTTGGCACGTCACTCGGCTCCTCGGCTGGTCTGGTTTACCGGTTCATTCGTTCATTTCTTTTTTTTTAAAAAAAAAAAACACATTTTGAGCAGTTTTTAAGGCAATTTTTTAAGAACTTTTTTTTAATGCATTATAAATTATTTTACTTTACATAGATATTAAGGAAATTTTGAACTACGTATTTTGAAAGGAATTAAGGGGTGGGAGTGGGATGGAAACATTTTGAAAAAAGAGAGAGAGAGAGAGAGAGAGAGAGAATACCTTTATAATTTTATTAATATTAAGCAAATTTACATAAAGGTGGACAACCAACTTTGCCATTTTATAATTAAGGAAGGACATTTAGGAGCCTTACCTCAAGAACTAACTTACACAACTAACTTTTTAAATAAATTAGTATAACACCCGTGCGTTAAACGCACGGCCTAAAACACTTTGGCAAACGAATGGCTTAACGCACGGCAAAAAACACTTTGACAAACGAATGGCAAAAAGCAATCCCACATTGTCAAACGGCAAAAAACACTCCCACAAACAGAGTTTAGGGTGATAGAATTTTAGAATTAGGGTATAGTAATTTGTGGAAAACATTGTGTCAATCTTATTCACATATGAAGTATATATATACAAGAGATAATAACTTGGTGTGCAAGTAACGAGAATCCTAACTATATTTACATACGTATAAGAGATAAATATAAAACAAATCTTCTAGACTAATCCGGAGATGCAGATTTATCTCTAACATGCCCCCGCAAGAAGGACGACCGAGAGGTTAGACCAATCTTGGAAGAAAGTGATTCAAACCGATCGCGTGCGAGTGGTTTAGTAAGAGCGTCGGCCAACTGATCATCGCCGGAGATGTGGGTAACACATAAGGAGTTTTTTCTGAACATGCTCGCATACAAAATGGTTGTCAAGACTGAGATGCTTCATCCGTGAGTGGAACCGAGGATTAGCGGCGACATAAGTGGCCCCAAGATTATCACAGAAAATTGTTGGAGTTGAGGGACAAGAAATACCAAGTTCCTGAAGCAAGTTTTGGAGCCAAAGTACCTCTGCTGTAGTATGTGCAACGGCTCGGTATCCAGCCTCTGTTGAGGAGCGAGCAAGAGTCCGTTGCTTCTTAGAGCTCCATGAAATAGGATTGCACCCAAGATAGACAATGAAGCCTGTGGTAAAGAGAAAAGTGTCCTTATCGCCAGCCCAGTCGGCATCAGAGAATGCATGAAGAATCAATGGAGAAGAACGACGAATGAGAAGCCCAGTGGTGGATGTACCAGCCAGAAATCGGAGGACTCTTTTCAAGGCAACCCAATGTTCTTCGGTGGGACGTTGCAGAAATTGTGACAACATATTAACCACAAATGAGATATCCGGCCGAGTGATAGACAAGTACTGAAGGCTGCCAATTAGTGCGTGGTACTCGGTGGGATTAGAGAGAGATGGACTGGAGGTGGCGGATAAAGTGGGATGAACCACCATTGGAGTAGCTACAGGTCGAGCGTCAGCTATATTGGCCCAAGTGAGAATGTCCTGTATATATTTATGTTGACTTAAGAAGAGACCTTCCGGATGTGGTAATACCTCAACACCGAGAAAATATAACAGAAAACCCATGTCTTTGAGAGAAAACCGTGATGAGAAGGAGGAAATAAACCTGTCCACAACACTGTTATTCGATCCTGTGATAATGATGTCATCCACGTAAACAAGCAAATAAATGAGATCATGATTGTTTCGAAGTACAAATAATGAAGAGTCGGAAACACAACTGCAAAAACCAAGAGACAGTAGATATGTTTTGAGCTCATTATACCAAGCTCGGGGAGCCTGTTTCAGTCCATAGATAGCCTGCCGAAGCTTGCAGACATGAGAGGGAAAATGGTGATCGACAAACCCCGGAGGTTGAGACATGTAAACATCCTACGAGAGAGGGCCCTGCATGAATGCATTATTTATATCTACCTGTCTAAGTGACCAACCATTGATTGTAGCAAGAAAAAGTATAGTACGGACTGTTGCCGGCTTGACAACGGGACTGAAGGTTTCTGAGTAATCAAGGCCAGGACGCTGGTGAAACCCCTTAGCAACCAAACGTGGTTTGTGACGTGAGATAGACCCATCGGGGTTGTACTTTGTACCCACTTGCAACCAATTAAGTTTTGGGATTGAGAGGAGGGGACAAGATCCCAAGTATGGTTGTGCATGAGAGCGTCGTACTCTTGCTGCATTTCCGTTCGCCAAGTTGGACTTTTCAAGGCATGGGTGATGGTAGAGGGCTCCGGGTCAGTTGAGTGAAGGGAGGTGTGAAGGTTTAGTTTGTGAATGGGTTTTGTGATATTGTTTTGAAGTCTTGTAACGGGACGGTTAGGGGGCGGAGTGGGTGAGGTGGATGGGGATGGTGTAGGTGAAGAGCCAGGAGTGGGAGTGGTTGAGGAGGTGGCAGAATCAGCTGTGGAGGGTGAGTCGGTAATATGGGCAGAACCCGAGACTGTGGGAGTGTTTAGAGGGGTTGGTGGGTCAGGTGTATAGCTGGGAGTTGGAGATGAAGTGTCGGCAGGAAGTGAAGTAGTAGGTGTAGGGAGAATGGGCAGAGAGTGGGAGCACCATGTGTCGGTGGGAAGTGAAGGTTCGGGTTGTGAGGAAGTGGAGGAGTAGGGGAAGATGTTTTCTATGAATTTGACATGGCGTGAAGTATAGATTTTGTGAGAGATAGGGTTGTAGACACCCCGCCTTGGACCTCTCACCCCGATTGCATACAAAGTATTTTTATTTAACTTATTTTTATTAATTTCTGTTACTTCGGTTAAGTTCCTAACTGATTCCGTTAGTTTTGGACTAAACTGCATAACAGAATTAATTTTAGAGTCATTTCTGTCTTTCTGTCATTTTTAGAATCGCGCGCTTCCGGCACTGCTAATGGGCCGCGCGCGCCTCCCGTCCCAAAGGCGGGACTCGCGCGCTGTCCGATATGGCAGTAACGGATTGCACCTTATTTTCTTCCCTTTTCTTATTTACAAACATCTTTTCTTGATCACAAAAACCATCTTTTTACATCCACATTCATCCCCCCTTTTCTCATTAACTCTCAATCCTAAATTCTAAGCCTTTTCCCAAAAACTAATATTTCTTTCATTTATTATTTGATTTCTTTTATTTCTTTTATTTTTCTTTTATTCATTTATCTTTTTTGTGATTGGCTCATTCCATTTCACATGGATGACCAATTTCCCTCCATCATTTCCCTCTCTTTTTTACCTATAAAAACCATCATCTTCTACCTTGGAAAGGGACTTCTTTTTGGACTTTCTTTTTGGACTCAAACCTTGATTCACCAACTACATTATACACAAATTCTCCCAACAAGAGTTCTTAGTAACAAGACTCTACACAAATTGTTCTACAACAATTTCATTACAACAACAACACTTTCAAGTCAAGGTTCCAAGTCCTCTTTCTCAAGGTACAACTCCATTTTCTTTCTTTGTTTTCTTCTTCTTGATGTATGCAATCCCCATTAATGGGACATGACCAACATGACTACTTCACATATTGAAGTTAGTTAAGGTTATCTCCCTACATTTTAATCTTAACTTTAATTCACCATGTTAATTTCTCTTCATCTCTTAATGTAATTCTTTAACATTACTTGTTACATGTAATCTTTATCATTAAATAAATAAAACAATTCTATTTTATTTCCCCTTTAATTCCCCTTTTCTTCTCATCACAATTGTTAGCACATTTCTATTTAATTAATTGAAGGACATGTAAATATTAGAACACCAATAGTAGCAAGACCCGCGTAAGCGGGGCGGAGTGGGTGTTTAAGTACTTCCCACTCCGTCACCTAACCCCCGAACCCTTCTCTCCCGAATCTCTGGTTTTGTACATAAATTAGGCTATTTTTAGGTTTTTCTTATGTTCCTTTAAAAACATAGGTGGCGACTCTAAACAATCTAAAACAAGTTAGACATCCTAGGATAATTCACCGCTCTAGCAAAGCCGTGGTTCCCCGGGGTATCTACAGTGGCGACTCCGCTGGGGACGATAGAGGGTTAAACTTGCGTTTTCATTTTTGGTGTTCTTTTATTCTGTTTTCTGGGCATTCTGGTAAAAAGGGTAGGAAGCGCGCGCCTCCGGCCTTCTTGGCCTAAAGCGTGCGCGTCCGACCCTTATTACCAGAATCGCCCGCCTCCTTTCTTGTCCTTCAATTCCATGTTTCTGTGCTAACAAATTCTGCAGGGGAAAGTGTCACGACCCGAAATATAGGCTCTATTTTATTAGTAATAAATAATTATTTATTTATTTAATTGCTTATTTATTTATTTAAATTATTATTTACTTAAATAATTATGTGTGCATTTTATGTGTTATAATAATTGTACCTAGCATTTTATTCGAGTTATTTGGGCTAGTGTGGAAGTGTTGAGTCTTAATAGTTAGTAGGGAGTGTAAATAAATGTGCTAGTAGATGGGGGAGGGGCCCGAGTGTAAAATTTTGAAATAATTCCCCCCTACTCCCTCCCTACTCCTCCTCTTTCACCCTCACACTCCACCCGCCATTCTTCTTCTCCCAGCCATTCCTCTCTCTCTCTAAGCAAAAGTGGTAAGTTTTCTTCTCCTTCTTCTCTCTTCATTTAAACCTTCTTCCTCTCACCTTCTCTCATTTTTTAAATCATGAAATGTGTTTAGATCGTCGTTAGGATCGCGTAGAGCCAAAAAGAATCGAATTCCGTCAACTTTCATTATTTCCAAGTAAGTTACTTTTCCCCCATTTTGATGCTAAAATGTTCATATCATGTTCATGTGATGTTTGATGTGTTATTTTCGAAGTTTGATTGAGTTTTGAATTTATTTTGAATTTATTTGAGTTCTTGGGAAGAAAATGGTGATTTTGAAATGTTGGGTGTGATTCTTGGTTTTGGGTTGTTAGATGTTGTTGTTTAGGTTCCCTAGATGTTTAGATGTAGTTTTGGTACCTTGGAAACTAGTTGAAAGCTTTGATTTTGAGCATTTATTGAAGATTTGTGTTTTGGCTCGAAAATGGTGAACCCAGCTCTGATTTTCCGACCCAGATCACTTCCGAGCGCCCGCCCTTAAGCCCTTAGGCGCCCGCCCACTGGAGAATTTCATGACCATAAGTTTCTGCCACTCGCAAGCGCCCGCCTGCCTCATTCCAGGCGCCCGCCCGCCCCTGTTCCAGGAATTTTGCCCTTTTGCTTGGTTTAAGACTTAAGGCCTAACTAGTTTAGGTTTAATCCTTCTAATTAACTTAAGATAACACCGTGGAACACTTTATTGTGTGGATTTGATTCTTTTGTGAATAAATATGATGTGAAATGTATTTAAGTACCGTTTTGGTAATGTAGTTCATCTTTGATGTGCTGTTTGCATTGGTTGACCTTTGTGGTAACTTAATTTGATTGGTTCCCTACTTTGGAACCTTAAGTTGTTCATTCATGCTAAATTATTATTACTTAGCATTTATTTGAAAGTCCAGCTGGTATTTTGTGTGTGTTTGGGCGATGGGAAAGATTATAATGGCAAAGCCAAGTCCATTATAATGTTGACCATTGTTTTGCCCCCTTCTTTACCCCTTCTCCAGATTGGCCTTGGAAAGGATAAGTCAGCGTTCCTTTGTGAATGTATCTGGCTAGCGGGTATGACTTTGTGTCATGATCCTTGTCCTTTGTGACACCGTTATGGTTATTGGTTCCGGTACCGGGGGTTTCTCTTCGGCTTTCATGCTATTATGAAGATGATGATTTGTTGATTATTGAAGCTGCGCAGCGATCCTTTATTTGGATGTCCCGGTTTGGAAAACCTTGGCTATATCCTTTGTTATGTGTTTATTTCCGCTGCTATCCGTTATGTGATAAAGGCTATGTGCTATGTGATATTTATTATCGTTTATTGATTATTGCATCATAGCATGTCATGTAGTTGCATTAGTAACTTATTGAGATTTATCTCACCCCCTTTTCTTTTATCTTTGTTTTTCCTTAACCCCCCCCCCCCAGGTGCTAAGGATTAGTCTCGCTGATCACGAGAAAGAGGACGTCGAGTGTGGATCCGTTCTTTTGGGGAAAGTTGTATAGGTTGGTTTACATTATATCAATGTGTAACCTTTTGGGGATATTTGTACCAAACATTGACGTCATTAGGATTTTGTACATTTGTATTTTGTTGGGCATAAACTTGTGGAAGTTTATGATAAGTTGTAATTGGTTTTTATCAAACTTGGTTTTGTAAAACTTTGGATCATTACCTTTTGGTATTAAATGAAATTTTTAACTTCGGTATTTGTCAGTTTTGGTTTTAAGTCGACGTCCAGATCGTGGTCTCGGGCCCGCGGGGTCCGGGGTCGCGACAGTTGGTATCAGAGCTATGGCATTAGCTCTATGTATAAGTCTAGGTGGATTAGTATGACCTAGGTGGGTAGTAGAGTGCGGAGTGATTAACGGTTGATGTTTTATGCAGGTAATTGTTCTCAATGTCTGGAAGAAGAAACAGAGGAGGTACTAGCGGGGCACAGAATCAGAATGATACAAGGGAAGAAGCACGTGCCATGTTTCAAGGCATGTTTGAGGCGGCCATGAAGGCCATACATGATCAAGGTCCGAGGGTAGAGCAAGCACCCCCCGTTATGGTTTGGAGCAATTTTTGAAGTTGAAACCGGTTGAATTCAATGGGGAACCAGATGTAAGGAAAGCTGAGTTGTGGATTGAGTCGATGGAGAAGATTTATGATGTATTTGGGTGTTCGGATGAGGACAAGGTCCGGTTTGCGGCTTACAAGCTTGTGGGTGCCGCCGAGCATTGGTGGAAAGGTGTTAAAGCTACTTGGGATGATACTCGCACGGTGTATGCGTGGGAGTTGTTTGTGCGCAAATTCAAGGAGCATTTCATTCCGGTTGTTGATCAAAACCGAAAGGAGATCGAGCTACTCAACTTGGAGCAAGGTGTGTTGTCTATAGCACAATACTCGGCTAAGTTCATAGAATTAGCCCGGTATTGCGACTATTTGGTGAGGACCGAGGAACAAAAGGCTATGAGGTTTATTCGGGGATTGAAGACCTCCATCCGTACTCAACTAATTGCTCAACGGATTGTGACTTTCCAAGATGCGGTGGACCGAGCCTACTTAATAGAGCAAGATATTGGGGAGCATAAGAGAAAGACCGAGGTAGCTAATCCGAGTAAGCAAGGAGCTCAAGGCAAGCCACATCACCGTTCCGATAACCGAGGTAACTTTGGGGGACAACCTCAGTCCCGAGGGCAACCGATCCCAAGGAACCCGAGTACCACTTCCGGGAACCAAGGGAGCCAAGTTAGAAGGCTTTGTTCGTATTGTCAAAAGGAAGGTCATTCTGAAGACCGTTGTTGGAAGAAGCAGGGAAGATGCACCAATTGTGGTCAAATGGGTCATTTTGTAAGGGATTGTCCGAGGAATAGGATTCAACCAACGGGAGTAGGAGCTGGGGCTCCTCAGGGTCAGAAAAGGGACGCTACGGGAAAGCCCAAAGTCCAAGGGAAAGTGTTTGCAATGAATCAACAACAAGCTACCGATGATCCATCCGTTATTGGAGGTATTGTTTCTGTGTCTAATGTGAGCGCACGAGCGTTAGTAGATCCAGGATCATCTCATTCATACATTTCTGTGCAATTTGCTTCCATGTTAAATGCTGCATTCGAGTCTTTACCGTACGTGCTAGAGGTGTCGACCCCTATAGGAGAATGCTTGATTTCTGATCGAGTCTTTCGTGCTTGTGATGTGGTTATTTGTGGTCGAGTCCTTTGTGCGGATTTGGTAGTTCTTCCTATCCAAGACTTTGATGTCATTTTGGGTATGGATTGGTTGAGCAAGTTTCATGCTTCTGTTGATTGCCGTAAGAAAACTGTTACTTTTTCTATTCCCGATGTGCCTAAATTTGTGTTTGAGGCTAGTCCTCTGAGTAGAAGGGTTCGCTTAATTTCTTATTTGAAAGCGAGAAAATTATTGCATAGTGGTTGTGAGGGGTATTTGGCTAGTGTTCTTGATACTAGGAAGGAATCCCCTAGTTTTGATAGTGTTCGGGTAGTCCGGGAATTTCCCGATGTTTTCTCTACCGAGTATGATATGCCTCCCGATCGTGAGATTGAGTTTTGTATAGATCTTTTGCCGGGTACGGCTCCGATTTCGAAAGCACCTTATAGGTTAGCTCCCGCAGAGTTGAAGGAATTAAAGGTTCAGTTGCAAGAGTTGCTTGACCGAGGGTTTATCCGCCCTAGTGTTTCCCCGTGGGGAGCACCGGTTTTATTTGTGCGGAAGAAAGACGGTTCCATGAGATTGTGCATCGATTACAGAAAGTTGAATCAGGTTACGGTGAAGAACAAGTATCCTCTACCGCACATCGATGATTTGTTTGATCAGCTTCAAGGGTCCGTTGTGTTTTCCAAACTTGATTTGAGGAGTGGGTACCATCAGTTGAAGGTTCGATCAGAGGATATTCCAAAGACTGCTTTTCGCACTCGGTATGGTCATTATGAGTTCTTGGTTATGCCGTTTGGGTTGACTAACGCGCCGACCGTATTTATGGATTTGATGAACCGAATTTTCCATCCCTATCTTGATTCGTTCGTGGTAGTTTTCATCGACGACATTCTTGTTTATTCGAAATCTCGAGAGGAGCACGAGCAGCATTTGAAGACAGTTTTATCCGTTCTTGCGAGGGAGAAATTATTTGCGAAGTTTAGTAAATGCGAATTTTGGCTCGAGAAGGTGTCATTTCTGGGTCATGTTATTTCGAAAGATGGGATTTCGGTGGATCCGTCAAAGATAGAGGCTATAGTGGATTGGAAGAGACCCGAATCGGTGACAGAGGTTAGAAGCTTTCTGGGTCTAGCCGGTTATTACCGAAGGTTTATTGAGGGGTTTTTGAGGATTGCTACTCCGATGACGCAGTTGACCCAAAAGAATGTTCCGTTTGTGTGGACCGAGAAATGTGACAAGAGTTTCGAGGAATTGAAGAAGAGGTTGACTACCGCACCGATCTTGACTTTGCCTAATGGGAGCGATGGCCTAGTGATTTATAGTGATGCTTCGAAAGAGGGTTTGGGTTGTGTGTTGATGCAGAATGGGAAAGTAATTGCTTATGCTTCGAGGAAGTTGACCCCTAGTGAGAAGAATTACCCGACTCATGATATGGAGTTAGCGGCTATTGTGTTTGCGTTGCACAAATGGAAGCACTATCTTTATGGAGCTAAGTTTGAGATTTTTACGGATCACAAGAGTTTGAAGTACCTTTTCTCCCAGAAAGAGTTGAATAATAGGCAGCGCCGATGGATGGAATTGTTGAAGGATTATGATTGTACGATTTCTTATCACCCGGGAAAGGCGAATGTGGTAGCCGATGCGATTAGTAGGAAATCTTATGTGGCTTCGATGATGGTTCATGAGTGGAAAATGCTTGAGGATGTTCGAGATTGGTCTCCTCGTGAATCGAGACATGGGGCTATTTTTGCGAATATTAGGGTGTCTCCGACCCTAAATCAAAGAATAAAGGAAGCTCAGAAAGAAGATCCCGAGTTGGTGAAAATAATGGGTAAATTGAAGGAAAAGAACTTCGAGGATTTTTCTTTGAGTTCGAGTGGAGTGTTGACTTTCCGTGGAAGATGGTGTGTTCCCGATGTTGGTGGAATAAAGAGGCAAGTTTTAGATGAGGGTCACAAATCGAAGTATACTATTCATCCGGGTAGTACGAAGATGTATCAGGATTTGAAGCAACAATTTTGGTGGATTAATTTGAAGAGGGAAATAGCCGAGTATGTATCGAGGTGTTTAACTTGTCAGCAGGTCAAAGCCGAGCATCAGAGACCCGCGGGATTGCTTCAGCCGTTAGAGATTCCCGAGTGGAAATGGGATCATGTGACTATGGATTTCGTTACGGGACTGCCTCGTACCCGTAGGAAGTATGACAGTGTTTGGGTAATAGTGGATAGATTGACCAAGAGCGCCCATTTCTTGCCTATTGATATCAGATATTCGATGGAGAAGCTTGCGACCCTTTATATTGATGAGATAGTTAGATTGCATGGGGTTCCGGTTAGTATTGTGTCAGATCGAGACCCGAGGTTTACTTCTAGATTCTGGAAGGCATTTCAGGAAGCTTTGGGTACAGATTTGCGTTTCAGTACAGCTTTTCATCCTCAGACAGACGGTCAATCCGAGAGGACTATTCAGATTCTTGAGGATATGTTGCGAGCGTGTTCGATAGACTTCTCCGATTCTTGGGATTCGCACCTACCGTTAGTGGAATTCTCTTACAACAACAGTTATCAGGCTAGTATCGAGATGGCACCGTATGAGGCTTTGTATGGAAGAAAGTGTAGATCGCCTATTTGTTGGGATGAGGTTGGCGAAGCGAAGGTTTTGGGTATCGATTTGCTTCAGGATTCGGTTGAGAAAGTTAGAGTTATCCGGGATAGATTGAAGACAGCCCAGAGTCGACATAAGAGCTATGCAGATAACCGAAGGCGAGATCTTAGTTTTCAGGCCGGTGATTTGGTATTCTTGAAGGTATCTCCGAAGGTGGGTATCCGAAGGTTCGGGAAGAAGGGTAAATTGGCTCCGAGGTTTATTGGCCCGTTTGAGATTTTGGGAAAGGTTGGACTTCTTGCGTATCGTCTTGCGTTACCGCCATCTTTGGATCGGTTACATGATGTTTTTCACGTTTCTATGCTTCGGAAGTATGTTCATGATCTGTCTCACGTGTTACCGAGGATACCGGAGGATATTGAGCCCGATATGACTTATGAGGAACGACCGGTTCGGATCTTAGATTCTAAAGTCCAAGAGTTGAGGAGCAAAAGCATTGCGTTGGTTAGAGTCCTTTGGAGGAATCATAATATCGAGGAGTCGACGTGGGAGCTTCGTGATGAGATCGAGAGGAAATTTCCGTGGCTTTTTGTTTAAGGTAAGTCTCGTTAAAATTCGGGTCGAATTTTCTTTAAGGGGGAGTGAATGTCACGACCCGAAATATAGGCTCTATTTTATTAGTAATAAATAATTATTTATTTATTTATTTGCTTATTTATTTATTTAAATTATTATTTACTTAAATAATTATGTGTGCATTTTATGTGTTATAATAATTGTACCTAGCATTTTATTCGAGTTATTTGGGCTAGTGTGGAAGTGTTGAGTCTTAATAGTTAGTAGGGAGTGTAAATAAATGTGCTAGTAGATGGGGGAGGGGCCCGAGTGTAAAATTTTGAAATAATTCCCCCCTACTCCCTCCCTACTCCTCCTCTTTCACCCTCACACTCCACCCCCCATTCTTCTTCTCCCAGCCATTCCTCTCTCTCTCTAAGCAAAAGTGGTAAGTTTTCTTCTCCTTCTTCTCTCTTCATTTAAACCTTCTTCCTCTCACCTTCTCTCATTTCTTAAATCATGAAATGTGTTTAGATCGTCGTTAGGATCGCGTAGAGCCAAAAAGAATCGAATTCCGTCAACTTTCATTATTTCCAAGTAAGTTACTTTTCCCCCATTTTGATGCTAAAATGTTCATATCATGTTCATGTGATGTTTGATGTGTTATTTTCGAAGTTTGATTGAGTTTTGAATTTATTTTGAATTTATTTGAGTTCTTGGGAAGAAAATGGTGATTTTGAAATGTTGGGTGTGATTCTTGGTTTTGGGTTGTTAGATGTTGTTGTTTAGGTTCCCTAGATGTTTAGATGTAGTTTTGGTACCTTGGAAACTAGTTGAAAGCTTTGATTTTGAGCATTTATTGAAGATTTGTATTTTGGCTCGAAAATGGTGAACCCAGCTCTGATTTTCCGACCCAGATCACTTCCGAGCGCCCGCCCTTAAGCCCTTAGGCGCCCGCCCACTGGAGAATTTCATGACCATAAGTTTCTGCCACTCGCAAGCGCCCGCCTGCCTCATTCCAGGCGCCCGCCCGCCCCTGTTCCAGGAATTTTGCCCTTTTGCTTGGTTTAAGACTTAAGGCCTAACTAGTTTAGGTTTAATCCTTCTAATTAACTTAAGATAACACCGTGGAACACTTTATTGTGTGGATTTGATTCTTTTGTGAATAAATATGATGTGAAATGTATTTAAGTACCGTTTTGGTAATGTAGTTCATCTTTGATGTGCTGTTTGCATTGGTTGACCTTTGTGGTAACTTAATTTGATTGGTTCCCTACTTTGGAACCTTAAGTTGTTCATTCATGCTAAATTATTATTACTTAGCATTTATTTGAAAGTCCAGCTGGTATTTTGTGTGTGTTTGGGCGATGGGAAAGATTATAATGGCAAAGCCAAGTCCATTATAATGTTGACCATTGTTTTGCCCCCTTCTTTACCCCTTCTCCAGATTGGCCTTGGAAAGGATAAGTCAGCGTTCCTTTGTGAATGTATCTGGCTAGCGGGTATGACTTTGTGTCATGATCCTTGTCCTTTGTGACACCGTTATGGTTATTGGTTCCGGTACCGGGGGTTTCTCTTCGGCTTTCATGCTATTATGAAGATGATGATTTGTTGATTATTGAAGCTGCGCAGCGATCCTTTATTTGGATGTCCCGGTTTGGAAAACCTTGGCTATATCCTTTGTTATGTGTTTATTTCCGCTGTTATCCGTTATGTGATAAAGGCTATGTGCTATGTGATATTTATTATCGTTTATTGATTATTGCATCATAGCATGTCATGTAGTTGCATTAGTAACTTATTGAGATTTATCTCACCCCCTTTTCTTTTATCTTTGTTTTTCCTTAACCCCCTCCCAGGTGCTAAGGATTAGTCTCGCTGATCACGAGAAAGAGGACGTCGAGTGTGGATCCGTTCTTTTGGGGAAAGTTGTATAGGTTGGTTTACATTATATCAATGTGTAACCTTTTGGGGATATTTGTACCAAACATTGACGTCATTAGGATTTTGTACATTTGTATTTTGTTGGGCATAAACTTGTGGAAGTTTATGATAAGTTGTAATTGGTTTTTATCAAACTTGGTTTTGTAAAACTTTGGATCATTACCTTTTGGTATTAAATGAAATTTTTAACTTCGGTATTTGTCAGTTTTGGTTTTAAGTCGACGTCCAGATCGCGGTCTCGGGCCCGCGGGGTCCGGGGTCGCGACAGAAAGTTTTCTTAATTAAGGGTCAAGGCAATCCCTTGAACCCACTGATTTGCAGGATCTCACCCAGAAGCGGGCGCCTCTGCCCTTCTTCCTCGCACGCGCGCGCCTTCCGCATAGGCATCCCAATGCGCGCGCTTCTGGGCGCATTCCCGGAACAGAACAGTGCACAGAAACAGAACAGAATGACAGTGTGTGGACACCGGGCCTGCACAAAACAGTTTTTACTTTCTGTTTATTTTTACCGGTCACACGGGTGATTCGGGAGTTGTAAATACGTGCTTATTTGTTTCCTTTTTTTTTTCTTTCTTTGAAAAAAAATAAAATATTTTGTCACTTGTTAGACCTCACACTACATGCACATATTCTTATCAATTGCTCACTATCGAGTCGCACAAGTCCAACCCCAAACCCGTCGAGGCCCGTCCTAGGAAGTTTCAAGCTCCACCAGACCTTGACTCTTTCGAAGCGGTAAACCTCAGCCCGTGGCGTAGTTCATGACTACATGCCGGGGGTGACCTTTGAGCCTCATATTCAAGCCGAGCACAAGCCACACAATTCTAGTCTAGGGTCTAACACTCCGTGATCAAGTCGGTTTTTCATGTACCGAGATTTCCCTAAACTAATGTCTTCAAATCATACATGCCAATTTGTTGCAATGGACGAAATAAAACTCCGTCCCCAAAAGTGGTTATTTTGGACGAAAATAAAAATCTGTCCCCGCATGTATGATTTATTACATTAATTTAGTTTAATCCCGATACATGTAGGTCTCACAAGCGTGGTGGAATCCGATGAGTATATGGGACCGCGAGAAGGTCTATATACTAGTGTGACGATTCCACTATTTTTTTTCTAGAAACCCCAAAAAGGACTCCGTCTTTCCGACTTTGTAAAAAAAAAAAAAAAAAAAGTCATTTTTCTTTATGTGGTTAAGTCTTTTCTTGTTTATGGGTGAAATCATTTCACTCAAAAGGTGTTTGTGGGGCCATCTTAAGATCGACCGTGTTCTCTCAATAGGACCAATGGCTCCAAACGGCAACGACAACGGCATTCCCGTGTCCAACGAAGGGTTATTCCGCATGGTGGAAGCATTGAAAGGGCAAGTTGATACACTAGCCGAGAATGTCCGTCGCAAGGATGATTTATGGCGAGCCCGTTACGAGCATGTGAAAACGGCCCACAAGAAAGAAGTTGCTCAACTCAAGAACCAATTGAAAGGGCTCACGAGTAAAGGAAAGGTCCAAAGCATTGATACCGGTTTGGTCAACACTCTCGTGTCCTACATTGACCAAAGGCTTAGTGGGCTAAATTTGCACAAGGGCCCGAGCACCGATCTCCATCAAGCTTCCCTCCTCATGAACACAATGGAGGCTCTTCCCGAAAAATTCAAGATGCCCAATATTGGCAAGTTCAACGGCAACTCTTGCCCCGACGCTCATGTCGACTCCTACATTTGGGCCATGCTACCAAAGAAAGTGTCTCCTCAAATAATGGCGCAATGCTTCCCGCTTACTCTCGAGGGGGTCGCAAAAGATTGGTATATGGGTCTTCCATTTTCCACCCGCCTCAATTGGGATGTCGCTATGCTTGCCTTCAAGTCACAATATCAAGGCAACTCCATATTCCGCCCCACCAAGAAAGAATTGGGGAGCACCGTGCAAATGGGTAATGAATCATTTGGGGACTTCTATCGCCGTTGGAATGACAAGCTAGCCGAGATGGTTGATAGGCCTTCCAAGAAGGAACAAATGGACATCTTCTTGAAATGTTTGAAAAATGGACTACCGCACTCGTCTTAGTGGGGCTTTTCACTCCGATTTCTCAAGCATGTATGATGCGGGGTTTAGAATTGACAATTTGCTCCGAGAAGTGGCCGAGTCCTCCTATGACACAAGCTTCAACGACAAAGGGTTCCCAAGCAATGACATGGAAGAATGTAGTGACATGGAAGGCTACTTCAACAAAGAGGACGACAACAACAATCTCCGTTTCTCTTTCTCTACCTAGTAATAGTAGGAATAAAAAAAAAAAAAAAAAAAAGAGTCAAAAGTCCTCTTTTGTGTGCATTAATGTTTTCTCTCGTCCCATGTTAAGTGTCGAGTCTTCTTATCAAATAAAAGTCGTTCTTGTCCTTATACACTCTTCCAAGTTGTTCGATCTAATTCTTGGCAAAATGATGAAAAAATGTCTAAACAAGTTTTAGAACAAGGTCATCACTTGAACGCCTAGGGGCTAAACATCGACGCCAACATCAACGACGAAGCCAAGACAAACAAGGTGGAGCAACAATCATGAAGAAGTCAAGCAAAGTTTTCAAAGGGGGATTAAAAAAAAAAAAAAAAAAAAAAGAACAAAAAAAAAGCTCGCTAGGTTGAAACCATCAAATCAACCTAGGCAAAAGTTAGAGCACACAAAAAAAAAAAAAAAAAAAAAAAAAAAATCCCCCTCAATCAAAAAAGTTCACATCAAGATCATCATCATCATCCACCAAGGAAGGACGAAGCAACAATTCATCACGAAGAATAGAGAATTCACAAGAACTACGATGACCTGAGCCTCTACACTGGAGGAACGTAGGCAACCTTCGGGTCCGGTCTCATGCAAGAAAGAAGATATGTTTAGCCCTAGCACGTTATGGTGATCGGCCTTCATCTCGAACTTGTCAAGACATCTTTGTACGATTCATTTGCCAATGAATTAATCACCAAAGAGATTGAACAACTTTCTTAGATTTGGAATCATTTCGCGTTCCTTGTCGAGTCTAAGGACTTCTATTCTTTCTGCATGCTCCCAATTTCTTGCAGTCAAATTGGGGCTTTCCTTCTCTTCTCTCTTAATGACTTACTTGCCTTCGTGAGTCATTCAATTCAATAAAAAAAAAATACATGTCAATACTAGGGACACTTCCCTAGTCGAGTCAATGTCACTCATCTTTAGTGACAAAGGGTTTTCACCGCAAAATCACATGTCTCTCATCCTCAGCTAGAGTCAATGCACACTTCCTCATTAATCGAGTCAAAAATGAAGACGCAAAAGAGATGCCCGCTAGATTGAAAACCCGAAAGGGCGGTCTAGGCAAAAAACAGGGTGCGTCATAAAAAAAAAAAATGAGAGAGTGAGAGAGAGAAGGGAAAGAGAAATGGAGATCTCTGACCTCTAAAGAAGACAACTACACAAGTTCTACATTGAATCTCCTCAGCAAGTCAATTCCCCACCGAGTCAACTTTGGGATTGCAAAAAGCTCGACAAGATATGGCACCATCAAATGTTGTTTTGGGTTATTGGCATCATTCTCCAGCAGTGTGCATTTTTTGGGTTCATGAAAAGAAGGCCCGTGGTAGCCAAGACCCATCCGAGAACGAGCCCATCATAAAAGGGCACGAGGTTGCACAAATAATCCCTAGCTAGTCAATTGGCTTGGGCAACAAATAGCAACAACATGTGTCTCGGTTTTCAAAGCTTCTTCAAGTATGTGCTTCTAAAGTACGCCGAAAGGCTCCCGAGAAATGGAGTAGCTCTTGCCATGTCCTCTCATGTTTGTTCCCTCGCACGAGGATGAGTCACTCTTGCTTTGCTCAACAAATGGTGACGCCCTAGGGGCTATGTGACTCAAGGACAAGGACTTCTTTTGCTTCACTTGACAATCAATACACCCTAGAGGCTATGTTCGAGAAAGATGTGTGAGACTATCCTCAAAGTCTCCCAAAAGGGATGTCAAAAAGCCCTCTTGTCGCGTGTGCCCGTGCTCGTTCCCCCAATCAAGGATGGACCTTTCTCGCAATCAATGATGGCACTCTAGGGGCTACGGTCAAGTCTTAAAGGCTCCCTCGGCAAAGAACAATTAACTCCCCAGCAGTATCCCTAGCCAAGTCATGTGCAACATTGGAAGCTTCCTCAATTCGGCACCGAAGGTCTCAACGGGCTTCGCAATCTACAATCTTTTGGGCTTCGGCATTACATTAATTCAAGCAAAGGGCAGTATTAGGGCTTCGCGACCGACAGTCTTTTGGGCAACAATACTCGAGCAAGTGCAATGTGGAGTAGTCTTATGGCTCCATGAGAACAATCAAGATTCAAGGGTCTCTCAACACTTCAAGTCAAAGGCCTCTTGGTTTTAAATGAAGACTCCGATGTTATGAATGAAGTTGATGATTTTTGTTAGAACTTTCAAGCGAGATTTTGAAGGAAGTCTTAGAGAAAAGGAAAAAGATTCAATATGCTAAACTCTAATCAAAACAGGGTTATAGCGGGAAATGCCACGGCCAATCCCAATGTTTCTGCAATTCAGCACCCCCTTCTCCAAGACCAAAAGCACAAGGTGCAGCTCGGATAAAGTTGGGCCACAACACTAGTTGCATCCGAAGATTCGTCATTAGTTCAACTCAAGAAGAGTCAAGCAAGCATACTCATTTGGGACTTTATCACACCAAGACCTTATCATCCGCGACCTCGACGGCATCGCAAGACATTACTGCATCTTTTGACATTAGCCCTCAGCCATTTGGATATCAACCACAATGAGGCCATTCATCTCCCCAGTAAGAGCAAGAAGGGGATCTCTATCAAGAATTCTACCCGACGGTACATCCGCTCTCAATGCCGAGCCAATCACGAGATATTTTGGGGCTTTACAATGAAAGGTCTTCACATCCCGCCATCTACAAGCCCACGACACTTGGGGCTTTGCAACCTTGGCGTCAACGATCTCCTCTTGGGGCTTGCTCACTACAACAACAAATGGTGATTTACTCGAATGGCCCAAGAGCTGATTTATCTTGGAGCTATGCAAGTCCCTCAAAATTTGGCATCAAAGGCATTCTAGGGGCTTCACAATCAGCAACCTCTCATCTCGGCATCAAAAGCCTTTTGAAGCCCCATAATCGATAAATCTCTTGGGACTAGACATCAATCTTCGTTGGGCACACCGGCGACAACAGAATTCAAGCGAGGCAATCCGGACTTCGACTGAACATGACTTGATCTTGGGTTGGCTTCACAAGCACACAATGGTTAAAATGGTTCACCCACGAACTAAAAAAAATATTTTCCTCACATGTGTGCATATTCTTTCCTTTCTAAAAAAAAAAAAAAAAAAAAAAAAGATTTTTCTTTTTCTCCTTCTATGTGCAAAAATATGTGCTTTACTTTGCCTTGCTCCTAGCTTCTCCTCCAGCATTCTCCATCATCCTTGAACTACGCTGGTCTGATTCCCTTCAAGGGATACGTAGGCAGCCTTTGTCACGACCAATCCATCATCCAGAGTACCATCTCGCCAACCCATCATCAAGAGCGTTCTCTCATCAACATCCAAAGAATGGACATTCTCCATCAAAGCATCCTCCGCGGACATCAGAAATCCATCTCCACTCAAGCGGCAATGGTAAGTGAAGGTATGAACATCATTCATTAATACTTTCCTCAAAATCACACAGCACACAAAAGCAATTTCTTCATGCAAAACTGCTTTCAAATCACATTGCACCACGAGCATAATTTCTCTCAATCATCACACTTCATGCATCTTCTTGCACAAACACATATACCTGTCAAGCACACACATAACAGGTACCACCACGAAGTCAACAACACCCGCTACTCAAGGCACTTCATCCCCATCAGAAAGTGGTCAACTGTGCCCACACCCCACAAAGTCAATACGGCTCCAAACAACATACGACAAAACTCGGTCCATATCGAGACAAGCTCCCATGAGCTCCAAGTCGGCAACTCGGTCCATATCGAGACAAGCTCCCATGAGCTCCAAGTCGGCAACTCGGTCCATATCGAGACAAGCTCCCATGAGCTCCAAGTCGGCAACTCGGTCCATATCGGGACAAGCTCCCATGAGCTCCAAGTCGGCAACTCGGTCCATATCGGGACAAGCTCCCATGAGCTCCAAGTCGGAAACTCGGTCCATATCGAGACAAGCTCCCATGAGCTCCAAGTCGGAAACTCGGTCCATATCGAGACAAGCTCCCATGAGCTCCAAGTCGGCAACTCGGTCCAAATCGAGACAAGCTCCCATGAGCTCCAAGTCGGCAACTCGGTCCATATCGAGACAAGCTCCCATGAGCTCCAATACAACACTCCAGCAAAAGTCGCTCATGCAGGGAGCGCACCCCTATCTCTAGCAATTTCAAATTACTGCTTTCATCGAGTCTTTGCTTTCTTTTCTTTCTTTTTCTTTGTCGATGTCCTCGGCGGGTGTTTTTACTTTCGTCGACGCGTTTTGCTTTGCAATCCACGTCGCCGAGGGGCTCTGTAGACACCCCGCCTTGGACCTCTCACCCCGATTGCATACAAAGTATTTTTATTTAACTTATTTTTATTAATTTCTGTTACTTCGGTTAAGTTCCTAACTGATTCCGTTAGTTTTGGACTAAACTGCATAACAGAATTAATTTTAGAGTCATTTCTGTCTTTCTGTCATTTTTAGAATCGCGCGCTTCCGGCACTGCTAATGGGCCGCGCGCGCCTCCCGTCCCAAAGGCGGGACTCGCGCGCTGTCTGATATAGCAGTAACGGATTGCACCTTATTTCCCTCCCTTTTCTTATTTACAAACATCTTTTCTTGATCACAAAAACCATCTTTTTACATCCACATTCATCCCCCCTTTTCTCATTAACTCCCAATCCCAAATTCTAAGCCTTTTCCCAAAAACTAATATTTCTTTCATTTATTATTTGATTTCTTTTATTTCTTTTATTTTTCTTTTATTCATTTATCTTATTTGTGATTGGCTCATTCCATTTCACATGGATGACCAATTTCCCTCCATCATTTCCCTCTCTTTTTTACCTATAAAAACCATCATCTTCTACCTTGGAAAGGGACTTCTTTTTGGACTTTCTTTTTGGACTCAAACCTTGATTCACCAACTACATTATACACAAATTCTCCCAACAAGAGTTCTTAGTAACAAGACTCTACACAAATTGTTCTACAACAATTTCATTACAACAACAACACTTTCAAGTCAAGGTTCCAAGTCCTCTTTCTCAAGGTACAACTCCATTTTCTTCCTTTGTTTTCTTCTTCTTGATGTATGCAATCCCCATTAATGGGACATGACCAACATGACTACTTCACATATTGAAGTTAGTTAAGGTTATCTCCCTACATTTTAATCTTAACTTTAATTCACCATGTTAATTTCTCTTCATCTCTTAATGTAATTCTTTAACATTACTTGTTACATGTAATCTTTATCATTAAATAAATAAAACAATTCTATTTTATTTCCCCTTTAATTCCCCTTTTCTTCTCATCACAATTGTTAGCACATTTCTATTTAATTAATTGAAGGACATGTAAATATTAGAACACCAATAGTAGCAAGACCCGCGTAAGCGGGGCGGAGTGGGTGTTTAAGTACTTCCCACTCCGTCACCTAACCCCCGAACCCTTCTCTCCCGAATCTCTGGTTTTGTACATAAATTAGGCTATTTTTAGGTTTTTCTTATGTTCCTTTAAAAACATAGGTGGCGACTCTAAACAATCTAAAACAAGTTAGACATCCTAGGATAATTCACCGCTCTAGCCAAGCCGTGGTTCCCCGGGGTATCTACAAGGGTCGAGACAAAAGTATGCACTCTGAGTTGGGGAGTAACCGACAAAAACACATAGGGAAGAGCGAGGATCAAGTTTATTGTTGGTGTAGGGATGGAGCCAAGGATAACAGAGACAGCCGAAACTGCGAAGTTTTGCAAAGTTTGGTTTTTGATTGTGAAGTTTTTCAAACGGAGAAGTGAGGTGAAGAGAGGGTGTCGGCATCATGTTTATTAGATAACAGGCAGTTGCAAAAGCTAAGGACCAGAATTTCCTAGGCATGGAAGATTGAGTGAGAAGAGAAAGTCTCGTTTCAACAATGTGTCAGTGCCTCCGTTCGGAGTAACCATTATGCTCCGGAGTGTGTGGAGGAGAAGTAAAATGAGAGATACCATGTTGAGCAAGGAAGGGGCGGAGACCAATGTATTCACCACCATTGTCACTGTAAATGGTGAGAATGGGTCGGTTAAAAAATTTCTCAACAAGGTTTTTGAAACGAGTAAAAACAGGGAGAGCATCATCTTTATGCTTTAATGGATAATCTTTATGCTTTAATGGGTAAAACCAAATGTACTTAGAAAAATGATCAACGAAAATAATATAGTACTTGTACCCATCAAAAGAAGAAAGCGGAGATGTCCACACATCCCTGTAAATTATGTCAAGAGGACCATGAGATTGAATTGTATTATCAAAGAACGGAAGTTTGTGACTTTTATTGCAGTCACAAGAGTTACAGTGAAAGGAAACTGAACTTGGAATGTCTAAACTGAAATTCTTGCTAACATAACGTAAAATAGAAAGGGAGGGATGTCCTAATCTATGATGCCAATTTGAAGTTGCGGAGAGAGCAGCGGAATGAAGTATCGGGGTAGACGGAAGCCACTCATAGATGCCAGATTTAGGTTGACCTTGGTGTATGATTGTGCCGGTGCGAAGGTCCTTCACAATAAAAGAATTGGGTGAGAAGGTGATGGAGGCACAATTATCATGACAAAATTGAGATATAGAGATAATATTTCTAGAAAGGGACGAAACATGGAGAACATTATTAAGAGTAAAGGAAGTAGACGGAGAGGAGATAGAAGTGGAACCCGTATTAGCAATGTTTAAGCAAGAGCCATCACCGATGAAAATTTCTTCTGTCCCTGTGTAAGGTGAATGAAGAGCAAGTGTGTCAAGATTATTAGTGGCGTGATGAGTAGCTCCGCTATCTAGGAGCCAGGAGGCTGGATTAGGGTTGTGAACGGAAGAGGTGTGGGCAGATGGAGAGGGCGATGGGGTTTGCCGGTATTGAGGCTGAGGGGTGTAACGATTAGGGTTGGGAGGTGGGGTTGGGAATACGGCATTAGGAAATTGTTGACGGAAGGAGGCACACTGCGACATATAATGACCACTGTTTCTGCACCACTGACACTTGCCGTTGTATGGTGCGGGTGACCTTTGGAAATTAGGGTTAGGGTTTGGGTTCGGAGTAGTGGAGGTGGTAGTTTGGCGGGATGAGGGCTGTTGAGTGTTGTTTTTATTAGAGAAGTTGATAGTGGCTGTGAAGGAAGGCAGAGGGTGAGACTTGTGTTTGATGGTGAGTTCCCGGTTTAACAGTTTTTCGTGAAGCTCGTCGAAGGTTATAGGGGTTTCACGACTTTGAACGGCTGTGACGACTGAATCAAACTCAGGGTCATTCAATTGGTCAAGGATACGATCAACAAGGTCTTCGGAGTCAAGGGGGCGGCCAAGCGATGCTAACTGATCAACACAATGTTTCAGATCTTGCATGTAATCAGATACTGAACGGGGACCTTTTGTTATACTGCGGAGACGATCTTTAATCTGATTGAGATAAGAGCGAGATAGGTTGGCATATGTTTTTGCAAGTGTTGTCCACGCATCATATGTGCTAGCACACTGAGAGATAAGAGGAACAAGAGGGGGAGATAGAGTGCCGGCAAAAGCACTGAGGATCAATTTATCTTGCCTATACCGGGTGGAGTAGGCAGGGTTTTTGATAGGGCAGACGGAGGAGCAGCGGCTGCAGCAGCCTTCTCGACGTCGGTAGCAGTGGCGGCTAAGGTTGGTGTGGGCGGAGTGATGAGCTGTGGTGGTGCTATTAGGGTTCCATCAATGTAGCCATAAAGATCAAGACCAATTAGGGTAGCTTCAATTTGAACCTTCCACGCAATATAGTTGGTGGAGGTGAGTTTAAGAATATGTGAGAGAGAGACGACGACGAGCGGCTTAGTGGGCTCGGCGGCGTTTGGGAGGAAAAGACTGCTATCGGCGGAGGCCATGGGACAGACGTGAATGAAAAAAAATTAGGATTTATGGATCTATGCTCTAGATACCATGATAGAATTTAAGAATTAGGGTATAGTAATTTGTGGAAAACATTGTGTCAATCTTATTCACATATGAAGTATATATATACAAGAGATAATTACTTGGTGTGCAAGTAACGAGAATCCTAACTATATTTACATGCGTATAAGAGATAAATATAAAACAAATCTTCTAGACTAATACAGAGATGCAGATTTATCTCTAACATATAATGATCCTGGGATACTTCCCTTATCACCAATTGGTTTAAGGTGGAACCTCAGACTGTAAGATGGTATCAGAGCTGGTCCACCACACGTGCAGGCCCAACGGCCCACGATGTTATTCCGCGCCACCCGATTGATAAGTCCACGTTGTAAGTCTTTGGCAAAGCCCTGCTACACGTGAGGGGGCGTGTTAGAGATATTATCCCATATCGGGAATTGACCAATCTTAGCTCTAGCATATAATGATCTTGGGCTACTCCCCTTATCACCAATTGGTTTTAAGGTGGAACCTCAGACTGTAAGATAGGGGTGGGGTGGTTTTCAAACTGAAGACTTAGGCCAACAATCACCAGTAACTAAATGTTGTAACATACACAACAGAACTACAAAGGTAATTTATGCAAAATACAAGTACTCTATACCACCTCAAAACTATTTGTCCAGTCTACAAACATATACATTTCGCTTTTGCATTGTAAATTTAGATACACCAACGCTAAATCATGGGAATTCACTGAGAGGATGAGACCATGAAGTAAGAAGTGTTGAACATCTGGACTCTTTTTCAGTAATTTGCATAGAGTACATAGAGGGGTGAATAAAAAGAGTTCCATTTAACTTATTCCCGTGCACACGGCTACTCGTTCCCTTGCACCTTGCTGCAATCATTAATCTTTGTTAATGATAGTCGACACTAATAGTTATGCGGCATACTTTGTCAATAACAAATTACTCCCTCCGTCCCATAATAAATGTCGCATTTGACTTGTGTGCTCTCGTTTTTTGTACATCACTTTTACCATTGTAAAATGGCACGAAAACTATTTCTTTATTTAAAAACGCGGCTTTCATTTTTGGGACAAATTAAAAGGAACGTGTTGTATTTGGCGAAATTTCTAGTTGCAGTATCGAAAGCAACGTCCGCCCCGAGTGAAATTGTGTTGTTCCCAGCAACACTAGAGAAATTGACAATAGGGGTTGCAGTTAAAATGTGGGAATATCATTTGTTAATTTGGTGTTACTAATAAGATTAGCTAATACTATTAGCTAAGAATGAGAAAAATGAATAGCCTCTTAGTTGTAGGGCCAATGCTGACATGACTTCATGAGACGTAAGATTTGATTAATTAATTATTAATAATAATTAATATATATAATAACTACTATAATTAACTAATAATATTAATAATAAAATTTAACTTATATAGTAACTATTATGGTTAACTAATGTTTCATAGTATCAGTTAACTTATACACTCCCTCCGTCCCACCTCACTTGACACCCATGAGGTGGGCACAATAATTAAGGAGAATGAATAAAATAAGGAAAATATGTGGTAGAAAATGAAGAGAGAGAATGAGTGGTGGGGTAGAGTGATTATAAAATTATAAAACATACTCCCTCCGTTCCGAGTAAGTTGCAACCATTTGCCATTTTGGGCATTCCACTTAAGTTGCAACAATGCCAAATAAGGAAACTCTTTATTAATATTGGAAAAATAGTGTATTTTTGTATTATGTGAAGGAAATATGATTTATTTCCGTGATATATATTTTGTCAAATGACAAAATTAATTATGGGTTTGTGTTTAGCTCCATGAAAATATTGAGGTAATGTATTTATTTGTCCAATTTTGTGTTTGGATGAATAAGACTTTAAGGCTTGAAGTTGTGAAAATAGTTCATCTCATTTGAGCTAGAATCTCAAGTGACTAGTTCATCTCATTTGAACTAGAATGTCAAGTGACTAGCTTTATCTCCAAAATTAATAAAGGACATATGGATTGAGTTTATCCTTTGATTAATTTAGGAGCAACAACCATTTGTGATAATACAATAGAAGTAACACAAAAAAGATACATAAAAAGTGTTCCAACAATATCCACATCCATCCTTTCGTTGCATTTTTTATCATCTCTTCCTTTGGCCTCCTATATTGTATTTGGTCGTGATACCGTCCAGGCACTGAATTCAATTCGCCGGAGTCTCTTAGTGCAGGGAAGCATCCGGTTCGTGCGAGTTATCCTGGGAGACTAGCGTCCGACGACAACCTCAAGCACTCACGGTGAGGGGGCGAATAAGTCTTAAGGACAGTGTGTTCAACACACGGCTCGGCACAAAACATTCAGTCTAGTTTCTGTTTATCTATTCTCCATTTTATTAATTTATTTATTTATTATTTATTCTGTAATTCGAGTTCTTTTTTGTAGAATTTTCCTAACAATCTTAAGACTTATTCCTTCTGCAAGAGGGAACGGATTACAGAACAACATACTAATTTAATTTGTGAGAAATGATTACAGATTACGATATGCTTGTGGCATGGTGGCAATTGGAGAAAATATTGAAAAGGGACGGAAAAACTGTGGAATATAAGCAAATTTTCAGCACTGTTTTTCATGACCAGCTGTGGTAAAATGAAATTTCCTACTTCGTTAACCGTTAGATCGGTCTGAAATTCTTTGTGCATGTTCAGGACTCATAGAAGAAAAGTCTGAACGGTGGAGATTGGATTCTGATATCCAGAGAAGAAGATCAAAAATTCGTAGAAGTGCAGATTTTTTGAAACAGTTTGTTTATTTGATGTTCATGACATCAACTATGAAATCAATGGTGGCTATGCCTCATAAAGTGGTTATACATCTTGTGATATGTCTCTTATGGATCGTATGAATCATATTAAAGATATTAAAAAGTTCGATGGAACTAAGAACGTTGAAAGATTAAGTTTTTAACGTTACATTGACAAAGATAATAGGGCTTCTTGAAAGAAGTTGTTACAACCTATTATGGTCAATGGTGACAAAGGTCACAAAAGATTAACATAGTAAGGCTTTTTGAAAGAAGTTGTTAAATCTTATTATTGTTAATAGTGACAAAAAGTCATAAAGATAGAAACAATAGGACTTCTTGAAATAAGTTGTTAAATCCTATTGTTATAGATGATGGGTAATGACACAAAAATTTAGATGAAGGGCTTCTAAAGAATTTATGCATTTTGTGAATGAGAAATTAATTTTCTCTAATTCTGAGGTAATCCAAGATGAAACCTTTAAAGTTTGGAATAGTTGACCTCTAATTAAATTTTTTCAACAGGTTTATAATAGTTGTTATAAGAAATAAATTGTGTGAATTCTCCTATTGAATTAACAATTTATTTTGTAGAAAAATTCTTTAAAAGAGGTAGAGAGTTATTGACACGCCCCAAGTCCCGGGATTCCCTAATAGAACCTCGAACCTGGTGCGCGTAACTAACAAGAAACAAGAAACTAACGGGAAACATGAACAATACCTGTTAAAAACAAAACTGACAGGATATATATACTCAAGAGTAGGGAGCTAAGATAGCTCACACGAGTTCTAGACCAAGAAAATTAAAACCAAACAAGTTACATACAGCGGAAGACATGCCTAGCAAATAAGCTGGCATCAAGAACTGTCTAGGGACAACAAATACTACCCCAATACAAGCCCAGAGTTTAATTAACTCATACAAGATCGTCCTTACCAAAATATAAAAGGACACTAACTTCGAACAAGAATATCCTGCTGAGTAAGTTCCCAGCTAAGTCGAGCCTCACTGCGTACTATCCCCTGCTTTCCTGGGGGGGGGGGGGGGAAACAATTAAACAAATAAAGGATGAGATAAATCTCAGTAAGCTATTAACATGCAACTATATGTCATGTTATCATGCAATACAAGTAGATACTCAAGTAATCATATATCAAGTATCATCAAGTAACAAGTATAGGAGAGACTAAGCCAACTCAACAAGTAATCAAGCTCAAGATATGATCAGGTAACAAGTAGTCAAGTAGTGTGAGAGGCTAGACCAGCTCACCAAGATGCACATAGGCCTATCACGCATTGTACCTGAATCCTTCCTTATTCCTCCCAAGAATACCATTTGTTATCGATGCTTTTCTAGCTGAGGACAACCAAGAACAAGAACAAGAACTGCTGTGCAGTATATAAGAAGACCTGGTAACCAGTGTCATCCACAAGAACAAGATCCACGTGGTGTTCAAGACAAGAGTTTAGCATTCACTTAGGTCAGGCTTATTGCTCCAACCAAGGAAGCTATGCCCTTACTATGGCCGGTAGTAAGGGGTCAAGCGGAAATACATAGGGACCCGATTGTCACTTAAACCCCAGCTCTCGCGACAAGCGTGAACCTATATATTTTCGAACAAGAAAGGAGAACCAGCTGAACTCACACAAGAATGCACAAGTAGATGTTTACTTGAACTACGAGAATAGAACTAAGTCCCATATTAGTGGACCAGTCTTTATGCACTATGTAATCATGTATCATGTGCTCACGAGAATATGCACCATGTAGTAATGTATCATGTGCTCACGAGAATATGCACCATGTAGTAATGTATCATGTGCTCACGAGAATATAAGTACACGTACGCAATTATTGCGAATACCAATCAAGTTCAACTATGGCACGTAAGTGTCCATGTAACACGATCAATCCAAGTTAGGGTCTATTAATAACAGACCTCAATCACGTAGTAGGGTATATCACTTAGTCACATGCCAAGTTTGCACGTACATATTCATATCACGTTTAACACATTAAAGTGTCTATCACGATACCCTTACTATCAAATAGAGCTCAATACATTATACTCTAAACACGTAGTAGAATAGGTCACATTGTACCTAAACACAGTCATACTTCACGTATATGTATCGTTAATAATCGAATACATTTTCTAACACATATTGTGTTCTATAATCATTCTTATTAACTTAAATCGTAGTATTCACGATTATATGAATTATCTTCATATTACACTAGTCCCTATTTTCTTTAGGAACCCATTTCAAGACAAGATATTTTCTTTATTCTTTATATACTTCATTTAGTATATACACGATTAAAACCAATCACTAGCACTTTAGTGTTTGTTCATAACACTTACAATACACACGTATCATGTTCAAGTATGTAGTAGAGTTAATCATTCTCTATCTAGTCATATCCCAACTCTTTTGGTTATTCACACCATGTACCAATCAATCAAGAAGCCACATTCTATCAAGTAAATATATGCAAGATTTGCATATACACATCAAGACTCTTTCAAGTTTATTACCATACACATATATTGGTGTCAAGGCACGTACAAGATTTTATAATCTTATATTCAAGTCTTAATCCAATTATTTGGATGTTCAAGTCATGTACAAGATTTTGTTGTCTTATACTTCAAGTTCAAGCTAAGAAGATGAATTATACATCTTTCACGAATTGTTTTCAAATCCTTTTCTTAAGACATTCAAGCTCAATTCATTAGTTGGTGCCCCTAAAGTACACAAACATTGACTTCAAGACACATAAAAGAGTTACTACTCTTATACTCAAGTTATCCTTTAATTATGATTCAAGTCCACATTTCATTTAATCACGAAGGGACTATTTTTCAGTACTAGAGTGTTCTACAACACTCATCTAGGCCATCTAGGGTAGTACCCTAAACCTAGACCAAGAATACTTCGAGTTCACTTTAAGTAAATGAGCTATACAACTTATACTTACAAGTTCATAATCCCCTCCATAGGATATTCAATCTCTAGTCATTGTTTTAATGCCCCTAAGGTGCACAATCATTGGCTTCAAGACAAGTATAACACATAAGTGCTTGTTCATAGCACTTTCAAGACATAAAGAAGAGTTCTTCCTTTTATACTCAAGTTCTCATTTTAATTTAATGAGTAATCATGTTCAAGACTCACTTCTGATACCCCTAAGGTATCACAACACTTACTAGGACATCTTATCTTAAGGCTATATGCCTTAACAAGGGATAAGCTTCCAATTTTATTTTGATTTAAAACACTTTGGTTGAGACAGGGGACCGGGCGGGCGCTCAAGGTATACCGGGCGGGCGCTCATTGAAATACTTTTGAAACCCAAACTTTCTGGTGAAACAGGCGGGCGCTCGAGGTACCACCAGGCGGGCGCCTGGTACAATTTTTAGCAAATACCCATTTCTTTCCCAGGCTTAGAAATCCCCGTCCCAAGCGTAGGAGTATAATTTTTATCAATATATTATCAAACCCAGGAGTACAATAACAAGCTTAAATCACTCATTTCAATTATACTTTCTTATTTCAACAGAGACTTTTATACTTACAAATTCTCTGTCCCAAATGTAGGAGTATAAACCCACTAACACTTTCTAACATTCAAGAGTACATTTTAACATGCCCAGAACACTTCTATAGGGACACTTTATTAATTTATCCCCGTCCCATAAGTAATAGAATAATTTTCTTTTATTCCCAATTAAATATTTCACCGTCCCAAAAGTATAAATACAATTTTATATTATACTAATATAAACATTTAGGGATACTTCCATTCATTTCCCCGTACCACAAATAATGGTACGATTTTTCTAATAATATTTAAATCAAGTTACTATTTCTCCGTCTCACGAATAGGAGTGTAATTTCCCACAAACCAACAACCCAGGAGGTTAACTAATTTAAACCAATTTTCCAAGTTTCTTTTGTACGTAGCATATTTATACTCCCTTCGTCCCAATTTTACAAGTATCACAAAAATTGTCCAAAACACAATTTTAACAAGAACAAGTAGCGGGAATAACATATATGCATGTTATTACAAGTAAGGGGGAGTCAATAACTTACCTAGTCAAAAATCAAGTTGACCCAAATTAATTTCTGTTCGGCAGGAAACGCTCTATTCAGCGCCACGAATATTTATCCGGGACCGGAATCACGAACAGAGGGATAATTGAGCTCGAGGAGTCGAGAATAGGAAGAATCCTAAACCTTCTTTATGAAACAGAGAGAGTACGAGAATGATGAAGAATGAATTGCCTTTCACAGGCAAACAACAAGATATACTTCAACTATCCAAGAATTGCAGCTAGGCCCCTCAAGTTCTAACTTTGACAAAAAGGCCCCTAAACTTTCAACTTTAACATTTAACCACCTTAATTTTCTAAAGTAACTAAATAATTAACTCAAATAAAATAGCATATAAATATGCTAGCCAAGAATTTAACAAGCAAGTCAAAAATTTAACAAATAAGTCAAATATTTAACGAAATTAAGGATGGGCATTACAGTTATAGTTGTAACAACAAAGTAATAATTTGGTGTTTAATTGTTTTAAATTAAAGCCAAAGTATTGGGAAAGACTCCTTGTGTGGAGACGAATCTCCAAAGGAATATGATGTATTTTATGTATTCCTGCTCACTATAGTGAGAAGTCAAGGAATGTTGTTGGCATCAACCTTATGTGTTGGCAACAAAAGATGTTCTATTTGATCACCTTGAATTTAGTGAGGTTCTTAATGAAGATCCTACAAAGTTTAGTGGAAATAAGATGGATGTTTTAAGCCATGAATGCGGTCTAAGCATATGAATTTCTTTTGCCTTTATCATGGAAGCATGGAGAATTCATTTGCAAGAACTATGTTCTTAATGAGCTCTCTGATTCTCTTTATAGTGTTTAGAGAGAAAAGGAATGACAAAAGAATTGTGGGAGTCTTTCGACTATAACAATAAAATTGAGAATGCGGGTACAATGATTAATTGTAAGCCGTTTCCCGTTTTAAATATTAGACTCCATAGACCGTAAAAACTCAAATGGAAGAGTTGAAATTGTCTTTCATGAAATCCATGCCGAATGGATGGTGTTAAGTGAAATTTTCAAGTGACAAATTGAGAAATTATTTTTCACTTGGAAAGATTTAAGAAGCACCTCAAAAGTAAATGAATTGAAATGAATGTTGAGATGCTTGCTGTTCATCTTTGTGTTGGAAAGAGAATAGAGTTTCAGAGATGAAGTTGTTAACACTTCTTATATCAAAAGCAAATTTGGTAGAGCATACCAAAATGCTTATGGCAAAGACAAAGTATGACAAATTTACTTGAAAAGTCAAAATTTGTCTGAAAAGTCGAATTTGTGCGAAAGACAAGCTTGTTTGAAGCGTCAAGCTTGTTTGAAGCGTCAAACTTGTTTGAAAAGTCAAGCTTGTTTGAAAATCCAAAATTAAGTCATGCATATATCTTTCTTGACAACAGTGGGTGTCATTAAGGATAATCTTCATGATTTGAATAAATGAAATAAAAAATTGTATCAACCGATGGGTTGATTTAGTGATCAATAATGAGAATAAGTCTCTTTAGTTGGATCACATTCACTTATTCAAAAAGGAATTCAACAAGATGTGAAATGTGTGTTGAACTATATCATCACAAGTTAAGTATAGTGATAGATTGTTAAACACATGGTATGATAACAATGTTATTGTTATATGTAATAAGTATTGTCTCATTGAATGGAGAAGTTGGAAACCAACTTTAAAATGAGATAATGAGGATGAAACACTAATGCTTATAGTGTGTATATAACATGTGTTTGTACACAATATCCACCTTGTAAACTAATATCAAATGGTGTTGATGAAAGAACTAATAACACTATTGTTATATTTAGGACTAACCCAAAATGTGGGGAGTGAGTCTACTTTGGGAAATTAAATACCTATTGAATAGGTTACCCCAAGAAAGCAATGTAAATTCCATATGAAGTATGGAAACGTAGGCCTACGTACACTTGTGAATGTGGGTGTGGTTCGCAAAGTAGAAAGTCCAACATCAACAAAATGGATATTTGCGTACAAGATGGTGGAGTATGTAAGTAATGAGTTTTCATTGGGTTGTCATATATTATTCATTGACATTGAATATATAAAACCAAGATTGAAATAAATGGAAATCATGTACTGATGTCAAGTTCATGAAAAATTAACAAATGATACATTGAGTGAAATATATCAAAGTGATACTTTAAGTGAAATGGATTAAAGTGATACTTTGAATGAAATAGATCAAAGTAAAGTGTGCAAGTTAGTAAAGTCACTAGATGACTTGAAACAAGCACAAAATAATGACATCAAAGCTTGATTTTACCATGAAAGAAAGTGGATTAATCAAAAATGACATGAATGGAAATATCATAGTGTTGATTAAATCTATCGAAGATATGTTGAACTTGAAAGAAGTTTGCTAATTTGACCGTTGAATTTAAAACTTCTAGAAGAACTCATGAATTTGCATTAAGCAAGTTATGATATAGTTCTTAAAGAGTTTTGAAAAGGTCAAGAGATATGGGTTTAGCGGATGTTATCCTTGAAGTGAAAATTTTCTAAGAAATCAAATGGATAATTCTTGAGAAATTAGCAAGGATAATTGTGCAATGGCTCGAACATAATATTCATGAGTTAACATCTATTGAAAAATAAAGTTCATGTTGTTCTTCAAGTTGAACACTCGAGAATTATTGGAATTCTAGTGAATTGGTGCACTAGTAATCCTAAATGTATAGTGAGAGTACTAAGGTAGTTGAGATACAATCGAGATCAAGGATTACTCTACACTAGACATCTATCGATATCTGAAGGATATAGTAATGCTACATGGATATCAGATATCCAAGACTCAAGGTCTAAAAGTGGATTTGTATTCACATTAGCAGGTGCAGCTATATCATGGAAATCTTCTAAACAGATGGTTATAGCCAGATCCACGATGGAATCTGAGTTTATAGCTTTGGACAAATGTGGGGAAGAATCGGAATGGCTACGCCATTTCCTAGAAGATATTCCAAGATGGACAAAGCCAGTGCCACCAATCTGTATACATTGTGACAGTCAATATACAATTGGTAGGGCACAAAGCAACACGTACAATGGTAAGTCGAGACATATACGTCGAAGACATTATACCATAAGACAACTACTCTCAACTGCTACCATCTCCATTGACTATGTGAAGTCAAAAGATAACTTAGCGGATCCGTTAACCAAAGGGTGTTAAATAGAGAGGTAGTTGCGAGATCGACAAGGGGAATGGGTTTAAAGCCTCTTGAGAAGTTAACCACGGCGGAAAACCCAACCTAGCTGACTGGAGATCCCAACATCTAGGTTCAAAAGGGACCATCTAACCGTTAAAAGACTTATAGCGTCACTGTGGGGATTAACCCCATACCCATTCCTAAAAGTGACATCCCGAGATGAATAAGGTTAAGCCTATGGCTTTTAATGATTCTTATGGAGTAAACCGGGTTACTTAGAAGAATCACCTACGTGAGAGAGAAGTGGGGCCGCTTCGAGGATAATTGTGTGAGGCTCAATTCTTAAACCCTCTCACAGAACCAGACATTGTGTTCCATGGCCACAAATGGACACAGCTATGAGAATTGAATTGTGTTAGGGAGATACCTGTGTAATGTATATGACTGGCTACACAAAAAGCTGACAGTTCAAGGACATCGTGTCTACTGATTAGCGAGTAGAATAAGTATACGTCTACAAGGGAAGGTTCAAAGGGCAATCCCATACCTATCCTATGCAGGTTTTCACCTGTTGGACTTTATCACCAAATTCCTCATAATTTCCTTCATGTGGGGAATTGTTGGGAAAATAGTGTATTTTTGTATTATGTGAAGGAAATATGATTTATTTCTGTGATATATATTTTGTCAAATGACAAAATTAATTGTGGGTTTGTGTTTAGCTCCATGAAAACATTGAGATAATGTATTTATTTGTCCAATTTTGTGTTTGGATGAATAAGACTTTAAGACTTGAAGTTTTGAAAATAGTTCATCTCATTTGAGCTAGAATGTCAAGTGACTAGTTCATCTCATTTGAACTAGAATGCCAAGTGACTAGCCTTATCTCCAAAATTAATAAAGGACATATGGATTGGGTTTATCCTTTGATTAATTTAGGAGATTGAATGGTTCTTGGTTGGACTATAAAAGGAGCAACAACCATTTGTGATAATACAATAGAAGTAACACAAAAAAAGATACACAAAAAGTGTTCCAACAATATCTACATCCATCCTTTCGTTGCATTTTTGATCATCTCTTCCTTTGGCCTCCTATATTGTATTTGGTGGTTGATACTGTCCAGGCACTGAATTCAATTCGCCGGAGTCTCTTAGTGCAGGGAAGCATCCGGTTCGTGCGAGTTATCCTGGGAGACTAGCGTCCGACGACAACCTCAAGCACTCACGGTGAGGGGGAGAATAAGTCTTAAGGACAGTGTGTTCAACACACGGCTCGGCACAAAACATTCAGTCTAATTTCTGTTTATCTATTCTCCAGTTTATTAATTAATTTATTTATTATTTATTCTGTAATTCGAGTTCTTTTTTGTAGAATTTTCCTAACAATTACTTTTATAATCATCCACTCATTCTCTTACTTCCTCCCAACCACTTATTATTCGCCATTCATTCTCTCTCTTCATCCAAACCACTCATTATTCTCATTTCTTAATTTTTGTGATTCCCCTCCCATGTTGCAACTTACCCGGAACGGAGGGAGTATGCTATTTTGGGAAGTGTCAAGTGAGCTGGTACAGCCCAAAATGAAAATAAGTGTCAAGTGAGGTGGGACGGAGGGAGTATATAGTAACTATAATAATTAACTAATACTATTAATAGTAATAGTTAACTTATATAGTAACTATCATTGTTAACTAATATTATTAATAGTAATAGTTAACCTAGTTAATTTATATAGTAACTATTAAAGTTAAGGGAGGGTCTATTGCCACTATTACCACTACGTTTTTTGCTTTTCCACTACAAAACTATGCAACTAGACAGATTTATCCCTTCCTATTTTGTGAGTAGACAACATAATCCTTTAGTTTTTTAAGGAATTAACTAAGCATTCCATAATAGATTATACTACAATAATTTTTTCTTATATACTGTACATATGTATTTAAAAAAATATCCACTACATATTTTAATAAGAAATTAATTAATAATGATTTAACTTAAATAATTATCGTGTACAATAGATAATTAATTTCAGTAGTAAACTACTATCACTTAATTTTTATTTTCAACTTAATTTTAATCTATTATAGTTGTATTGTAATTTATTAAAAGTAAACTAATTGTAAACTGTAGAGTTAATATACATCTATAAAATACTACATTCAGTTTTACATTTGAACCATAATACGAATCATTAGAATCATTACGTGGCATAAAACATTATTTTTTCCTATCACTAGAAAGAAAAGATTTTTAGAGACTGCACACTGCTACTTTTAATTAGAAATATCTGTTTGTCATCTATAATTGAAAAAAGTAACTATTTGATAAAATCTTTTAGTAATGGACTGACCTTTTCAGTTATAAAATAGATGTGCTATTGTTTTAAAAAAAAAAAAATTCACAAAATCAAAAATAGTCATTTATAAATTCAAAATTAAATTTTTATACTTAAGATGAATAATTTCTAGTTTAAAATTTTAAATTTATTCACCACTTTTTCTAAAATTTATTTTCATCGTTAAGGACAAAATTTTACTGTAGAAGTGTAAGTAATTAGTTATAGCATTATATGTTAGTGAAAGATTATTTATTTATGTTAATTTTTGTCAATTTTACTATGCATTCATTTTCATTGGCATGATGATTGGAAAAATAAATGATCTTATAAAAAAAAAAACATAAATAGAACCTTACCATAAAATAGGAAACTCCATTAATAGTTAGGATGTACTAAAGGGCAATTTAGTCAAGAAGTTCAAACATATCGATGGATGTAGTGGAAAAGCATAACATGTAGTGGCAATAGCCCCTCCCGTTAAGGGTAATTAACATTATTAATAGTAATAGTAAACTTATGTAATAACTAATAACTTTCACACGCAGCTTCTCCTTCTTCTTCTTTTTTTTTCGAGGCTCTGGCTGTGAAGTCTCGGCCGCTGGATTCAACTAATATTATTAGCTAATAAAAAGAATACCAAAAGTCATTTAAAATTTAGGGGGGTGATGACAAGGCTTCACCAAAAGAAAGCATTAGCAAATACATGTCTACGTGGCGAATCCACAACCCTCCGACTCAACTTTTAATATATATAGATTTGTTAAGTTTTACATCGTTTCTTTAAAAAAGCTCTGTCCAAACTTCCATTACTTTTCAAACAAAAAGTTACATTAGCAACCGAATAAGTAATGTTTGGGGCACAAAAAAATCACAAAAACTTGCTCACAAAATCATAGGTGTAATAATTTTATTGGTGTTTTTAATTATAGTATGGCGGGTCCATTATCGATATAACCAATAAAATATCGTCAAACACATGTTGTGAGCAAGATTTTGTGAGTTTATTTTGTGCCCCTAGTATTGCTCCAACCGAATTGCTAAATATGAAATGTTGGTAACTAAGGCCTCGTTTAGTAGAGCGGTGCGTTTAATATGGAGTGAAAAAATTGAGTTTTTTACTAATTAAGCATCTCACTGAAGAGTTTTCAAGCGAAGCTTTTTAAAAATCTTGACAATTTTGACTGCTAAAAATACTAGCATCCAAAAGAATCTCATTTTTAAAATATCTCTATTTTTAAACGGGCATATTTAGAGACTTTGGATTTGGACGAAGCCGTTAGGGTGTGACATTTGAGGACATGGGCGGCTGATGTAAATGGATAATAATTTGGTTTAAACTGAAGTGTGTAGTATACCATTTTAGGGTTTAGGGTTCTTCCAGAAAAGAGGGCAACCATGGCGTCCAATTTCAAGATTCAAAATATGCCTTTTATCAGTGTTCAGGTGAGCCAATTCTCCCTTAAACCAATGTTTTCAGTGCTCAATTTCATTTCTAGGTCAAGAATTTTACCCCAATTTAGGGCTTCCATACCCATCGTAAGACTGCATTGTCTCTCAATATCATCATCACCATCTCCACTTTCTGTATCTGAATATTCTTCAGACGAACACCCATTTAAGGTCTCATATCTCATAAACACATTTGGGTGGCCTTTAGAATTAGCTATTTCAAAAGCCAAGAATCTGAACTTCAAAACCCCTGAGAAACCAGATAAAGTGTTGACTTTTCTCAAGAAACATGGATTCACAGAAGCCCAGATTTCTCGTATATTTAAGAAACTACCAGTGCTCTTACTTTGTAATCCCGAACGCGCCCTTTTGCCCAAGTTAGAATTTTTGAGCTCTCTAGGCCTTTCAATAACAGAAATCACTAATGTTGTAGATAAAGAACCACGCATTTTGAAAAGAAGTTTAGAAAATGTACTTGTCCCTTGTTATAATTTCATATGCGATTTGGTCAAGTCCGATGAGGCAGCTGTTAGGATGGTTAAACGATATCCGATTGTTTTGGTTCAGAATCCTGAAGTAGATAATGTTCAAATTTTACTACAAGAAGGCGTGCCTGGAGCAAACATAGCAGCTTCCTTGATATCCTGGAATCGGCACGCAGTTCCTCCTGTAATTTTTAAGAGGATAGTGAAGGAAGTCAAGAAAATGGGGTTTGACCCCTGTCGTATGAATTTCCTCCATGCGATTCGAACGATCAGGTCACTGAGCAAAGCCAAATGGGAAGATAATGTGCAGGTCTTTAAGAGATATGGTTGGTCCGATCGTGAAATCATGTTGGCTTTTGAGAAATACCCACACTTTATTTTGGTGTCTAAGGATAAAATTGTGGGCCTAATGGATTTTCTTGTTAACATAATGGGAATCGAAGCAACAGCTCTTGCTGATTTTCCGTTTGTTATTGGTATGAGAATGGAGAAGAGGGTTGTTCCAAGGTGTTTGGTTTATAAATCCCTGATGGAAAAAGGATTGTGCAAGAAGAAATTCAAAGTAAGTTCTTTGTGTACTATATCGGAAGATCGGTTTATCACCAAGTTTGTAAAGCCTTATGAAAATGAGGCACCCGAGCTATGGGATTTATATAACAGCCCTTTAACTCACCTGAAAAGTTTTCAGCTAAATAAAGCACCAAGCTTTGAAGTTTGAGGTATGAACGCCTCCCCCCTCTCTTTAAAAGTACTTTGGAAAAGTAAATTCCATATTTTTAACTTACTTTGTGCCCAATACTCAAATTTTGTTAGAATATAGATGCCCGATTTTGTATAATTTTTGTATCTTATTTATGAACCAACCTACAACGTTTATGGCTGATGCTGATAATCTCAGATGGATTGTGAATGAAGTCAAGGAAATTGGATCTAACGTTTATTAATAACAACTTTAGAATTTCATTGAGATGATTATAACTTGACGCTTAATGCATTTTTTCTTAACTCAAAGGGGGCAAGTTTTGATAACTTGCAGTAAAATCCCTAATTTTTAAAAAATATTTGCACTAGTAAAAAGAAAAAAATAATAATAATAGTAATAATCAAAGGGGGCATTTGGTCTTATGTAAATCAGCCACTGGTGTATTTTTCCTTGCTTACTGTTATTTTCTAATTGTCACCCTCGTCACATAAACATCAACTTTGATCCCTTAAAAAATTTCTAAATTATCATTTTAACCTCCCTAAAAAAAATCAATTAACCCCCTCAAAATTCACCCCAACCCTTACATATATAAACTCAATTTACATAATATACCTTCACTTATTTGATAAAGTTTGCCGTTGGCGATATCCATGAGTCGAGCGATTGACGAGAGGAGAGACGGGTCGGCGACACATGACTGGAGCGAGCGGCGGAACCACACGGAGGCCGGAGAACCCAATTCGGAATTCGTTAAAAACCTTCGCCTATTTAACAGGTACTATTCTCTCCTCTATCTCTAATCTTAAATCCTAAATCCCTAAATTTCTCAAAAAAAAATAGGGTTTTTGGTTTTTGGTTTAACCCTAATCTGTAATTCGTTTTTGTTTTAATTTCATTGATTTTGAATTGTGATGAACAGTATGAAATTATGAATATATGATTCCACCAACTGTTTATAAATTTCACTGTTTGCATTTGAAGTGTGATGAACAATATGAAATTATGAATATATTTTTATTTCACTGTTTGAAATTATGAATATATGATTTCGTTGACTTTCGAAGTGTGATGAACAATATGAAATTATGAATATATTTTTATTTCAATTGTTTATAAAGTTCACTGTTTGAATTTGAACTATTTCTTCCTGTCTCTGAAAAGGGGTTAATTTTAGTTCTTCGATTTAGTTTGTATTTGTATTTGTGCTTATGTAACATTTAATTATTTTTTCTTCAAATTCTGTTGGGATTATAATTGCAGCTTGTTTTTCAAATGGGTTCTCGTCGAGATTTGAAAAGATCAAGTGGGCCGGCTACTTCTGGCTCTAAAGCGAATGAAAATTTGAAATATAATATTGTTAAGTTTTTCATCATTCCTATTATATGATTATAACCCGTAGCCTCGTGAGTATATTTGATTATAGACTTATAGTTACTCGCATTTTAAATTATTATATGTATTATGAAACAGTAGCCTCGTGAGTATATTTGATTATTGACTTATAGTTACTCGCATTTTAAATTATTATATGTATTATGAAACAGTGTTGGAAAACTATTTCAAAAATTGAAACCTTCAAAAACTAATGAAGAGTCACCAACTTACGGAGTATATTAAAAAGATGAAGAATAGGAAACCACTTGTGTAACACTTTTCTTATTATATCATCAAAATTTGAATTCATGTGGAAAAAAAAAAGCTTTATATGTGAGTTTTTTATTGTTATTTTTATTAGTGTATTTTTAATATATATAATTTTTTGACCCCCCTCACTGTGAATCCTGGATACGCCACTGTTTGGTAATAAAGACTTTGCAACATTTGTTTCGTGGTGGTATTGGTTAAGTCTTGGGAAAAATATCTACAAGGGTGCGTATCATTCATGGGCTAATGCTTATAATCTTATTAGAAGGATTGCGAATGAAGTCAAGAAAATTGATCAAACTTTCAGAGAATGAAACATTTTTTAAGTTTGGGGATGAGGCTGTTGAAGCACCATGAATAAAATTTCCTTTCAACTTGAGATATTTATCCTTGCAATTTATGGTTTTTCCCTTATCTTTTTCTCTCGTCAGAACCTGAAAGTTTTCAGCTCAACCCCTCTCTTGAAAGTAGTTTGAAAAAGCAAATCATCGAATGTTGTAGTTTCTTTACGGTTGAATTCAATCAGATGAGAAACCTCTGCTATTGATGGTTTATTTGCGCGTATATATGGTTTTGACCTTTAAACTGACTTTCTGGTTTTTGTCTGATATTCAAATTATGTGAACTGCTGGGATTAATTTAGCTTATATGGGAGCCACCCCAAGCTAGATTAATGCCGGTCATTTAATAACCAACAGGAGGGGGACACGTTACTCAATCTGAACTATCCACAAGAATGCTAGAGCTAATTCACGAGGGAGCAGTTCTAGGTCCCTTTTACCTTTAAGCTAAGTAACAAGTGATGTAGTCATCCATCCACATAACTTAAGGGTTCCTTAATGCAATTCATGCAACAAAAGACACGTATGATTAAATCAAACAACAAACAAATTGGTAAGCATTGCAAGTGGGTTGAGGATATAACTGTTGAAAACATTATTCATAATGCAAGTGAGTAAAAAGTACGTTATTAGGTGTTGGTTTATTTTGTAATTATACAAGCATTGTAAGGACAAAGTTGTCTAAATACTATTCATCATTTGTCATTTTGGGAACGAAACTCTAACTTTGATAAGGTACCAAAAAGGAAAGTAGGAGAGGGGATAATTTACGTGCATTAAAAAATTTCATTAGAATTTTGAATGTCATTGGATGGAGTATGATTTTAAACCTGAGATATCAAAGTGTATTGAATTTCAATTGAGGGTGCAAAATGGAATTTATTTCTTATCGTCCAATTTGAGGGGTTTAGCTAAACAGATTCTGGCCATAGGTACTAATTTGAACAACAAAACTGGTGCAATTCTAGGGCTCTTCTTCTTCCCAAAAAGGGATCTTTAGGCTTTAAGCTTACAACAATCACACGGGTAACAAAAAAAATTCAAATTCTTAACCATGTTCAATTTTATTTCTTATCATTCATTTTGAGGACTTCTCTCACAATCTCACTTCATGGCAGACTGTTTTTTCAGACATTTTCCTCGTTTATCTCATCATCGACAACTCCATATTCACTCTCTGATTCATCAAATGAGAAAACATTCACTTTGAATTACCTCGTAAGTTCATGTGGGTTTCCTCCAAAATCAGCCTTTTTAACTTCCAAGAATCTAAGAATTAAGAACCCTGATAACCCTGACTCCGTCCTCTCAATTTTCAAGAAATACGGTTTTCAAGATGCCCAAATTGTTGATGTGATTAAGGGTTTCCTAGAATTCTTTTGTGTGATCCCCAAAAAACCCATTTGCCCAAACTTGAATTCCTCAGCTCTGTCGGATTTACTAGCCCTGACCTTATTAAAGTTATAACTGCATCACCAAGAATCTTGGCATATAGCATGATAAAAGGGTCATCCCATCTTATAACATCATTCGAGGTTTACTACAATCGAATGAAAGAACTATTAGTGCTATTAAACGAAAACGAACAAGAATATTGAAAGTTCTACGAGAGATGGCTGTACCCGAATCAAATATTGTATTCTACTTTACTTACTATATGAGCACCCTGATGTTAACCAACGATAAATTTCGGAGGATTGTGGAGGAAGTCAAGGAAATGGGGTTTGGCCCTTTGAAGCAAAATTTTATATGGGCGTTTGATGCGCTCAAGTCAATGAGCAAGTCAACTTGGCAAAAGAAGGTGGAGGTTTATAAAAAGTGGGGTTGGTCTGAAGATGATATTCTTGTGGCTTTTGGGAAACATCCATCGTGTATGGTGGTCTCTGAGGGTAAACTTGATCCGATGATGGATTTCCTCGTGAACAAAATGGGTCTTCAGTCTACTGTTCTTGTCAATTGCCCGAATATCTTGTCTTTGAGCTTAGAGAAGATGATTGTTCCGAGGTCTTTGCTTTATTCAAGACTTGTTGGATAGAGATTTAATTGAGAGCAAGAAGGAAAAGGGCATTCACCTTAACTCATGGTTGGTAGCATCAGAAAAAAGTTTTGTCAACATGATTATGAAGAATTATAAAGAAGAGGCTCCTCAACTTTTGAAACTATATCAAGAAAAGTTGGGTTTATCAAAATGACAGCTCACAGCTGGTAAGTAGCTTTTCCTGTCTTTCCGTGCTCGTTGTCATTTGCAAAAGATAAAATCTCCTATGACAGTTCTTTTGCTGCTATTTTTGTGGGTAAGAGTGAGTTTTATGTTCCATGGAAGTGGCGGAGCCAGAAATTATTTTTAATAACATGGGGCGAAATTATTTTTAAAATGGGGCGAAATTGTTTTCATCAAGTGGGGTTGGGGGGGGCAAAAAATGCATTTTTTTTTCTTCACAAAGTGGGGGTGGGGTGGGGGTTGATAAATAGCACTAGAACCCCTAAAGTTGTAAAATATTTGCACTGGCAAAAAAAATGCATTTTTTTTTCCTAAGTGTGCCATTTATTCTGTGCATTAGCATCACATTGATGAAGATTTTCTTAGTTGTTTACTAGCAGCGTCAGGGAGTACCGTTTTCTTCCTAGTATATTTTTCTCTCGGCTTCTTAAAACTTGCAGTTGCTCTTAAATCAAGCACTAATGGAGTTTCCCCAAATGACTGTTTGACTTGCAGGACTTGGGGGAGTTCTGAGGGATCCATATGAGAGAACCCTTTTCGTGGTTTCGCAAAGCACATTGGCTCTGACAACTAATGATGTTCCGCCTGCACGGCTCTTCAAATGGCTCTTTGTTGTCTTTCGATTTTCAACTGGTTTTAGAAAGCTATCTTCCCCTTTCTGCTACCGGGAGACCGAGTAGCTAGTTGTGTAGTGAGCTTGAGGCTGCATGTGAAGATGTCTGTTTTGATTGATCGCCTCCGTTTGCATCTCGGGCTTGACCCTCTAAAGCAGTACTAGGCTTGTACTCTCTCCGTCACATAACAATGTACACACTTTTGTGGGTAGTTGGTTACACAAGAATTAAGGAAGGAGTATATATATATATATTAAAATATTAATAGTAGAGTAGTTGTGAGTATGAAAAGTCATGTTGGAATGAGAGGAGTAAGGAATAGTAGTAGATAGTTGTTGAGAATACGACAAGTGGGTCCTACTAAATAAAAATGTAATGTGAAACTTTTATTTTGAGAAAGCGGGACTTATAGTGGAATGCTTAAAAGGACTTACAGTGGAATGCTTAAAAGGAGACGGAAATTTATGTAAGGAGGGAGTTGCATTGAGAAATGATAATTTGTTTCTTGAGTAATACAAAGGTTTCATCTCTGCTCTCATGCAATAGTGTCTAGGAACATTCACCAAACTGAGACAAACTCAGGTTAGGTAGCATTAGAAATAAAATACTCTCTCTCTCTCTCCCAATTTAAAGTTTGTAGTTTGACGTTGCACCGGGATAAAAAAAAATTAAATATTGCAAGTATGAAAATTAAGAAGGAGAGAGAAAGTGGGTATGGAGTTTTTGTTGTGAGAATGACAAGTGGTCTCACTGTCCACTTTAAGTAATAAAGTAAAGTAAGAACCTTAAATTAAGACAAAACAAAAAAGAAAGAACAATGGAACAGAGAGAGTATCAATTTTTTTTTGGAAACCATTTTTTAGTGCTAAAAAAAATCGTAACTGGTTTAGGTAGACATGCTTGGTTTACGGTTCACGGTTTGAGTTTATTATCATTTCAACCTGCGTACTATTGTCAAATTGATGCTTTGCCCATGTCTCACAAAACTCATACTATTACCTGGAGTTTATTGCAAAACTGACATGCGTACTTTTATTTATTTTCAATTTGACTTGCAAACTTTGGAAACATCAAATGTGGTTTGCGTACTTTCATTTTCAAAATTTTGAGACGATTTTTTTAACACCCGTTAAAATACATGACGGGGTACTCCATATATGGGGTAAAGTGTAAGAAATGAAACACAAAGTCCTAAAACAATACATAACTCTTTCTTTTTAGAAATTTTGAAATAAAGTTACTTAAATAATTCCATTAGAATATTAGGTTTAAATAATAAGATATTTATCTCTTAATTTTCATAAGTACTAAATATCCCCCCTCCTAACCTAATCTCCTATTTGCTCAACCTCATCGACTCCGTCCTGGACTTCCCATCGGCGAGCTTGCTTCCCGGACCTCCAAATCGGCAGGATCGCCGGCTACTTCCAAAGACATTCTTGAGCTCTCACAAGCTTTCACTGACTTTTCCATTACGCCCTCCGTAAACATCGTCATCTTCTTGACCTATGGTTTTAATAAAAAAAAGTGCCAGGGATAACGTTGAGCCGTTAGAAATCTAACATGCTGTCAACATATGTTAAAAATTTAACTGATTTACAATTTCAAAAAAACAAAAAAAAAACACAAATATGACCCTTATAATGATTTTACTGTCATAAAGGTCCAAAAAATAATTTATATTCATATTTCTTTTATTCGTTTATTTCTTTTGGGATTTGATTTTGTTAGATTTGATCATCAATATTACACAACCACCACTACTGTCCCCACCACACCATCAGTTACCACTGCCGAGCACCACGAGTCACCACCAACTGCCACCGTTAAATCTTAATTCGGTGCACCGACTACCACAAATCTTAAGGTTTCTGAAACTGTGAGGGACGGTGCCGCATAAACGGGTTGAGTTGATGTGAAACAGAGCTAGGTCAGTAAGGTAGCCGAGCTCCGGAGGGAGATGACCGAAAATGTCTGCGTGATTGAGATCAATTCCGGTGACGACAGTGAGAGAGGAGTTGGAGACGGCGAAGGTGTAGAACGCCGTCGTATATGAAGCGATTCGGATCTCGTCGGGGGTGGCGAGGCGGGATTCTTGAATGCATCGGATCATTAGGGCGTGCGATTCTTGATTAAAGGTGTAAATAAGGGTCAAAATATGGGGAACTTGGTTAATGTAATGAAATCTAGGGTTTGAACTCAAACCTTTCTGACAAACGACGACGTTTGGTGGTTGTTGATTTTGGCCGTCGGTGTCGGAGGAGGTGTGACTGAGGGAGTCGTCTTCGTTATCTTCACGAAAGAGAACAAATTCTGATAAATTCACCGGGCCTTCTTGCAAGATGTGGTGGTGGTAATCAAGAATCAACGGATGTGATTCGTTGGAGAGGTGGTGGTGGTGGAGGCGATCGGGTGGGTCCAGGTGGTGGTTGTGGAAGAGGCCTTGTTAGATATCAGGGTCACATTTGATTATTTTTTTATTGTAAATCCGTTAAATTTTTAACATATGCTTATAGTCTGTTAGATTTTTAATGGCCAGCGTTATCCCTGGGCATTTTTTTATTAAAACCATAGTACGCATGTTATAGTGTGAGTTTCGTGAGTACGAGGCAAATCGTCAATCTGACAATAGTACGCAGGTTTAAATTGCAATAAACTTTTCACGGTTTATGGTTCGCCAAAATTCAAAACCGTATGCGTGAACTCACGGTTTACGGTACTGTTCACGGTCCGGTTTACCGGTTCACTCATTCAATTTTTTTTCTAAAAAAAAAAAACAAACACATTTTGAGCAGTTTTTTAGAACTTTTTTTGATGCATTATAAATTATTTTACTTTACATAGATATTAAGGAAATTTTATTAATATTAAACAAATTTACATAGAAGTGGACAACCAACCTTACCATTTTTTACCATTTTATAATTAAGCGAGGCTATTTACAAGCCTTACCTTAAGAACTAAATTACACCACTAATTGCAAATTTTGGCCTTAGACAAATTGAGATATTCCAACAAGGAATATCTCAATGAAGAGTTTTTAAGCGGAACTTTTTAAAAATCGTGGTAATTTTGGCCGCTCAAAACAAAATAATTTTATTTTGAAAAAATCTGTGTTTTTTAAGCTATGTACCCGACGATCCGTAATTTGCAAATTTAGAGAGTTCGGACGAAGCCGTTAGGGTGTGACATTTGAGGACACGAGCGGCTAACGTAAATGGATAAGAATTTGGTTTAAACTGAAGTGTGTAGTATACCATTTTAGGGTTCTTCCAGAAAAGAGGGCAACCATGGCGTCCAATTTCAAGATTCAAAATATGCCTTTTATCAGTGTTCAGGTGAGCCAATTCTCCCTTAAACCAATGTTTTCAGTGCTCAATTTCATTTCTAGGTCAAGAATTTTACCCCAATTTAGGGCTTCCATACCCATCGTAAGACTGCATTGTCTCTCAATATCATCATCACCATCTCCACTTTCTGTATCTAAATATTCTTCAAACGAACACCCATTTGAGGTATCATATCTCATAAACACATTTGGGTGGCCTTCAGAATTAGCTATTTCAAAAGCCAAGAATCTGAACTTCGAAACCCCTGAGAAACCAGAGAGGGTGTTGACTTTTTTCAAGAAACATGGATTTACAGAAACCCAGATTTCTCATATAGTTGAGAAACTACCAGTGCTCTTACTTTGTAATCCCGAAGGCACCCTTTTGCCCAAGTTAGAATTTTTGAGCTCTCTAGGCCTTTCAATAACAGAAATCACTAATGTTGTAGCTAAAGAACCACACATTTTGAAAAGAAGTTTAGAAAATGTAATTGTCCCTCGTTATTATCTCATATGCGATTTGGTCAAGTCCGATGAAGCTGTTAGGATGGTTAAACGATGTCCGAATGTTTTGACTAGCAAACCTGAAGTAGATAATGTTCAAATTTTACTACAAGAAGGCGTGCCCAGAGCAAACATAGCAGCTTCCTTGATGTCCTGGAATCGGCACGCAGTTCCTCCTGTAATTTTTAAGAGGATAGTGAAGGAAGTCAAGAAAATGGGGTTTGACCCCTGTCGTATGAATTTCCTCCATGCGATTCGAACGATCAGGTCACTGAGCAAAGCCAGATGGGAAGATAATGTGCAGGTCTTTAAGAGATATGGTTGGTCCGATCGTGAAATCATGTTGACTTTTGAGAAATCCCCACATTTTATTTTGGTGTCTAAGGATAAAATTGTGGGCCTAATGGATTTTCTTGTTAACATAATGGGAATCGAAGCAACAGCTCTTGCTGATTTTCCGATTGTTATTGCTATGAGCTTGGAGAAGAGGGTTGTTCCAAGGTGTTTGGTTTATAAATCCCTGATGGAAAAAGGATTGTGCAAAAGGAAATTCAGCATAGTTACTTTGTGCAAGTGTTCGGAAGATCGGTTTATCACCAAGTTTGTAAAACCTTATGAAAATGAGGCACCTGAGCTATGGGATTTATATAACAGCCCTTTAACTCACCTGAAAAAATTTCAGCTAAATAGAGCACCAAGCTTTGAAGTTTGAGGTATGAACCATAGTTACCGGGAACTCCCAACCCCCCCTCGTCCCACGTCCCGGGAACACGCGTCCCGGGTTCACAAGGGAACTCGACCCAAAGTACTCAAACAATCGTACCGGAAAATAAACGGTCATCAACGTAGAATCTTGTCAGCATTTACAATCTTTTATGGCTATCCGCCTTTACATTATACTCTTTTATCTCCCTAAAAGTTTATATAGATAAATATATGTAAGTGTGTGTGTATATATATGCTATTATATTCAACTTAGTGATGTGTTTTCAATATAGAGCGTACCACGTTCCCAATTGATTTTACACATATATTTATCTATATATTTATATAGATAAATATATGTAAGTGTGTGTGTATATATATATATATATATATATATATATATATATATATTTCAGATTTTACATGAGGTTGATGTGTATGTAGTTGCGTTGTACCTTTTGGTTAATTGCTTAAGATTCTATATGAGGTCGTCGGCTGTTTAGGCTTGTAAGCAATTTCATGAGTTATGCTTTTTTTTTTTTTTTTTACTGAATATCAAGATTTCATTACTTATTTATGCAGTTGTTCTTTGAATGTTCTTTAGCAAATTGAGTTTGAGCATTGGCCTTGGTGTCTGATTGAGCCAACTTTAAGATTTTCAGATTCAAGGATACTTAACAAATCAAGCACTAATGGAGCTTCCCCAAATTACTGTTTGACTCACAGGACATGGGCGAGTTCTGAGGGATCCATATGAGAGAACCCTTTTTGTGGTTTCGCAAAGCACATTGGCAATGACAACTAATGATGTTCCGCCCGCACGGCTCTTCAAATGGCTCTTTGTTGTCTTTCGATTTTCAACCGGTTTTAGAAAGCTATCTTCCCCTTTCTGCTACCACCGGGAGACCGAGTAGCTAGTTGTGTAGTGAGCTTGAGGCTGCATGTGAAGATGTCTTTTTTGATTGATCGCCTCCGTTTGCATCTCGGGTTGTACCCTCTAAAGTAGTACTAGGCTTGTACTCTCCGTCACATAACAATGTACACACTTTTGTGGGTACACATGAATTAAGGAGGGAGTATATTTATTTTATAATATTAATAGTTGAGTAGTTGTTTTAAGTATGAAAAATCAGTTTGGAGTGAGAGGAGTAGGGAATGGTAGTAGATAATTGTTAAGAATATGACACGTCGGTCCAAGTGAATGAAAAAAGTAATGTGAAACTTTTATTTTAAGAAAGTGGGACTTATAGTGGAATGCTTAAAAGCAGAGGGAAATTTATGTAAGAAGGAGGGAGTGGCATTGAGAAATGATGATTTGTTTCTTTTGAGTAATACAAAGATTTCATCTCTGATCTCATGCAGTAGTGTCTAGAACATTCACCAAACTGAGACAAACTTATCAGGTTAGGTAGCATTAGAAATAAAATACTCTCTTGTAATTTGATTTTGCATTGGGATTAAAAAAAATTAAATATTGTAAGTATGAAAATTAAATAGGAGAGAGAAAGTGGGTATGAAGCTTTTGTTGTGAGAATGACAAGTGGTCCCACTGTCAATTTAAAAAATAAATTAAAGTAAGAACCTTAAATCGAGACAGACCAAAATTGAACCAAAAGACAGAGAGGGTAGCAAAAAAATTCGGAAACCAGTTTTTACCGCTAAAAAAGAAATTTATAACCGGTTTAGGTAGACATGCTTAGTTTACGGTTCACGGTTTATGGTTCGCCAAAATTCAAAACCGTAACCGTGAACTCACGGTTTACGGTACGGTTCACCCAGGAAAGTATAGGTTGGCTCCCAGCTCCATCTCGGCCGGCATCCTGCTCTCGAGAGGTGGGGTCCTGGAGCGAACTACTCCCCTGATTTCATGATCTTCTGGTAAGTTCACTCTTGTTTTTCATCATCGGATTATTCATCAACCCTGGGGCAATGACGCGTGGAGGCAGAAGGCCCATGATCGTAAACTTTTTTTCGTGCTGACACTCAATTAGTAGCACTGGCACGTCACTCGGCTCCTCGGCTGGTCTGGTTTACCCGTTCATTCATTCATTTCTTAAAAAATAAAAAAACACATTTTGAGCAGTTTTTAAGACAATTTTTTTAAGAACTTTTTTTTTTGATGCATTATAAATTATTTTACTTTACATAGATATTAAGGAAATTTTGAACTACATATTTTGAAAGGAATTAAGGGGTGGGAGTCGGATGGAAACATTTTGAAAAAAAAAGAGAGAGAGAGAGAGAGAGAGGGAGACAATACCTTTATAATTTTATTAATATTAAGCTTTACATAAAGGTGGACAACCAACTTTACCATTTTATAATTAAGGGGGGACATTTAGGAGCCTTACCTCAAGAACTAACTTACACAACTATCTTTTTAAATAAACTAGTATAACACCCGTGCGTTAAACGCATGGCCAAAAACACACTGACAAACGAATGGCTTAACGCACGGCCAAAAACACTTTGACAAACGAATGGCAAAAAGCAATCCCACATTGTCAAACGGCAAAAAACACTCCCACAAACAGAGTTTAGGGGTGGGGTGGTTTTCAAACCGAAGACTTACGCCAACAATCACCAGTAACTAAATGTTGTAACATACACAACAGAACTACAAAGGTAATTTATGCAAAGTACAAGTACTCTATACCACCTCAAAACTATTTGTCCAGTCTACAAACATATACATTTCGCTTTTGCATTGTAAATTTAGATACACCAACGCTAAATCATGGGAATTCACTGAGAGGATGAGACCATGAAGTAAAGAAGTGTTGAACATCTGGACTCATTTTCAGTAATCTGCATAGAGTACATAGAGGGGTGAATAAAAAGAGTTCCATTTAACTTATTCCCGTGCACACGGCTACTCGTTCCCTTGCACCGTGCTGCAATCATTAATCTTTGTTAATGATAGTCGACACTAATAGTTATGCGGCATACTTTGTCAATAACAAATTACTCTGTCCGTCCCATAATAAATGTCGCATTTGACTTGTGTGTTCTCGTTTTTTGTACATCACTTTTACCATTGTAAAATGGCACCAAGACTATTTCTTTATTTAAAAACGCGGCTTTCATTTTGGGACAGATCTTATAATATATAAAAACAGAAGTGCATAAAGCACTTCCATTTTCCCGCCCAAATTTTAGCCCTTTCAAATTACCAAACTGCCCTTAATCTGAACTTTCTAAAAAGCTTTTTTGAAGCAGGAGCATTTAATAATCCATTGATCACAATTAAGAAGGCAGCTGTCTTTGGGTTTTTTAATGCGTCATTTATTGAGGTATGCTGCTCTATTTTCCAAAATCAGTTTGAACGGCTCCCTAATTAATATACTCCGTAAATCTGACCACTTTATTGTTAGATTTAATTAGCCACCTAATTATACATTCATCCAATTGAAACTAAACTCGAAAATAATAAAAACACCATAACATACATCAGATTTGAGTAAAAACCAAATAAAAATAAAAAACAATTCAAAAGATAACTGGAATACGAAGGGTTGTCGTCCCTTTGTATAAAAGAGTTCACATCAGTCTTCAAAAGTTGCATTACAATGATAATTTCCATCTCTTTTCAGTATTCTCAGGAAAGGAAGATCGAATTGGTCCTTGGTTAGAAATACACAGAACTGGCCCAGTCCATGAAACAACACCTTCAAGTTGCCTGCCAATGTAAGTTTATTCTCATAGAGAGAGGTAAGAAAACAGGTTGATTTTTTTCCTATAAAATTTTGTTCTCAAATTATTTTTAGACTTCTTTCTACAAGCAACGGTACGCACCCTCCTTATTCACTTAACTACTTTTCTAGAAATTTAAACTATTCACTGGGAGTTCAGTTTTGATACGTACATACTACCCCAAACTTTTGTCATGCTCAAAACTGAAAGCTATTATAATGATATATACTCCTTCCGTCACAAAATGATCTTCACTTTTGACTATTCAAACATTTTAAGGATATGAACACTAGCTTTGCTAGCCATATTTTGTTTATGAGAAGATCATTTTGGGTCGGAGGGAGTAGTTTTTTTTTTTTTTTTTTTCTTTTTATTATTTGTAGATGTTATAGGTAGTGTTGTGTGGAAGGGAACGATATAAATGGACCCACCCACTAAGTCTACCTTACTTAGATAATTTTATAAATAAAAATTTAAAGGTGTTATTCGGATTCTTTATTTTGGTAAATAGATGTTTTAAATAATGATATTGAGAACTTCACACGGTTATACAGGTTTTTCTTTGTGATTTTTTTTTTCAAAAATATGTGTTTAAAAAATAAAATATTATGAACCTGTACTGAAAATAGAAAACAGTCCCAAGTAGAACCTGAAGAATTTCTTTATCTTGCAAACTACTACTTCTTCTTGTACTCTGTCCATGAACAATAAGAAATACCGTTAATTTCATCAATAAACATGATGAGTTGTGGTAGCTACAGTTAGTACTCACAAAATTGCACAGAAGGAACAGAAAAGGAATAATGACTACGAAATAAGATTTGAAAAAAAAAAAAAAAAAAAGTATTGTGAGTTACCTCTATATCAGAGGGACCTAAGATCTGATTTACAATTTTGGTAAAATGAGCTTCGTGTGTCAATGAATAGTTGCTCAAACACCTACGTTCTCCATTGTATTCCTTTGTTGCAAGTCTGAGGGCCTCATCTGATGAAATTTCTGTGGATTGGGAAGCAGGTATTATAACCAGCAATATTGCATGATAGTGCTCAGCATACTCACTATGCAAGCAGCATTAAGAATTGAATTTCTTCAAGTGAATTATAAAAAAAAAACAATAAAGAACCTTAACTCTCATAATGTAAATTTCATAACTAAATAAAAATTAGTCTCTCTGTCCCAGAAAATAGTCCTATTTTGATTTTTTATAATCAACAAAAATGAAATTTGACCAACTATTGGTGATAATCTAATCATTCTAGTGAAATTCAAAAATTTGTCATTGTGTTATTTATCGATAACAATTTTTAGAATTTTATTGTGATTATTAAATTGACACTAATGTTTGGTCAAAATTTATTTTGTTAATCATAAAAAATAAAAAATGAGACTATCTTTTCGGGACAGAGGGAGTATAAAGCAGTAGTTACTAGCCAATGAATCATCAAGATTTCCTTTCTCCACTCCATTCATACTTTGAGTATATATACAAAATTCTTACATGCATAGATAGATATAAAAATATACATGAAATTAACGGTTAACTAGGTAAAAAAAATTAAAAAAAAATCCGTACATGTATATCACAGATCTGATGCATTGGTAGTTGATTAAGCTATTTATGACCAAATATAAAAGTAAAAAAATAGGATAGTTCAACAAATATTGTTAGATCTATGCACTAAACTGTAACTATACACATAAAATAAATCAAAATGTAAGGAAAAACTTAAATTACCGAATTAGCAGGGCTCACAATTGTTCTAGGACAAATCATTGATTTAAGAGCTTTTTAAGGATTTCTATGAATCTCGGTTTTCATGAACGGAAGAATTGAATGTCGAAATTTCTATGAATCTGTTTTCGAAGACAAACAAATGGTATTTTATCTTTCATAAACTGTTTTTATTTATGAATTGTTATTTATAAAAGCTTTTTCCCGTGCCTTTAAGGCACGGGTGTTACACTAGTTAAAAGTAACGTGTTGTATTTGGCGAAATTTCTAGTTGCAGTATCGAAAGCAACGTCCGCCCCGAGTGAAATTGTGTTGTTCCCAGCAACACTAGAGAAATTGACAATAGGGGTTGCAGTTAAACCCATGTTGCTACATTACAGCTCAAAGTATTCAAGTTCAACCTATTGTTTCATAGTATCAGTTAAGGAATTAACTAAGCATTCCATAATAGATTATACTACAATAAATTTTTCTTATATACTGTACATATGTATTTTAAAAAATATCCACTATATATTTTAATAAGAAATTAATTAATAATGATTTAACTTAAATAATTATCTTGTACAATAGATAATTAATTCCAGTAGTAAACTACTATCACTTAATTTTTATTTTCAACTTAATTTTAATCTATTATTGTTGTATTGTAATTTATTAAAAGTAAACTAAATGTAAACCGTAGAGTTAATATACATCTATAAAATACTACATTCAGTTTTACATTTGAACCATAATACGAATCATTAGAATCATTACGTGGCATAAAACATTATTTTTTTTCCTATCACTAGAAAGAAAAGATTTTTAGAGACTGCACACTGCTACTTTTAATTAGAAATATCTGTTTGTCATCTATAATTGAAAAAAATAACTATTTGATAAAATCTTTTAGTAATGGACTGACCTTTTCAGTTATAAAATAGATGTGCTATTGTTTTAAAAAATGTTTTTTTTCAAAAACTAAAAAATATTCATTTATAAATTCAAAATTAAATTTTTATACTTAAGATGAATAATTTCTAGTTTAAAATTTTAAATTTATTCACCACTTTTTCTAAAATTTATTTTCATTGTTAAGGACAAAATTTTACAGTAGAAGTGTAAGTAATTAGTTATAGCATTATATGTTAGTGAAAGATTATTTATTTATGTTAATTTTTGTCAATTTTTTACTATGCATTCATGTTCATTGGCATGATGATTGGAAAAATAAATGATCTTATAAAAAAAACCATAAATAGAACATTACCATAAAATAGGAAACTCCATTAATAGTTAGGATGTACTAAAGGGCAATTTAGTCAAGAAGTTCAAACATATCGATGGATGTAGTGGAAAATCATAACATGTAGTGGCAATAGCCCCTCCCGTTAAAGGTAATTAACATTATTAATAGTAATAGTAAACTTATGTAATAACTAATAACTTTCACACGCAGCTTCTTCTTCTTCTTTTTTTTCCCAGGCTCTGGCTATGAAGTCTCGGCCGCTGGATTCAACTAATATTATTAGCTAATAAAAAGAATACCAAAAGTCATTTAAAATTTAGGGGGTGATGACAAGGCTTCATCAAAAGAAAGCATTAGCAAATACATGTCCACGTGGCGAATCCACAACCCTCCGACTCATCTTTTAATATATATAGATTTGTTAAGTTTTACATCGTTTCTTTAAAAAAGCTCCGTCCAAACTTCCATTACTTTTCAAACAAAAAGTTACATTAGCAATCGAATAAGTAATGTTTGGGGCACAAAAAAATCACAAAAACTTGCTCACAAAATCCTAGGTGTAATAATTTTATTTGTGTTTTTAATTATAGTATGGCGGGTCCATTATCGATATAACCAATAAAATATCGCCAAACACATGTTGTGAGCAAGATTCTGTGAGTTTATTTTGTTCCCCTAGTGTTGCTCCAATCGAATTGCTAAATATGAAATGTTGGTAACTAAGGTCTCGTTTAGTAGAGCGGTGCGTTTAATATGGAGTGAAAAAATTGAGTTTTTTACTAATTAAGCATCTCACTGAAGAGTTTACAAGCGAAGCTTTTTTAAAATCTTGGCAATTTTGACTGCTCAAAATACTAGCATCCAAAAGAATCACATTTTTAAAAAATCTCTATTTTTAAACGGGCATATTTAGAGACTTTGGACGAAGCCGTTAGGGTGTGACATTTGAGGACATGGGCGGCTGATGTAAATTACTCCTGTAGTATATTAAAGTTGGATGAAATTAATAAGGTTTTGACACCTTATACAATTTTAGGCATTGTAAGATTTGTAGGAACTCTTCATTTAGTCGGCTAATTGAAATCTGACTTTTAATCTTCTCCTACTTAGTCACATTGAAGGGACATTACTATTAGGTTTGAATTTAGGTATTTGGTAGAGGGAATGTAACATTCCTATATATTCATGACTATTCCCCTTACCAGAATATTGCATGGTGTTATTACCAATATACTATGTTTAGTACATGGAATATATACAAACACCTATTATAAATGCATATACAATTAACCTATTCAAATGCAATTAACAAAGTGTCTAAACATATCCTTAAAACTTGCAATGTTTACTCTTCATATTACTATGTACTATTAATTTTGTACATGTTAAATGCATATATATACTGGCATATAGATTAGGCCAGTTTCCTTGAAGAGTAAACACAATATTTAAAATTTATGTATTAATGTTATCAGTTATAAGAAATTGGAAACTCTAAAGCCAACAGTTGAAGGGAATCAAAAGCCTATTCACTGTGGGACTTTTAAACGCCTGAATATTTACATTGCTTACGGCACAAAGTCTACAGAAAGTACAAAATATTGTTTCATATTAACAATAACAATGCCTCCTCAAACTGTCCTTCTCAAACATCTTCAGAAGGGTCGTAGCGACAAGCGATTTGTTGCCCGATGTACGCGTATGTGGAAATCCAGCAACACAAAGAGAGAGGGTGTGATTATGAGTATGGATTTCATAGCGGTTGATGAACAGGTAAATTCTATCACATTTTTTTAAACGTTTGTGAATAATTTATGCGTCAAATTTCCCATTTGTAAGAAAAAAGCAAAACTCAAAAAATAATGAAATAAGGCTCTGTGTATAACATTTCCAAAAAAGAAACAGTCAGAGTCTATGCATTGCTGCATAAGAAGTAGGTTCATACCTGACTTTGAAGGTCTATTACAAGAGGGCTCCATCTATAGCTTCAAAAACTTCACTGTCGCTATTAGCAAACCACAGTACTGAGTATTGCGCAGACAAGAATTTGTACTCTTGGATGCATCCACATTTGTAGAAGAGAATATGAGAAATCCACCCAAAATCCCAATGAATTCCTTTGATCTGGTCCCCTACGACAACTTGGTTGACCAAAGTCAGAGCAAGACGTATATGTGTGGTGAGTTTTCAGATTATTTGTTTTTTTAAAAATATATTACTATTGACATAAGTATGAATGACTATTCTTCCACCTACATCATTTTCCAGATATCATTGGTTACTTTGTCGTTGTGTCAGACATTGGGGAACGTATGAAGAATTCAAGGCCGATTGCTATCAAGCTCTTTGAATTTGAAGATACTAGGTTGATCTCTATTAATTTTATCTTTTTGGATATGTCATAAATTTCAGAATCAAATTAACTTTTCTCTTTCAACAGAGGCAATAAGATCAGGCTAACTGTTTGGGGGTGAAGGTCCTATTTCAAAGGCGGATGTTATTGAAAAGAGCAGTGAACGTGTGTGGGTTATAAGCTCTGTAATTGTCCATGTTGAGAAAAGCGGTAAGACATTAACAAAAAATAAAACCTACAAGCAATTTCTAATCCTTTTATATACTGATGTACTGATTTTATTACTACATAGGTACTGTGGGGGTCTCGAACAGCAGCGCTACAATATTTTTTAATGAAGGGACGATAGATGAGATTATTCGTTTTAAGGAAGCGTAAGTATATCAAATACACATGAAAATATATACCTCTTTTACAGTTTTACATTAATAATCTCATCGATCTGTCTGCACTTTGTTTTAGTCTTGGAAGTAGGTATGATGAGGATGTTTTCAGAAAGTTTGACGTCCATTCAATGAAGGGAGGAGTACAACCGGCAAAAAAAATTGATACGTGAAATATCAGAAATAACCAAAGCATGTGAATCATTCGTAAGTGAAAACAAAGAAATCCCTGCATATGTCATAAAGAAAATATAAAGAAATATTTCATTACATTGTTTGATCCATACACTAACGTTTTAACCAATTTGTCCATTTGCAGAAATATCCTTTGTTTGTATATGGTTGTGTGTCCAAACCTACATCAAGTATTTATCTTTTCCTATATTCTCCATTATAAATAAATTTCAGTTGTGCTATGTTCTTTATGCATGGTTAATTTCTAAATGTTAGGTATCGTGTCGAGACTGAATTGGATGACTCTACTGCTTTATTGAAATGTGTGCTCTTTGATCGGGAGATAGAAAAACTGATCAACATTGCTGCTGCTGATTTAGCACAGACAGTTGAAGAGGTTTTTTTAAAAAAATAATAATTCAATAACACCATTCAACCATGAAGCATACTTACAATTCTATTGCTTTACATATACATAGGAAGGTTTCTATGAGCCCCTGCCCAGACAACTTAGACAAATTATTGGCAAATGTCATATATTCCAAATTGAGCTAAATGATTACAGCCGAGGGACTAATTATGAGAACTTCACAGTGAAAAGAATTCTATTTGAAGATGAAATTCGTGATCCAACTGCAGAGAAGGTAGAGTCCTTAATCTCATTTCAAATCCCTTGATCTCATTTCAACTAATTATAGACTATCTTACCCATTGACATATTTATTGTAATTGTTTTAGGCCAACTGTAGTAAAACAAGCCCCAATGGCAAAGCACCTACTGTTAAGACTCCATCTTTGAATGAGAAGAGAAGTTCTCTTCGAATTGAGGAGGAGTTTTAGCTATAAAAAAGTTTGTCTGGTGGTAACCAACTACTTTCTTAAACAGGAACGGTCAAGTGTCACATGGAAATGAGGAGGAGTTTGAGGCTACTGAGAGCGATGGCGAATCAAATACCCGTGGGAGGAAGAAATCCAAAAAGGGACTGAAGTATTAAAGGCACCAACTGCATGTTGAAGAAATCTGGAGGGAACAATTTATGGGAGGGATAAATGAAGAAAATAACAAGAGTAGTAGGGAATTCGTCTAGAGTTTTAATGGGTTTTTGATATAAACAATATGTAGTTAATTTTGGTTGTTATTTGTGTTTGTTGATATTATTTAGCTTTTTGGAGACAACGGTTAATAATTGTTTTGGGGGGATTACATTGGTTATGTTATCGCTGCTGCTATTTTCTTACATATGGTCCCATTAATACATAGTTTTATAAATGGCAGTACCACTTAATCATTAACTAAGAGTTCCAATGGCTGATGAGTTTACGTTTATATGTCTAAATTTAGTACTGAAAATATCAAATGAATGCATTTATTAAAAAAAATGAAGTAGATGATTATGATTTTTAACTTAATTCCCTTAGAATACTTAATTTATTGCGTTCTGTTTAGAACAAACTAAATAGAGTAAGAAAATATCAAATGAATGCATTTATTAAAAAAATGAAGTAGATGATTATGATTTTTAACTTAATTCCCTTATAATACTTAATTTATTGCGTTCTGTTTAGAACAAAGTAAATAGAGTAATTTACTGAGGTGATTGAGCTCATACCTTAATTTTGAAAGAAATTTTATCAAATTATGGAGTTTCAGTGAAAAAAAAAAAGTAATATAAATGCAATTGACAAATAAATTATATGCATGCCAGAATGTATGTATACTGAAAAAAGAAAAATCTACTATGAGAAAAGTAACTATCGTTATTTATTGGAAAAGGGTAACTTCAGGGTAACCTAATTTGTTTTCATGTACATGTACAAAGTCTATTGAATTAATCAATATCCCACAAATATGTTCTTACTCCTACATTAAGTGACATATACATGGCCTTCGCTGTAGATGGTTTATAAAAATAAAAAAAAAATTGAAATAAAGTATTATCATTGAATTTCTGTAAAAGGTAGTTTCAATGTACCTTTTTTAAAAAAAAATTTATAATTTACCGATTTTATCCTTTACATTGTTGTTGGTAGTGCAGTCAATAATTTATCAATGATGCTCGAGAATTTCAAATATAGTTTAACAAATGTATCCCTGAAATATACAAGGCACTTTAATGAATTAATATTGTCTGTTCGGTTTAATGAATCTCACTTTGGAATTATATATTCTCTGTACATGTACTAATGATACTGAACTCAACAGTTTCTCATAGTCACTTTCTTCTTCCTGGATCAACTAAGGCGGCCCAAAAAACCCTTATACTATTCTCAGTTACTAACAATGGCAAGGAAACGACTACGTCAGCCTATTGACACAAGTGACATTAACCAAGGTACATTGGTCTTTAATAGCTTAAAAATTATAATTTTGTCTATCGTCTTCATGTTTTTCAAATTCCAAATGTAATTGCAATTTGCTGTATGACAGGAGACATTGGTAGATTAATTGCTAAGAAAAATAGGGCTAAGAGGAGGAAAATACTTGCAGTAAAGAGGGACGGAATAACCTCATCGACGATGTCAGTTTACTCCAGATTGAAGGTAATGTCTACCTTATGTTACTTAGACGATATACAAAAATGCTCTTGCTCTGTATCCACCTCTGTCTTCATGAATTTTTGAAGCATAGGAATCCTCATCATATCTGCAGAACGTAAACAACCATTAATTTTTTTTACTATCTAATGGTTTAAATTACATTTATTATAGCTGAATTTAGGCGTCTTTACGCTAAACAAAGAAAATCAGATAGAATGAAAATTAGACATATGAAACGAATTCCAAACATCAATTCTGAGAAACCAACATTATTCAAGAACGATTGAACCAAATGCGTGTGATTCGTGCTATAGGTAAGATGCAATTACTTAAAAATGTTTGCTGTTATATTTACTTCACAAATATCCTAACTTCCACTTATGTGCTTTCTTAGATCGCCATTCAAATGAGGTTTCCAGCTATGGCGCATCAGAGTTCAAATGCAAGTATTGCCATGCTGTTTTCTGGAACAGAGAACGGGCGAAAAAAAATCTAATAAAACATACCCCGTTAACTCTCTTTGCTGTTTAAATGGTAAAGTGGAATTGCCAGCAATTCGTGAACCACCAGAACCTCTCAAGTCGTTGCTAAATGGAGAGCAAGGGGTAATATCAAAGAAGTTTTTGGAGAACATACTGCTTACAACTCAATGTTCTCCATGACGTCAATGGAGAAAAGGTCGATAATTCCGTGAATGATGGTGGGTAAGTCTATACTTATAAAATTAGTGGACAAAATTATCACAAGATAGATTCACTACTCCCACCAGAAGGCCGGAACGCTGATTTCTTGCAGTTATACGTGTATGATACAGCCAATGAAAGTCAGAATCGATTGAATGCTTTAAATCGACGAGATATAAACAGGGATTTATCTTCTGAAGTAATAAAGCAATTAATCGATATGTTAAACAATCATAACGAATTAGTGAAGGTATTCAGGTCAGCAAGAGATTGGTATGATCGTAACACAGAAAGAAAATTGGCAATCAAACTCTTGCAGCAAAGGCAACGAGGGAAAAGGCAATATATCCGTCGACTGCATCGGAAATAGTAATGTTAATTGGCTGGGACATCAGCAACACAAATGGAGAAAGGGATTTAATTATACAAGGGATGGATGGTGGTTTCAGAAGAATAAATGACCTACATCCATTGTTCATGGCTTTGTAGTATCCAATTTCATTCCCGTACGGTGAAGATGGATACCATTTGGAAATCCCATATGTACGGAATTCAGGGCAGAGGAGGACAAAGAGAAAGAGAAAGAAAGTGACTGCAATGGAATATTATGCATATGTTTTGCAACAACGTAATAATCAAGGGCAGACCTTACAAAGAGCAGGGAGATTATATCAACAAGACATTGTTGATGCGTACACACAGATAGAACAACAAAGACTAAGGTGGTTCCGTAAGAATCAAGCTACTCTTAGAACAGATCTATACAAAAACATTTATGATGCAATTCAGCAGGGAGATTCTGATTCAAGGTCTGTAGGTATGAGGACTATTTTACCATCATCCTTTACAGGTAGCCCAAGGTATATGGTCCAAAATTACCAAGATGCCATGGCAATTTGTCGTGTACATGGTAACCCCGATTACTTTATTACCTTCACAACTAATCCTAATTGGCCAGAGATTACAGATCTTCTCAATCATTCATTTGGGTGCGGCAGCGGCCAAAAAATTGGCATGACATACAGTCCAGGGTGTTTCGAATGAAGCTTAACGAGATGATATATGATATATATAAAAAAAAAAGAAATCTTTGGAAAGGTGGAAGCAGGTATGTCATTATCTTTTTTTAACTTATTTTAGTCCTACAAATGTCTGTTATTATTTCAAGTTACCTAACATTTAATTAATGCACAAATAGTTTTATTCACAATTGAGTTTCAAAAAAGGGGATTGCCACATGCTCATATTTTATTTTGGGTAGACAAGGAATCAAAGCTGAAATCAACTGAACAAGTAGACTCCTTAATCTCAACTGAAATACCTGACCCAGCATTGGATCCAATTGGCTATGAGGCTGTGACTCAATTCATGATGAACGGACCCTGCGGATGTGCAAACCAAATTCCCCCTGCCCCCTGCATGGTAGATGGTATGTAAAAAATATTAATATAAAAAATAACTCAATAACAATTACAATATCAAAACATTCTCTTATCACGTCAATTTGAACTGGACAGGTGTATGCTCCAAGAAATTTCCAAAATCTTTCCAAAGGCACACATCTCTAGACGAGAATGGATACTGCGTCTACAGAAGGAGGGACTCAAAAATTACTGTTGAAAAAATGGGTGTCAGGCTTGATAATCGATTTGTGGTTGCATACACAGATATTTATTGGTTAAATATCAAAGCCATATAAATGTCGAGTCATGCAACCAATCAAAGGCTATTAAATATCTTTTCAAATACATAACCAAAGGTCCCGATAAAAGCACTATGATAATTACAAATTCAGAAGATCAATCTACTATCGCCTCAACATCCACGGTCGACAAAAATGATGAAATCAAGAGCTTCCTTGATTGCAGATACATTTCAGCGTGTGAGGCGGTTTGGGCGCATTTATGAATTTCCAATACACTACCGGAAACCTGAAGTTGAAAGATTATGTTTTCACTTAAAGGATGAGCAACTACTGATTTTTAGAGATGATGACCCACTGCCTAGAGTCGTCAATACAAGTAACGCAAGGAACACAATGTTTACATCCTGGATGGAAACAAACAAAAATGACCCAGAGGCAAGGACATTAACATACGCCGAATTTCCTACTAAATATGTATGGCGACGAACAGATATGGTCTGGAGTAGACGTAAATCTGGCCGTACGATTGGCAGGCTCACGTACACTCATCCTAGCTCTGGAGAACGATACTATTTAAGGCTTCTTTTGAATATTGTCAAAGGCTGTACTACGTACGAAGAAATCAGAACACTTGAGGGAGTTTTTCAGTCCACTATGAAAATGGCATGTTATGCCCGTGGACTACTTGAAGATGGGTTAATGGCATGAAGCGATTGATGAAGCCTTACATACTGCCAGTGGTAGACAGCTCAGAGATTTGTTCTTAACAATTTTAATCTTCTGCGATGTATCTAATGCATCTACATTTTGGGAATACAATTGGCCTAAAATAAGTGATGATATAGCGATGATGGGAAGAAAGGTATTGAGGCTTCCTGCTCTTAAATTCAGTGACCAAGAATAAAGAATCTCACTCTTTCAGAATTGCAAAAAGCCTTAGTAAAAAATGGTCGTTCGCTTGAAGATATACCTGGTATGCCTTTGCCAGACAAGAAGTTACTAGATCAACTCAACAATAGACTTTTAATGGAAGAACAAAACTATGATGTGGACAAGCTACGTGATGAACATGAAGCGTTGAAGAAGTCACTCAACACAGAGCAAAAGATTGTATATGAGAAAGTTATCAATGCAGTTGACGCACAAAAGGGCCGTTGCTTTTTCTTATATGGATATGGAGGGACAGGGAAGACGTACGTCTACAACGCAATCGTAAGCAAGCTTAGATCAGAATCAAAAATTGTGCTTACAGTTGCTTCCTCAGGTAATTAATTAAATTATGTACTGCATTCAATAAACATGCTATTATATTTACTACGAAAAATCTTAAATATATTTTTATCAAAACATCCATACTGTTTTAACATGATAACATCTTTACATTTTACCAATTATTGAAACACTGTTAAATAGGCATCCCAGCTTTGCTTCTACCCGGGGGAAGGACGGCATATAGTAGATTTCGAATTCCACTCAACGTGGATGAGAACTCTACTTGCACAATCAAACAAAATACTCAGCTAGCATTTCTAATTCAAAGGACCTCTTTAATCATTTGGGATGAGGCACCTATGGACTCAAAATATGTATTCAAGAGCAGTGACAAAACCTTCAAGGACATTATGCGTGGGCAACGTTCCTATGACTCGGAAATCCATTTGGAGGCAAAACAATACTTTTGGGTGAGTTTCAGATTTCAGGATATTTCTGTAATCCCAGGAGGAAGTAGAGGCGATATAGTTTCTGCCTCATTGAATAACTCCTATATTTGGAATCAATGTGAAGTGTTGACTCTCACACAAAATATGCGCGGCTGCAACAATGCGAAGACCATTCAAATGGCAACTCTGTCAACTTGGCAGACTTCTCAAAGTGGATTCTACGAGTTGATGATGGTGAACAATTTGCAAAAGTTAGGGATGATGCTGATGAGGCCCAATGGATAAAGATACCAGATGAGATTTACGTTCATGAAACAGATGATCCAATTCAGACCATATTTCATTCAACATATCCAGATTTTGCAAGCAAGAAATTTGATCCATGTTTTCTGACCAGCCGAGCAATTTTAACGCAAAGAATGACGTTGTGGAGGACATAAATTCATTCATAATGAATTTGATCCCAAATAATGAAAAAGAATACATGAGCTACGATGTTATAGACAAGTCCAATGATCGAGCTGACAATTCTGATATGCTTTATCCAGTTGAATTTTTAAACAGTTTAAAGTTTGCAGGGATACCTAATCATCGACTGAGATTAAAGGTAGGATTCCAATCATGTTACTTCGGAATATCAATCCCAGTCAAGGAATGTGCAATGGCACAAGACTAATAGTCGAACAACTTGGAAAAAGAATTATTGAGGCAACTATTATCTCAGGATCTCATATAGGAGATAAAGTAATGGTTCCTAGAATAACTCTTATGGCAAGCGAAGGAAAGGTCCCTTTTGTGCTACGTAGAAGACAATTTCCAGTTAAAGTATGCTATGCCATGACTATTAACAAGAGTCAAGGCCAGACTTTGGAAAATGTTGGTCTCTATCTACCTGAACCAGTTTTCAGTCACGGTCAGTTATATCTAGCAGTTCAAGAGTGAAACACCCAGATGGGCTGAAGATACTTTGCGTAGAAAACACTGACGAATACAAGGGTTGAAGCAAAAATGTTGTTTTTAAAGAAATTTTTAATAAATTGCAGTAATCTATTTTCGTATCTAATTCGTTGAAACACTTGACAAAGGAAGGTGTTACGAATTTAAATTGCATTGGAGCCTTCTATGTCAATTGATAGATTAGCAAAAAACGTAAAAATATGTTTTAACTAATTCACAAATCAAACTTTGACTCTATCTACATCTACCAGTTTACAATCAAATACAGTTATATGTAGTAGTTTTGCAGAGATTTTTCAGAAATCATCTTCATTATTTACACCTAAATTTCCCAGATAAAAATTTAGCAAGAAAGAAGTTATAAATTTAGATTGAAATGGAGACTTTTATGTCAATTTATAGATTACAAAAATGTAAATAATGTTTTTACTCTTTCAAAAATCAAATATTGCTCTAACTTTTTTCAAACTTCATTAACATGTCACGTATACTAATATTAATTCTGATAAATTGAACCAACTATGAGTCAGGTAAATATTTATAATACAAAACACACAATAAATTTACTAAAAAAAATAATACATAAACATTAAACTTACTTAATAGTAATACCATTCACATGATTTAAAAAAAAAAAAAAAAAAAAACATAACACAATCCGAAATATTAAAAAAAAAAAAAAAAAGGTCATCTGCCTAAATTATCCATCACCAAAAGGGGACAACACCCCTGCAACCCAACAAAAAAAAAACATTTATCTATACCAATTAAGAAACGGATGACGGGGAAAGACTGGAGGTGGATTCATTAGAACTGGACCAACAAGCTTAACATCAACAAAACTCCTACTTGACTGCATCAAACCTTGAACAGAAATCCGATCCCTTTTGAAATAGAACAACAAACTGTTTTCACTTCCCTCCCTAAGCTCTAGCAACTTAAAATCATCATAGTGCGTCATCAACAGGGCATGGAGATTGGTCCTCCTAAAGCCTTCACTAACAATAGTGACATCAGGGTTCAAGAGTTGGACATAAGTGCTGAATTTAATGGTCACATCTTCAGGAGTCACATGATCTTCAGAAAGTAAAATGAAGGACATAGCCTAGGGAGAGGAATGTTGGAATGTATCCAACCATTCACTGAAGTCCACCAATTTTGCCCCTCAAATACAGGACTCATGCTACTCAAATTATCAGGAGTGCAGTACAACTCCAACATATCAAGCATTCCATCTACCCCACGACGCAACACAAAACTGACTTGCCTACATCTTCCATCGACGACAACATACTTAACAACATTTCCGTTTAATTCATCGGAATTAAAAGAAACGGAATTTCCTCTCAGAAGATAAAAATTAGGAATTGAGGCCAATCTGTGCTCTTGAGGGGAAAAGAAATAAGGAGGAAGTTCCATATTATTCAATGGTTTGACATGGATATTTCTAATCAAAATAACACATTTATATACACAAATAAATATATACCGCCTCAATACCTCAAATACCTAACGGTGTGAGAAAATACAAAACGACGTGACCATTCAGTTCATCTATACGCACCTTTCTAAATTCTCATGATTAATATTAGGATAACTCGCAAAAAAAAAAAAAAAAAAATGATTACAACAAATAAGGTTAAAAGAGATGGATGATTGCCCTAACCTCAGTAGTCCGCCGAATCTCTTACAAACATCAGGCAATCGCCGAAAAACAAATCGAATCCATCAGTACTGCGACAAAGCTGATTGCTTACACCTTGAATTTGGAATATACGCCATCCTCAGAAATGAATCTTCACATGCAATGATCAGCTATCTATGTGATCTTGAACTTTTGATAGGAATTTAGGTCTTATCGTTCCAAAAAGAAGATGCCGGCGATTCTAGTTTTTTTTTTCCTTTT